>BSBM01001102.1:19185000-19697500 GCA_027924585.1 Larix kaempferi
ACATTACTTCACCCACAATGCAATTACTCAACCACATATCATTATGATTTGCAACATCTAATGGTCTAATGAAGAGATAGGATATCACTTTTTGTATGTCACTAGAGCCAATGCACATAGTACAACATTTAGATTGCATGTTGCAGTTCCCCAATTGTTGAATAAGCCTATTGTGGGATAGGTATCCAAGCTCCCAGGGCCTGTAACAATCTCTAGGAGGTTGACTAAACCTTCCAAGGCCTATAATAGGAACGAGTGGTTGGGTATTCAAGCCCCCAAGGCCTATCGAGGTCCTATAACAAGCCCTGGAGGCTTAGACCATTCCAAGGCTATTGGTAACAACTGGCTACTCGATATTGGTAAAAATTGGTTGTCAATGACCACTATCTCTCGACTATGATCGACTGGAAACCCACTTCACCACAAAACCCCTAGCCTCAAGCATGCCTCAAGACGTGATTTCCCTGCATACTCGTAAGCCTGAGCCTTGCCTCAACCCGATTTCTCATCCGGCCGTGATCCCTTCATCTCCATTTGGCGGATATTTGTCAACCCGCCCATATAAAAACGACCCCAAAGTATTTTTGTATTGTTACATTAAATAAAGAAAACCTTTGCCTCTTAATATGTAAGCAATATAATTTTTAGGTTTTCATGAATATTTAATACCGCAATATGAATGAAAGTGATATTATATTACCTTCTAGTGAAGCCCCCATGGTAACTTATAACCTCAAAAGTAAAAGTAATATGCCTTATCCTATTCTCCTCTTAGAGGTATATCTTTCCCCCGTCAAGAGCATGGCTATAACTAGATACATGATGTACAAGCAAATGATAAATAACATGGGGTACAAGAGACTTCCTAAAATTGCTTTAAAATTAAGTCAAAACCACATGTGCCTCATGCAGGGTTGGTGTAAATATACCATGGCTTGGTTAAACCATTGGCGCATTGACGAAAATGACACTTTGCAGAATATCAATAAGATCGATAATATTATTACTTCTAGGTTTAAAGAGAAAATATGGTGTGAGAAATATTTAGAGGATAAAAGGAAATTAAATACTATAAAGAGGCCATTAACCCTAAAGTAGAAGGTCAGAAGTATCTCTCGGTATTAAGTAGCTCAAAGAAGAAAATTAATACAGCCAAGATAAGAATAAACTCTCATGAACTTCATAGTGAAACATGGCATTGGTTAATTCGTAAAACATGGTGAGAGGAAAGGATTTTCCATCTTTGTGAGTCTATGAACGTTGAGGATGAAAATCACTTTCTCTTAGAGTGCTATGCTTACACCCACACTAGATATCATTTTCATAGTAGTTGCTACAATAAAAACATTTTTAACCTCTTAACTTGCCAAATCTATAGTGAGCTATGAAGGCTTCTCTTCAATAAAATTTTAAAGCAAACCAAATAATTCCCTTCTTTCTTCTTAAGGTTTGATAGACCAAAATTGATCTCCCTTAATGTTAATCATCATCATCATATATGTAGATTCACAATTAAAATTAAAAAAAAATATTATAGTGTCTTAAAAAATCCATAAAAAAGTTATGGCAATACTTTTCCACATATGGAGCCGTCAATTGAATAAAAAATGCATATTATTGTCTTTAATAAAAAAATAAGGAGATGCAATCAAGAGTCACATGCATCCTAAATTTATAAACAAGAGCCACGAGGTGGCAATGTCCCTGACATTGCCAACTGCTCTATCCACCTACTTGTATATAAAGACAAGTAAAATGAATATGCAATAGTAAAGTCCTAGAAACGAGGAAAAAACTGTAGATAACCATATGTATTTTTTATTGTTTTTAAAATGCAATTATTGTGTATGGTCTTAGAAATGATAGTAACAAGAATTTTGTATGTAATTAGGTATATTAGTATGGATTATAAGGCTAGTTAAAGGCCATCTTCAGATTAAAAAACGTATGGAAGTACCATTGAACTAGAAACGAAAACGTATGGAAGTACCATTGAATTAGATATGTGTATGCATATACAAGATGCAAAAAGTATGTTCTTATATTCATGAACAAAAGTTGTCCATTTGTCCTAACCTATTGTATACACTAAATACTGAAGAAAAAAAATAAAAATAAAAATTATGTGGCCAAAGGGTGTAAAGAGGATGTAGCGTAAATCTTTTAAACACAGCCGCAGTATAAGCTGATATACCCATTCGCCAAACAATGCATATCACTTTAGCACCCAACCACTACATTTACAATTTTATATTGTGCATATTGTAAAAACCTATTAAGAAAAGGACAAAAAGATTTTCGAGTTGAGTTGAGGTGCATGTAGCATTTATTTAAAGATGTAGAAGGTTGGTATGCAAAAGCGAGGCAGTGATCTTATTTTGTGATTTTACATAGGCCTCAAGAAAAATTCAGCTTTAGTGCTCTTGTTCAAAGTGCTTTTGCCATTTTGTATACATTTATGGAATGTGGAAGCATAGACATTCTTTCTTGCATTGACAAGTCTACATGTACTTCAGCCTATCTAGATCTTGAAAACTACATTTAAATGCAAAAACAACCGATAGCAAATTGCATTTTTCACACAGAGATGCTGAAACAAATGCAATAGCCAATGAATGCAATTTTAGATGGTCAAGTTCGTTGAATATTTTTGTACATGGAGTTGTTCCCCGTCAAATTCTATGCATCGAACTGAATGCAAAACAATTTACCATATTTGAAAAGCATTATTTTTATGAAAGCACTATTAAATTAAGTGAGATTAGGTAAATTCAATATGTCAAATGCTTGAAGACTTGAACAGGGAAAATAGTTCGGGTCCAACAACAATTAGGAAGGAGCAATGGAAAGAAGCATATGAGTGAAATATTGAGAGTTGGGAAGCCTGAGTTTTTTCAAGTGAAGTGAAAGTGTGTTATTATGTGCAAGAAAGAGACACAGAACATAAATGAGTGCAACGAGTCAAATTCCCAGTAACTGTACAAGGGTTCAGATGGAGTCAATAGAAAATCTAGTGGAAACCAATGTGATAATGGAATTGGGAAAAAGCAACATGTTATTTTGGTTGAATGAAGTGTTAAAAATATGATGTTCCTACTCTTAGGGAAAGGGAAGTAGCAGTGGAATGCTATTCTTTGCTTTGACAAAAAATATACGAGGGAAAGGGAAGTAGCAGTGGAATGTTATTCTTTGGTTTAACAAAAAACACGTATATGGAAAATCTTGAGACCATGATTTTTGTAGTCGCAATTGAAAGGGAGTGTGCTCAATCTATGCATTGATAGAATTCAAGAAAAAAGAAGTGAGCTTCTCAGTTTCAAAAAACAAAACTATATATGTTGTAGCAAGATAAAACATTCAAGACGAAGTAACCAATATTAAAAAAATCCATTCAGTGCATATGCTATTTTGCATCTATAAATTGCATTATAAATTTATATTTTGTGACATTGTTGTGGATAGTATAAAAAAAACATGCAAATCTGCAATTGGAATAGAGTCACTGACAGTGGGAATTTTTAAGGCTTTTGCATATTTACTAACTGTAGTTTTGTAAAAGAGATTTTATAAAACCAAAAGACAACTAGAAACTTAACATGTAATGAAAAGACAATTTCCTAATGGAAATAACATATATTGCTGACATATGAGAATTGCTTCATATTATTTCATATATGTGGCATGTACGCATTCATCAATGAAAAAATTGGACTATTGTCCTATGCATTGAGCATATGAAAAGAATAGGTATTTGAAAATCATGTAGCATCAACAGTAATTTAGTTTACCCTGTTTTGCTGCCATAGCCAAAAAAATAGAATTTATAAGAGACTGCCTGGAATGGGTTCAAAAATCCTAAGGCGAGTTGCTGTATCTAGTAAACAAGGTTGATTTGCACAAGCTTCTGCCAAGCTGCAAGTTTGATATGTTCACCATCCCAACATATGGAAGATTGTTTCTGTTATGTGTTTGTTTCTTTACACAAGGCAAAAAAAAACAGCGATGTTGGAAACTGTACTTCAAAACAACATAACTGATGTAGCAACAACATTGGCAAGGTATCCTACCTGCATGTTGCAAATAGCTTGTAAGCAATTTTCTTTTTATCGAGTTTGCAACCGATGCTAAATTGAATATACAAGGAACGTTACCTTTTTTTTCCAAAAAATCTATTTGCATTCTGCAATTAACATTGGCACACTATTAGAACAATTATGCAATCATGAATGATATAACAACTAATTATGTTAACTAGGATCCAGTTCATGTTAGTTTGCTTTGTTTTTTGAAATCACAATGTAATGTTTCTATGTAAAGCATATACACTCATATTCTGAAAAGGATGCTTGTATGAAACTTATCTTGGAGAAAAGAATTTGAGTTCAAACTTCAAACTTAACCTTAAGATGGGTATAAAAACATAACTGGAGGAGGTAATTCAAAACACTGGGAAGACTGCTGTTACCTTTAAGAAGGAGATTTTATTGCATGAAATATTGGAAATGGGGTTGTGAAGTTGACTAGTGGCATCTTCATAAACTTCAAGAACCTCATAGGAATTATGGAAATGACTAAATTTTCATCTTGGAATGGCCTGGAGTTATATCAATAGCTTTGGGTATAGACAATAATGAAGACGGGAAACATAAGCTGAATAAATTTGTTCATAAAATGGATCTGGGATGGGTATGTAGAATGAACACATTTTTTTTAACTTCGTAATTTTGTACAATATAATGCTTTTTAGTATCAGAAACCATTGTTATAAAGTCTAATGCATACCATAAAATGAATACTAGTAAGCTAAATAGAAGAAAAGAAGAAGAGAAATCCAATTTCAAAAAGAGCAACCATTTGCATGAGCATTAAATCGTATTATAGCCATAACAATCGACAACTATTGGCATAGATATAAGTCTATTTGCAAATAAGAGAGTTGACAGTGTACACTTATTGTAAGTGTCTAGGTAAAAGGATTTTTATGAAAGGAAATATCAATATTTTTTAATAACCAATAAATACTTGCAAACATGCAACTAGCGTAAATGCCAAGAAAAATACATTTGACTACTATACAATATAGTTTTAATTTTTAAACAAAGCCAGAAATGCAAGTCAACCCTCATCTCAAGTGCATCGAGAGATGGATGGGAAATGTTTAGGACAATATTATGATGTTGAAATAGTCAGATTAATCAAAAAAATAAAAATAAAAATACATTTGCGAATTGGACATCGACTACCATACAATATATATTTATACAAAACCATAAACATAACTCAGCCCTCAGTTTAAGTGCATGATGAGATGGATGGGCAATCTTTAGGTCATTATTGTGCTCCTAAAATATGCAGTTTAATCAAGATGTCGATCAATCAAAATTCAAGATGTTGATCATGATCCCCCAAATCTAAAATGATGGCACATTTGACGAATTTGAAGACAGATCTTCTAAACACTAAAATAATAGCAGAACTTAAAACCGGAAAGAAGAAACAAGGGAGAATCTAGAAAACAATCCTGGAGATGGTTTGGCAACAATAGGTAGAGGATGCAGGTCCCAATCATTCTCCATAGAAGGATGATGTAGTCGACAACAAAGGTATGTTACACAAGTTGCAATCTCAATCATCCAAAGTCGACGAGTTTCTCCATATTGAGCTAAGAATTGGCTCATTTTCATAACAACTTGTTGCATAGAAGATGAGACTGGTAACCCTATCGGTCTTCTGTTGCCTTGGGCTGCTCTAGAAGCCACTTTAAATTTCCCAGGTTAAGAATTATATCCTTATTCAAATTCCTTTTCAATATTTGGTCCAATTCCCTAAATTTCATAGCAATATGGTCTTTATCTTTGTTTGCAAAACAAAAAAACATATATCTCTGTTTCAATGGGAAGGAGTTGCATACCCTGAAGTTGCGCCGGGGTTTCACCTTTTTCTATTTTTTGGACACGAGAACCAGATTCTTCTTCTTAACTTTTAGAAGGATTTGAACGAGTCTTCTAATATCTTTATTCAACTTCAAATTCACAAATTTAACTTCAAAGTTAACTTGGATTAATCTACCTTCCAAAATCTAAAAAATGATTGCAAAGACCAAATTCAAAATTCATTCACCAGAGAAAAAAGACCCCTAACTACTATGGATATAATATTGGCATATGAGACAACATGAGGATACTTTCCATCCATAGATACTTTATTGTAGTTAACAACAACAAAGGAATCAACATCCAAGCTTTTGTTAGCATTAGCATCTCACTCAGCCAAGTGCATTAGAGTGGAATAAATCAGCATTGATTCATCACAATCTTGTGTTAAAATATTCCATAAAGTGCATTAATCCTTACTCCAAAAACATAATACAATGAATATCAATGCCAATAAGCCTTCACTTAGATGTATCTACATATTCTATTACAGTGAACCAATCCACTCATAAAGGGATTTGATCAAGGATTAGGAATTTAATCAAGCAAGACTCATAATACACATCAAACTTAATTACAGTGAATCAATTCATACACCACCAACTTGTAGCTTAATCCTATATGTGTATTAAAAAAACAGATAAAGGGCACAATCATACATCAACAAAACAATCATGGAAGAGCAACTCGACATCATCTACAACGAAAGAAGTCTGACAACAATGATACCATCTATAATCAAAGAGGTCTGAAATGGTCAAACAAGTTGAAAGCAAAATCAGTTCGAGTATGCCCATGCAATATATGGCACAACAGGTCCATTGTCCCTACAAATGCAGTCCTACCAATTGCCATAAATTCCTGATCTATGTGTTTTACTATAAGTCAATAGGCTGCTTCGCCTCGCTGTCCTAGCTGTTGTAACTTGAGACCTACCTTTATGCTTATTAATTGGTTGACTACTTTAAAATGTTGCTATTATATATATGTAGGCCTATTTGCTAGTTTAGAAACCTGTTCCTAGCCTGCAGCCGTGTTGTTGGCTACCATATTTATTATACACGTCAGTTGCATTCACTTTGATGGCATGCTTCAACCAAGGTATAAGCTCTCATAGCCTACTAGTTGAAAATGAATACACTTCTACAATGCTTGTGCTGCTCAACGAAATCACCAATCAATTTTGGGATGATGAACTAAACATTGCCAAGGGGTTAGCAGCACTGACATTTCTGCTTTTGCATTCTAGAATTTGGTTGCATCTCCATCCAAGGTAGATGTTTAAAGTTTGCAATTTTAAATTACAAGCTTTATTTGAGCTATGGTTCTCACTAGTGCACTGGGCTCTTTTATTTTCAATTTAGGTCGACCTGTAATGTTTCAATTTTAAATTACAAACTTTATTTCAGCTATGGTTCTGACCAATGCATTGGGCTCATAGGCTCTTTAATATTTTTCTAATAATGCTTTGTTATTGTATTGAGATTACAAAATTTAAGTAGATGTATCACTAAATCCAATGTAAATAAAACTATATCTATTTTTTATATTCATTAGTAATTGTGGACATATTACAGAAGACCATTGCATTATAATTCTCATGAATGTGTTTTTTTTTAATAATATATTTGTAAAAATTGCTTTCTAAATAACATATTGTTTAGAATACATTTCAATAAAAAATAAATGTTGTGTAAACTCTTTTTTTTTCAACATGACAACATTTGTGAACTATATTATCAAAGAAAATGTTAATTAATTTGAATATGAAATGAAGCTGCAATAAGGTCGACATTTTCAACCCTGTATCATTTACACGATCAAGTAAACACTTATAAAAGCATGCATCCAAATAACTCAATTAAACTTAAATCATAATAAAAATATACTAAACCATATGCTTAACAAACTCACTACATATTCTCTCCAATTAATAATTATTAATATGTGTAAGAATAAATTTATAATCAAACATGCCCTTTGAACCAAAGCTTGACCTTTCTAATCCAACAAATATATAGTTGAAATTGAACAATTCACTGTTACATAAGAAATTTGCACCCTAAATTCGACTTAACTCAAATGTAAAGTCTGCAAGGCATGAACAAAGGAAATGACAATTGAAGAAGAAATTTGCACCCTAAATTCGATATAACTCAAATGTAAAGTCTGCAAGGCATGAATAAAGGAAACGACAATTGAAGAACTATCTACAGCTACAAAATGTTTATGAATTTTTTCAATGATAATGATACTCTTAGTAATGACGACATTAATTGTGAACAGAATTGCAATGCAGCAACATTGATTGTGGCCTAAATTGCTTTGCTGTCAACATGGACTAGATGAAGGCTTTTTTTGTCCCAATATTGCAATGACTGATAATAAATATAGTAGAGCTTCAAGAATAATTATTGTCTGTATGTTAAAGTAGTATATAAGAGTAGCAAAGCACAATATTGTAATGGCTAATAATAAATTTTAAAGTTGCAGAGTATTTATTGTATATAAGTTATATATAATAATAAAAGTTGCAGAGTATTTACTATTTATATGTAAGTCGTATATAAGAAAGAGTTGCAAGGAATTTACTATTTGTTAAAGTAGTATGTACATAGAAATATAACCATATAGGTTCAATGGAATGGTGCAATGGCACTTATGATGGGGTGGAAGCTCATAAATATGATGGTTTTGTGTGAGGCTTGGGCTAACTTTGATTCTTAGATGAAAATAACAATAATAGAACCATGTGAAAAAAATTTAAAAAATATATAACTCATATGCTGCTCAAATTTTAAAAAAAAATATAAGTCATAAGTCATAACTCATGCTACTCAGAATTGTAGTGACTGAGATCTAAAGGCCCACAAATGTTTACAACATTGTAATGATATCAACATTGATTGTGAGCAACATTGTTCTGCGGCAACTACCAATTCGCATTGGTAGTGGATGCCCATAGTGAGCATCATTTCTCTGCAACAACATTGATTGTGGCAGATAACAACGACGCATGACAACTGATTGCAAAAAAATGGTCCCTACAACACCAACTTTTCAGCTGTAAGTATTATCATTCATGTTCGCTGACATCGGTGGGTGGGTGGAAAATTCAATCCTACTCTTTTCCCCACCACGGATCACTCATTCAACTCCAGAGTGGTGACTTGTAACTACGTACTAGAAACAATGGTGGGTCAAATCTAGACATGAGCAATGGATGGGAGCATGTTACGGGCATCCCTACCCATAAAAGAAGAATTTTTATGACAGATTTTATTATTATTATTTTAAATTGTCCCTTGAAACTTATAATATGGGAAAGGATCTGAAGGACTAACATGTAGTTGACCCATTCTAATGTAATATTCCATTAAAATAAACAAACAGCCGCGTGTTGGCATGTTATATACAAATGGCATGCATGTATATGAGACATATGACCGAGCCAATGATCAACCACAAATAGAAAAGCATCGTGTCTTGTCTACAACGTCAGGCCAGCTGGGTTTTTCGAGGTGTCGAACCATTTGCATGCGGTCAAGATGCAGCAATAAGTTCCATGAAGACTGTAGTGATAAAAATAAAAAGTCTAATTGCTCTACTCATCCTTTTAGCAAAGCTGAAATAGAACTTCAATCCCACGGATGCTCATGGAAAATAGGAACAGACTAAAAGATAGACCATTGTTTGAGCGAGGCAGATGTCGTACTCATTCAACTGCTTATGTGACTGGTTCCTGAGCAAGGCTGCCCAACCATTGTTAGCCTAAGAAAGTTCAGAGGGGATCTTTACCATGCTGCTCTTGATTAAGTTAAAGGTAAGTTGTGGTTGGCGTTGTTCATAGCTTTCAATCACAATTGTTTTTGATAATTAACCTACACAAAAAATAGACTGCCATAGGTATAGAATTTTTCAACTCCCTATAGGAACAAAATTGCAATGAGAATCTCAGTCCAGCCATGCTTCAGACACTACTCTTAGAGAAAACATATCCCATCTTTTCTGGGCAAAGGGTTTTCTCAAATACCAATGCCATATTTATTGCTTGCAATGCAATTTTGGGAAGAATTTGCTAAATGTGGATGAATTGTAGCCTGCTTGTCATTGCCAGGTAGTTCCTTACTATTTGCTTGAGGGCCCAAAAGGGTTTATTGGATAAGGGAACTCATAGATGTCATTGAATCCAATCTTTTTGAATTCTTTCTATATTTTGTTCAAGAACCCATAAACTCATTATTTAAAGCTAATTTTTATAACTACCTGGTTGAACATTCTATCGCCTAAAATTGATAGCTCGAGAATCCTCTAACAGGAGGGTTTCGGGCTTGTTTGCAAGCTTAGCATGTGTGGTCTTTGGGATTGTTTGAAAGCTTAGCATGTGTGGTCTTGAAGGGTAATTTTATAGCTAGTTTGTTAGATATATTCATTTGTAGTCTTTTGATACTTGGAGAATCCTCCAACAGGAGGGTTTTGGGATTGTGTTAAAAGCTTGGTGTGTAAGGGAAATTTGAAAACTACCTGGTCAGATATATTTATTTTTCCACCGTTTGATAGTTTGGAAATCATCCAGCAGGACGCCAAGAAGTAGAAGAAATTCGAATCTGGCACCCCCAATTCACGTTGGCCGTAAACAAAGGAAGTAGAAGGGTCCTGAGGTGGTCGCCCGGCACCCCCCTGACCAAATGCAAGCTCTATCTCTTGAAGCTTGAAAGGATCAAAGATTATCTTCTCATGGAGGAGGAGTTCGTCTCCAACCAGGAGCGATCGAAACCCCAGGAGGACAAGAACGAGGAAGACAGGTCCACTGGAGCCTTGATGTGCTATTCTCATGCATAATAAGGTCTCGTGTTCAATTCCTTGTCCCTTTTTTACTTTAATTTAGCAATTGCAATAGCACACACAACACAAGAAATTGAAATCCCAGGAAACCTAGGCACATAATGAAGATAAAAGAACATGAACAAAGCAAAATAAGGTCTTGTGTTCAATTCCTGTAATCATATTTTATTTCTAGGTTCCAATATGCTCATGCATTATATGACACAAAAAGATCGACATTTTTGAATTTCATAATGCACAATTTTCAAACAACTGCCAAACAGAAGCAAACAAAGGAAATTCATGGCTTATAGCCATGCCCTAAACAAAAGAACACTGACTTTCGAACAAGTATTACATTCCATTAAATAACAAAACATGCATTCTAGTAAGTCGATGGAACCACTCACCTGGGAAATAAATGCAACAAGAACCTAACGAAGGCGGAGATAAATTCCTTTCTTGAATGAGTGGACAGACGATCCAGGTGGAAACAATAGTACCCACAAGCAGAAAACAAACGAAAGCATTGCCCCATGCACCAAACACAAATCCAATTTCTGAATACAGATCACCGACGCATTCAAATCTCCACGGCCGAGGATGTTTCATGGAGATACAAAAAATTTTAAACCATCGAAGTCACAAAGAACCATACCAGGCTCAGTACGAAGGTCCATCACCCAGAAATAAAATATGGTTACAGGAACCACTTAGATCAAATTTTGACTATTTTTAAGCAGAACTTCTATAAAAAAATTGTAAATATGTATTCTCCTCACGAAAATACATGATTTGGAAAAGAATAAAATATCAAATTGAAGTCCAACGTCATTTGAGACAAATTTATGGGCGTTCATCTGAAGTCAATCTACATTCCCGCAACAACGGCACTCTTGAGTCCAACAATGCACCCTTACTCTCCAGAATAGACACAAATATAGGAAAAACAGGAGTTATAGGACTACATCCACCATATCGGAAAGGAACAGACACATACAGGAAAAACAGGAGTTACAGGACTCCATCCACCATACTGGAAGGACTAGTTGAGGTGACAGTATCACCAACCCCATTTACACCGCGAGATCATGAAACCAGGGCACCATCCGTCCTCACGAGTCACAAGACATTTACACATTGCATCACCCTCCAGCCTCGATACAGTGAACCAACATTAATGGCACATTAATCGCTCACCCTGCAAACTAGTACAAACATCGAGCCCCGCTGCAAACTAGTACAAACATCGAGCCCCAGACTAAACCAGCTATGACGCAAGCACACTACCGGGGCCTGGGGCACACGACCCCAGGCCCTATGTTATGGCACACGGAGCCAATAGAAATTGCGAAAAATGGTTATTTAAACAAATAAATAAAATAAAAATTTCTCTAGACTATGTGAAAAGCTTAGTAGGAGGCAAAATTTTGGAATGGAATCTCCGGATTAATATCCCCGATCGAAAAATAAATGTCAGGGACATAAAAAAGCATTTGCTTAACACTTCCTTTATCATTCATTCACTCATATTATGATCTTGAAAATCAATTATAACACCAACACATACAGATTATGTCACTGTGTACTCATTTCTCTAGGTTGTCATGACATGGTGCATATTAATATTAAGTCAAAGTTGCTATGAAATATATTTAAAACAGAAATTTGGGTTTCTTTTTTCTAAAAATAGTTGGAATGAAATTCCACAACAATTTGATTTAAATGGGTAACAAAACTTAAATAAATGTAAATCTATAATTTTAATATTTATAAACTTTTGCATTTAAATTGCGTGACTTTTGTATTTAAATAATGATGGAGATTATGATTTTTTAATTAGTTTTAACTTTTAAATAAAATTTAAAATTGAGTGGACATGAGGGTTTGGTTTCCTGAAATCTTAGCTTGGGATGCTGAAAATTGTTATGTTGCAGACTTGGAGTCCATCATTTGTTAAGAATGACTTAGTACCAACCAAGAAAAAAAGTGGGAACTTATTTATTATTCTACAGTATAATGTTTTTTAATGGTCTTAGAACTAGGGTATTCATAAAATCATTCAGTTGTGAGTTAGCTGTATTTGGGATAGGGTCTTCCATTTTCTTACTAGATGGGTGTATTGATGTGATGGGTTTATTTTTTTTGCTTTTGGTGGGTATTTCTGTCCTATTGCATGATGTGGTGGTCATAAAACATGTGTTCAACCAAATTTGAGAAAGGGGAGCTACAGGCACACCTGGATAAAAATTTGTCCTCACCTTCCTTTTCTCCCGTGCGAGTAAGAACAAACCCTCATTCCAATGTAATTTTTTCATCTCTGCTAAACAGGGAGGGTTTTAAGCCTAAGTATTTGTCTTCTCCTATTTCACACAAAACCCTATTCTTTGGTAAGACTTTTGATACAAACCAAAACTGTGTAGAGTCGAATTGGGGTGTTGTCAGGGCTCGACACAAGATTAGTGGGGATAATGCTAGAGGGCATTAGAAGTCAAAGATGGAGAAGGCTCAGAAGGGGATAGCTCTATGTATTTTAGGTAAATATGTGACCATGGATATGGTACAGGCCTTATCCTCACGGGATTTACTTGGGAAGTTTGAATATGTCAGTTTGAATAGGGTTGAAATCATAGAATGTATCACTAAGCTATAGAAGATGCTAATAAATTATGTACCGAGATTTATCATGCTCGTCAATGGCTAGGTATATTTTCATTTCCTTTCTGAGGAATATTTACAATTGATAATGTGCAGATAATGAGTTATTGGTATGGGGTCTTTGGTGTTGTGTAGATGGCACTCAAATTTCGACCCATGGAAGGAGAAGCTAAAGGAGATACATTTATGGGTGATTTTTCTTGGTTTCCTATTGTATTGCTAGAATTTTTAGGCTTTTATGAATCTTGCAAACTCCATTCGCCAATTCATATTGATTTAGGAATCAACCTTATTGGCTATGGATTGTCGAAGCCGTAGGGTTTTGGTTGATATTGATTCCACTGAAGAGTTACCTAAGGAATTTGAAGTTAGATTGGAGGAAGGGGTTTTTATCTAAGGACTAGATTACTGGTGGATACCATTTAGGTGTTTTCAATGTCATAAAACTGGCCATTTGTGGAAGGATTGTACAACTGATATAAATGATAAAGCATCTAATTTGGCTGATGGTTCTCCCTCAAAGGAAGAGCAAGAAGAATTGGAGCCAAACTTGAATTTTCCTATTCCACTGGATGAAAGATTGGCCAAATATTTTATGGGTAAGTTCTACAATTTCCTCCCTCTTCTACTTAAATCGCTTACAACTGATGAAATTTTGGAATCCATGAAAATCCCTCTACAAAATTCTCCAATACTACCAATTTCAAATGGGAATTTGGTTCAAAGATGTCATTTTTCCCCATTTGAAAGAGCTATAGAAGTTGATTTGGAGGGCCCTAAATTAAATGATATTACCCATACTAAGTTTGACAATCGTTGCTCCTATGAGTTTCTTGGGGATGGTAGTAGTCATCAGGTAGGGTTTTCTAAATACTTGAACATATCAATTCTCCCTCTCCTATTGATGATAAATCTATTGGGGGCTTGGAAAATTCTCAACCGAGGTTTGTTAATCCAGGTTTTTGTGCTTCATCTTTTATTGTATAACCTAATAGTGCCACTGTAGTTATGCATTTGGTTGGGGATATGACTTATTCAAACCCTACCATTCAAGATAAAACCTCGTTTCTTGTATATGGCTTAAATCTTGGTATTTTTTAGAATGTTATTACTGTCGGGTCAATTCGGATGTCTTCTATTACAACTAGGAATAAATTGGGTAGACCAAAGAAGAATGATAAGAGTATATCCGAGGAAGGAGATAAATGGGTTAATCCCAAAGTATCCACTCTTACCTCTCGTGTTTCTGCACTTAATTTTGCATCTTCATCGGGACCTCTTAGAGCAAATGTGGGTCATCAAAGTGGTTCAAAACGATAATTTTTTCTTTTAATATTCGTGGGATTGGAAGTAATCACAAAAGAACTACCTTTAAGATATTAATAGATTCTATTAGACCTGATTTAGTACTACTATAGGAAAGCATGACCACTGGGGTCAATGCATGTGATTTTCTACTTAAATTGATATCGGGTTGGAAGTGTTGTGGGCTTGATGCCATGGGCCACTCGGGGGGATTGTTAGTATCCTAGAATCCCTTGGTTACTGAATTTTCTCCATTTGAAACATGTGCAGGAATAAATTTAGAGGCTAGTTTTAGAGGGGTGTATTTCCATCTGAGTATCCTGAATATATATGGGCCATACTATAACAAGAAGCCCTTTTGGGAAAGGATCTTGCAAAGTGGTGAACTTAACCTGAACTTGTCTGCAACATAATTTTGGGGTTCCAATAATGTGTATGGCCCTTTGGCGTCATATTTCAAAGACACATTTGATGCAGCTGGGCTTATTGATATTTTTCCTGCTTCACTGGTTCCAACATGGAACAATGGCCATGCAGGGAGGGATTGTGTAGAAAATCGTCTAGACATGTTTCTTATGAATGACATATTGGGAGATAAAGTGGAGAGATATCAAACTTGTAGTATCCCTACTAGTGTATTTGATCATCGAGCCGTTGCACTTCAGTTGCATTTTGAAGCTAGTTTTAATTTCTATCCATTTAAATTTAATAGTACATGGTTGGAAGATAAGCATTTATTTGATTTTGTTAAAAATAGATGGTTTGCAATGTCTTCAGAGAAACACTATTCTCCAATGCATCTTATTATGAACAAGCTCAATTCTCTTTGAGCTGATGTTATTAAGTGGGATAAACAAAAGAGGGCATCTATGACTTAAGATATGAAAAATATTGAAGACCATCTCCTCATCCTTGACATCTCTTTTGAGGATGACTATTTCTTAGTTAGAAAAAAAAGAAAAAATTATGAAGCTGGAGCAACAAAAAGCTTCTATTTTATCTCAGGTGGAAAACATGTGGAGTCTTAAGAGTAGGGTGACATGGATTGCACTTGGCGACTAGAACACAAATTTTTTTCAGAAGTATACTACTCAAAGAAGGAACATAAATTCTATTTGGGAAATTAAAAACCTTGAAGTTGAGTTTCTTACTGAAAAGACCTATATTATGGGAGCTATTGTTTCACATTTTAAAGGAATCTATAAGCAGGAAATTGTTAACAATTTGGTGGATCAAATGAAAATAATTAAGTTGTATCCAAAATTCTTTAATGATGATTATGGTGTGAAGGTTGGATGTGAGGTTTCATTGGAGGAATTTAAAGAGGTCCTAAAAAAATTTGTTAAGAAGAAAAGTGCCAATCCAGATGGCTGGACCATGGATTTTTTTCCTCATTTATTTGATCTTATGGGCCAAGATCTTTTAATGGGGATTGAAGAATCCAAGAAGAAGGCGTTTATTTCTGAAAAGTTAAATTCCACATATATTACTTTGATTCCAAACAAGTATAAGCCTTAGGATTTGAGTGATTTCCGTCCTATTTCGCTGTGTAACCTACTGTAGAAAGTTATCACTAAAATCTTATCCAATAGAATCAAACTTGTTTTAGCAAAGTATATAACCACTAAGCATTTTGGTTTTCTTTACAATCCCCAAATACTTGACATTGTTGGGGTGGCAAAGGAGTGCATGCATTCTATCAAGGTTAAGGATCATCAAGCCTTTATCTTGAAGATTTATCTAATAAAGGCTTGTGCTCATATCGACTGGAATTTTATAATATCTGTCTTAGTTCCGATTGATTTTCCAATTGAGGTAGTAAATTGGATAATGGACTGCATCACATATTCAAATTTTTCCATTTTGATTAATGGATCTACCACAAATTTATTTTCTAGTAGATGGGGTATTCATCAAGGATTCCCATTGTCTCCCTTACTTTTCATACTTGTTATTGAAGGACTAAGCATACTTATTGGAGAAAGAAAAACCTTTGGGTAGATCAAAAGTTTTAGAATCTCGAGATCACTTTCCATAACTCATTTTATTTTTGTTGACAATGTATTGATCTTCGGTAGTGGAACTGCTAATGAATGGAAGTATTACAAAGCTATTCTCAAGATATTTTGCAATGCGACTGGTATGGCAATCAATCGACAAAAATCCAATTTCCTTTTTAATTGTTTTAATAATGGATGCTGTGATCAAATTAAGACTTTTCTTCCTTTCAAAATGGAAAAACTAGATTCATGTTTCAAGTACATCAGGTACTTTCTCAAGCCAAACAATTACATGACTGAGGATTGGGGCTAGTTGCTTCAAAAAATTGATAGGTGAATAAATAACTAGGTGTATTGTTATCTGTCTATTGGCGGTAGACTTGTATTGGCACAATCAGTGTTGTGGAGTATCCTTGTGTACTGGTTTGAATTAATGAAGGTTCCTGTAGCTATCATCACTTATATCAGAGAAAGAAAGAAAAAAATTCGCTTCGTCTAGGCGGGTAAGCCAAACTTATCCAAATCCCATCTCTCAAATTGGGAAAGTCTATCATGGCCTCAGAAATTGGGGGGCTGGGGCCTCTTAAACATGGATTGGTTCATCCAGGCACTTACAGTTAAGAGTTTGTGGAGGGAAATCACTGGTAATGGATTATGGAGCAATGTTCTAAGGAAGAAGTATTTAAGGACTTACTCTTCTATTCGATGGATTAAAAAAATTCTTTTGTATTACCAAAAGGATTCTACTATTTGGAGGGGCTTAATCAACACCTTTCCCTACATTGGTGAATTTTTAAGCTAGCATATTGGCACGGGAATTCAAGTTCATATAGGGATCGGTCCTTTTCTTCGTGCAGGTGAGAATTATAAACTATCTACACAGGCTCTGTCTTATCTCCATTCAATTGACATTTTAGTTCTTTAACAAGTTTTTATGGTTGGTGATGGTGTTTGAAATCCACATTGTCTAAATGTTGATGAATTGGGTTTATCAAGTGATGTTTCTTTGGAATGGAATTTATATACAATAAATATTATGTGCTCTGGTATTGTCATTTTTGATGCATCAGACCAGTTGGTATGGGAATGGCATGATGGCAATGGAACATTATCTCTTAAAAAACAAACAATGATATTATAAATAGTCACAATTTACCTTAATCTAAATGGTTGCATTGAATGATTTGGAAGTGGAAAATTCCAATGAAATTGAATTTTTTTATTTTGCTTTTCTTAGAAGAAAAAATCCTCACTTGGAATAATCTTCTTAAAAGGGGATTCAATGGACCAAGTATATGTTTGTTGTGTAAAGCGGATTTGGAGGACATTTATCACCTTTTTCATCACTATTAGTTTTATAAAAGGGTCTGGAATGAACTATAAAGTTTAGTGCACTTGTCAAATGAATGGTATGCTCTCTCCTTTAATGATTGTATGCTCAGCTGGTTTATGGGAAAGGTCAAATTTAAATTTATTCCCATCTTCACAATATGGGAGATTTGGAAAAGAAAAAACAAGCTCATCTTTGATAATATTACTCGCTCTGTATATGTAATATGTAGACAGGTAATGAAATCATTATATGAATTTCCTACTCTTGAAAAAAACATCGTCACATAAATATCATTAATCCTACTTTGAATGATGAATCCTATTATGGATTTTTTGATTGTGCAAATAAGAGAGGTATATGTGGGGCAGGTATGGTTCTTTTAATTAAAAGGGATCATAGGATTTTCGTTAATATGGGAGTGGGAAAAGGGAGAAACACAAAGGCACAACTTATTTCCCTTTGGGAGATGATGTGGTTTTCTATTAAGAGAGGGATATATCGTATCAAAAATTTTGGTGACTGAAAAATTATCATAGACTGGGTAGCTGGGAAATATGACATTCACACCATTCTACTGGAACACTGGTTACTTAAAACCTATAACTTGATTAAGGATTTTGAAGACATCTCTTTCACACACATATACCATGAAGTAAATATGGAAGCAGATAGGTTATCGAAGGAGGATCTTGGATCGATGGATGGTTATATCATTTTTGAAGAATATGTTGAAGACATTATTGTTGACAATGGTACTGTGCATATTTTTTAGCTCAATTCATTGAAAGAATCATGAGGGATATTACTATATTGTCACTTTGCTTAATATATCTAAGATATTTGCAGTAGTCTTTTGGGCACTATATATGCCATCAGAGATAGCAGGGTTTTTTTTTCCAGTTAATTTATGTATTCAGATGTCTTTTAAATTCCATTTGAGTATCTTTCGTAACTTTGATTTTCGAAAGGAAATAACAAGTTATGGCTTTTTTTCATCTGGAAAAAAAAACAACATTAATTTTTTTTTAATTTTAGAATTTATCAAATAATAAAACTCATAGATTCAAAGTGCAATTTCAATAATCCATCTTCCCAAAATCCAAGCATTATAATACAATTTGTACCATTCAAAATCAAGAAGTTAACTATCTACCGCAGTCTCCTCTCTTTTTGCCAGTATACACTTCATCAATTCATTATATAGATTGTTTAAACAATAACAAAAAAGACTTGGTTAAAAAAAAAACAAAGTACCATTCAGAATTTGATCAAGTAAGCTCAAATCCTCAAAATCATGAAGTTCATAATCATATAAGTTGTAAAACAAAACTCATAATCTCCAAGTTCAATACGCATATAGATTTTATATATAATAAACTTCACAAGTAAAAAAAAAAAACTCAAAGCCCATGAATTGCTTTGAAAGTCCTGTAGAATGTAAAGAATAGACAATTCTTCAATCTTCATCACTGCCCTCTCAAACCAATCAGTATTTATAAAACTCATATCTTAATTCTTCCATCAGATTACCTCGCACAAAACTTGCAAATATATTATACCTTGTTATTTTGTTAATCTAGCCTTTGATAGCATATCAATTGATTTAATTCTTCGTATATATGCTTGAAATAGATCAATTCAAAAGGACTAATAGCATTCTTAAGTTCTAAAGCTAGATTCTGAATATTGATAGCTTCAATAGATTGGGCTTCATTCACCTAATTTATAGCCAATAGAGAATCACCAAAAACATGTAGTTCTCTTATGCCTCATTGATGAGCCTCCCTCATAACTACTTACAAATCCAAAAGCTTCACCCTATTGTTGCTTTCAGTACCCACATTTTCCAATATCTGAATATAGTAATCTTCCTGTAGGTAAATGATTCCTCTGATCCCACCTTTATGTTCCTATCATAGATAGACCTCATAAAAAAAGGCTCAACATCTCGAATAATCAATCACTAACTGTCCAATAACCCTTCCCATCTTTTGTGTATCATGAAATTTACATTCTTGAGCAAACACACAAATTATAGCGGTTACCTAGAAGGTGGGAAGACACTCATCTTCAAAAATCCTTGCATTTATCATCAACTATATACTCCATAATGTCAAGAATGGAAGTGCGTGATACTTTATAAATGCTAGATTCTTATACTAGTTTTTAAACCCTTGTTCCACTGATTCCCCAACCCAAATATATTTGGCACCTATCCAATTCCCTATGTCAACCCACACATGTTTGACATAAGGTGTAATATCCTAGGAAATATTTAACCCAGACATTAACTCAAGTTCAGAATTTTAAATAAAATTTACTTGTCCATTTTCAATCAATTCACTGAACCAAGCAGGAAGTCAGTGACGGGTAAGGAGACTTGAAAATGAGTTTGGTAAGATGAACATTCAATTCTGGAATTTATATGAGATGTGTGTAGCAGCAGAAACTCAGATTAGAGGGAGATTCCTAAGCACAAAGCACTGGGGCCATTTATGTTTTGGACAACAACTACCGCTGAAGCCTACCGCAGAGCTTCCTGGGCGCACCAGCATATGCTTACTAGAATGGGTGGATCACTGAGGGTCCAAGGCTGATTTATGACAGTCAAATAAGTTCAATGGATTCATTGGGCAGAATTCAAAAATATTTGGAATATGCAGGAGTAATTTGGGAGTCTTAAGCCACTTCGGGATTACTGAGCTAGGAATTTTCCAAACTTTACAAACAAAGGTTAAATGCTTCCAAATTATGAAATTAATGATTGATATGGATATTATACTGTATGATTGACCAAATACAACTTACATAAAGAAAAAATGACTCTTAGAATAGATTTGGCAGTCATTTCAGTAAAACTAGTCATAAAACAATGCTCAATGAGCTAGTCTTCCATTCGGGATTATTAAATGATCTTCATTAAATGTAATACTTTGTTCTGAGGTATTATATGGTTCTGATATAATATATAAGATAGTATAAAGTCAAAATATACCTCACTATACCAAGCTTGTGTCCATTTAATGATCCTTCAGTAGAACTGTATCACAATGACTAGGAAATCCTCACATAGAGCCCAGGATGGACTGTGAGAGATATGAAATGATTAGATATCTGATCTGAAAGTACATGGTGATCATATACAAGTAAGGAACATAGTATAAACTGAAAACTAGATCTCTGAGAAAGAATATGGAGTCCTTCACTTGTCTTCTTCTTCTAGCAAAGGAAACACCTCCAAATCTAGCTGTGGTTGAGAGAATGAGATAGAAGAGAAGGATAGTTCAGTTCTGAAGCTGATTTCTGATATGTGGCTCTTCTAATTTCTGCAAAAATGGCTGAACCATCTCTCCACCCAGTATTGGGCGCATTCACTAGCTCAAACTTCTTCAATAGGAGAATCTTCACTAAAACTAGCTGTAGTTTCACTATCTGCGGGATTTGTTCTTCTTCTGACTTTAAATCTTGAATGATGGATGCAAATAGCTAATAATGGCTTCCAGTACATGTTCTGGACCTACATAACACTCTCTGGAAAACTAGAGGACCTTGGGGCACATCACCCAAGAGGAACAGTTGAGGCACATCACTCAACTAGAGAGGCTCAAAGCTCTCAAACCAAAATTACAAATGACAAAAGTTCTCAAATGGAGTTGGTTGGATTCTTTTATAGACTTCATGATGACCTGCTGAGCAAGTTCTTGGATTGGTGACCTGTGAGAGCAGGTTACCCACTTTCCCATTCTACTCCAAAGCCATGAGGGCACATTTCTTGAGGAGAATAGCAACTTTTGAGCTTTCAAAACTTTCTTTCCTTCACCTCCTTCATTGAATTTGGGCAAGTGCACTTTAGGTAGCTTTTCTGGTTGTTGCTATTTTCTTTCTGAAATCTTTTATGAAACTTTCCACTTTCTTTACTTTCCTCTTTCCTGCTTTTGTTTGATTTTGCCATCTTTTGTCAGTTTCCTTTCTGGGTTCATCTTGCCAACTTGTCTCCATTCGATTCCTTAGCTTTTCTGAGACTTTACCACTTAGGAAAGTTTGGCTCACTTACCAATCCGAATTTCCTATCCAAGTCATCAACCACTTGGCACATTTATTAGTAATAAACATTTAAATGACAATAATATAACTCAGAAATAATTTTTCTAAGCAATTAATTAATTATCCAGTAATTAATTAACTACTATGGTGTAATTGCCTCAAAACTTCCCCAATTAATTAATTAATAAATCACCTTAGCACTTGGATTGGGGGTTAATAACTTCATGGGGGGCCCTCCTTATCCATTTAATTCCCCAAATTCACCCTTAGGAATCTTCCTTTATCCATCCATTAATTATTTAATTGATGCATAGGTGACTTAGGCTAAAATCACCCCATGGACCATAGCAAAAATCTGGGGATATGACATAAGGGAAAGAATTAAAAAGGTGAGCAACATCTTCACCTGAATACTTACATGTTAGAACAATATTATACCTTAGTACCTTAATCATTAAGTAATTGATGGTTATTAGGTGCTAAAATGGTTAATAATTACATCCCTAGGCTGTAAGGAATTTGTTATAATTTGGTTAGAACTTGTTGGGGAAAGTGCTAACTAAAACACAAAGTATGGGCCAAAGTATGGGCCAAGGATGGTCAAATATTGTTGTTGGGTGCTCTCCTTGAGACCACCACATGCATTTATTACTACCTCCATGCCTAAGGCACCTTCCTTTCCCTGTTTTATGGATCCGAGTTTGACCAAGGGTGCACATGCATTGAACCTAGTCTTTTGCCCCTCTTTTGGCTATTTTGGCCTACCCTAGCCTACCTAAATTCCAACCAACCACCTCCTCCACATGTGTGAACACTATTTTGGTCTCCCATGCTCATCCAACATTCACATGCACAATTCAGACCTGTTTGGGATATTTTGGAACCATTTGGTCAACCTAGGGGGGATTGGGGCTAAATCTAAGCTAGCTAAGTGTGGACACTCCAAGTGCATTCTATTTATTCCTATTTCTATATAAGGATGATCCAAACTCATTGTAACATTGGACAACCAATAAACTCTGATATTTGATCATTTGTGTTTCCTAGTTTTTTATCATTTGTGTTGATATTTGATCACTTATGCTTGGTTTTTTATCTTTTTTTTCTCCATAAATGTATATGTACTTGTTTCTTGCATAATAAGTTAAATATTTCAATTGTGAGGTATCTATAGTATCTAGATCCTACTGCGATAGATATTTTACATGGTATTAGAGCTCTTGGAGTTATTATTCGAACTAATAGACTGTTTTAGTGTGTGAAGAACCTGCAATACTTAATTAATGAAAACACACAAGATAGCAGAAATAACAGAACGCAGAATCACTTTTATACTGATCACAGGCCACTTCGAGGGGGCAACCTCCTTTGAGCAAGTTCAATACAAATAACTTCACGGTACCTTCATTGGTTTCAACACAAACTTATATACTAAGTCTAGGCACCAATACCATGGGTCAATACTATGTGTCAATACAAACCATGGGCCAATACAAAATATGGATCAACAATTACTACGGGATGACTTACAAATCATATGCGTCCAACAACAATTAGACAAACTATGGATAAACAAATACTACAGGACAACTTACAAAGCATATGCGTCCAACAACAATATACTAACAAAGTAAATAGAAGGGTTGACATGGGTTCCTAACATCCCCTCTCCCTTAGAAAAAGCTTTGTCCTCAAAGCTTTAGATATGGAAATTGATGCAGAATTTGGAGTGGTTCCCTTGTAGCATCCTCGGGTGGCATTCCAGGCCACTGACGCCTTTTGAGTTTCAGGGAGGGTTGCTTGGAAGGCTGTAGATGAAGAAGAACCATATCAACTGCGTGAAAAGTGCACTCAGAACGGTGTTGATCGGCTTGCTGTTTCAGTCGAATTCTTTCCATGTGAAGATTGTCCTGCAAAATGAGAAGAATCTGATCGCGGTTTCAAAGAACCGAGTCAATTCCCTGAACTGAGGAGCTGCTGAGGGTGTATGGAAGAAGAGATGGAAGTGCCTGTCCATAAACTTCTTCATATGGTGTCCTTTTAGATGTGGTATTGTACCACTGGAGCGCATCTAGGAAATCCATAGAAATAGTTGTCCAAATATGTGTAGGGATGGGCAAGGGTTCGAGCAGTCCCGAAAGGAGTGTCGTTTCACCCTTGTTGACCTGGCAAGTATCACAGTCAGCCACCATCTGTGGAATTGTCATTTTCAGTCCCTACCAAAAGAAGTTACATTATTCCCAGTCATACATTTTGAGGAACCCAGAGTGCCCTGCTGATGAAGAAGCATGGAGTTCATAGAAGAGATAGTCCTATTGAATAGATTGCAACCAATTTGGAAC
This sequence comes from Larix kaempferi, assembly GCA_027924585.1. Taxonomy (NCBI): domain Eukaryota; kingdom Viridiplantae; phylum Streptophyta; class Pinopsida; order Pinales; family Pinaceae; genus Larix; species Larix kaempferi. The sequence goes on from BSBM01001102.1 coordinate 19,209,440, forward strand.
AAGCAGAGAAATAGTTGTAAGAGAAACTGGGTCATCAAATGTGTGAGAAGGAGCATCTACCACCATATTGTCCTTACCCTTCTTGTAAGTGATTGCATAAGCATAATCTATGAGTTGGATAACCCATTTCAGTTGTGCTGGGGAGGAGGCCCATTGTTCCCCGAAATTTTTCAGACTCTGGAGATCAGTCTTGATGCATAAATAATTCCCTAATAGGTATGGCTACCACTTCTGTATTGCATGCAAAATAGGCATCATTTCCTGCTGAGATGTAGTTGCGGCTAAATTTTTACCGGAAAGGTCTCTTGAAGGTGACAAGCCCACTAGTTCAGCAAGGACACCTACAAATCTATCCAAGAATGTAGGGGAGATCATTGATGGGTGCATATGAATGGAATGGAGTTGAGCGATGGCACCATGTGAATTCTTCTTTAGGATCTTTTCTAGGCGCTGTGAACTGATGATGCGGAGAGACCCTTGTTGTAAGCCCTTAAATCTGTATTGTTTCCCATTGATTGAAAACTGCATCCAAAGTTCAGCAAAATCCCATAAGATGGGGCCAAATGTGCGTAACCATTGAACGCCCAAAACCACATCACATCTGCCTAGGGATAAGGAAAACATGTCAGAGCGCATGTTATAATCTTCCAGAAAGATACGCACATTGTGACACTTCCCTTGCAAGGTAAGGTGCCCCCATTGGCAAGCATGACTTCAAAGTTGGAGCAAGGATGGACAAAACAATCAGCATGTTTGGTGATCCGAGGGTTAATGAAGTTATGAGTGCTACTAGAATCAATGAGTATTGTAAGAGGAAGCTTCTTGAAGTAACTCCTGACCAGCATTGTTTGGGGGGTGGGGACGTTGGACAAAGCATGGAGAGATATCTCAAGTTGTTCATCCTAAGATGGGGGGTCAATAGGAGGCTCCTGAATGTCAACCTGATCATCCATTGTATCTTGAGCTTCTTCACCAATTTTAGAGGCAGGCGGAGAATCAATATCCAGGAGATAGATCTTTTGTTGAACACATCTATGTCCCTGAGTGAATTTCTCATCACAATTATAACAAAGCCATTTTTCTCTGCATGCCTACATCTCAGTTTCAGACAAATGTTTGATATGAGTTGGTTGAGGAGCTGGCGGGATGGGAGGTCATTGAGAACCCATATTTCAGAAGGGAACAAAAGTGGGTTTGGAGCGTTGTTGGGCTGCAATCTTGTCTTCTTCCAACTTAGCCAACCCTAAGACTTCCATCATTGTGTTGGGACAAAATATTTTAACCTCTGACCAGATTTCATCCTTAAGACCACTGATAAAACAACTCCTGTAGAATTCATCAGACAATCCTTCTATATGATTGGCTAGTTTCTCAAATTCTTCCTGATACTCTCTCATAGTGCCACTTTGATGAAGTTTAATGAGTGCTCCGGTGAAGTCATCAAAAGCACTAGGACCAAATCATTGCAAGAGGCGTTGGGAAAAATCTGTCCATTTTGGCTCATCATGAGCCTTGATGTACCAACAGTACCACTGAAGGGCTTCATGTTCCAAATGAAAGGATGCAAGTGGAACTTCTTGGACATCAAAAGTATTATGAAGACTGAAATATTGTTCTACACGATAGATCCATCCAGTCGGATCAGCGCCATTGAAGCAAGGAAATTCAAGCTTCAGACCACGGAAATTGCTAGAAGAAGAGAACCCATTGGCTGCAGAAGATTCTTGCTGTCGGTTATTGTTCATGGTTGAATGTTGAAGATGGATGTTGAGAAATTTTTCATCCAGATCTTGGAGTTTGGTTTGGATGGTTGCCAGTGCTTCCTCCATGGTTTTTGCTCTTGCGCGGGTGACAACCCTAACCAGGAGATTTTTTTTAATTTTTTTAATTTTTTTGGGAATGGATAGAAAAACACAAACAAAAGCTTATTTAGTAAAGGGAAATTTGAATTTGGGAAAAACTCAGAGGGGTAGTTGGGGTTTGACTAGGTTTTCGACACTTTCTGAGGGACAAGGAAGTAAAAAATGGGGATTTCAGAAGCGGGGTGAAAGAATGAGAAAATTTGTCAAAGAGGGACAAAGAAGTAGAAATAGGGAATGGACACTGTGGCAAAATTTGGAGGCGAGTGGGTGAAAATTGAAGAAGTTATGGCAAACCCTTAAAATAGACAAATGTGGGATTTCTGGCTTTGGGAAGTGGAATTTGGGATAGGGTCCTTAGGAATGAATTATGCAGAATGGGATTACAGGGGTTCCTAGGAAGTTTCAAGGGAAACGAAGTGAAAACAAGGGAGATATGGAGAAAAAACTGAAGGAATTTTTTTTCCAGAATGGAGCTGCTACGGCGCGGAAGGGATCTGAAACAGATAGATCTACAACGACGCCGAAGTGATCGGAAACAGAGGGATCTAAAACGACACCGAATAGATCGAAAATGGATGGATCTGAAATAGATTTGAAATGGATGGATTTGGAACAGCTTTTAGAATGGATCTGAAACGACTGCATGTGAAATGATGTGACAGTGATCGGCAACAATTTAGCTGAAAATAGATATGGACCCCAAGTATGTTCGGCTTCCTATTGGTTCAGGGGATTCACTCGGCCACCAATGCTGTATGATGGCTTTCATATTGGGGCAGTACCCCTCACATGCATTTATTACCACATCCATGCCAAAGGTGCCTTCCTTTCCTTGTTTTATGGATCTGGGTTCGACCAAGGGCGCACATGCATTAAACCTAGTATTTTACCCCTCTTTTGGCTATTTTGGCCTACCATAGCCTACCTAACTTCCAACCAACAACCTCCTCCACATGTGTGAACGCTATTTTGGTCTCCCGTGCTCACACAACATTCACATGCACAATTCGGACTTGTTTGGGATATTTTGGAACCATTTGGTCAACCTAGGGGGGATTGGGGCTAAATATAAGCTATCTAAGTGTGGACACTCCAAGTGCATCCTATTTATTTCTATTTATATATAAGGATGATACAAACTCATTGTAACATTAGACAATTGGTAAACCCTAATATTTGATCATTTGTGTTTCCTGGTTTTTTATCATTTGTGCTAATATTTGATCATTTATTCCTGGTTTTTTATCATTTGTTTTCCAGAAATGTATATGCATTTGTTTCTTGCATAATAAGTTAAATATTTCAATTGAGAGGTATCTATAGTAGCTAGATCCTACTGTGATAGATAGTTTACATTACACATATAGCAAACCATGAAAATGAAGCTTCTATAAATAATCTCGAGTTGGAATCTTAGCCCACAATGAAAGCCACATAAAAAGCTTTATTTTCTTCGAAGCCTTTACCTTCCATATAATCTTCCACCACCACCTCTCCTCCAAAAAATCATAGCCTAAATACTCAATGCATACAACCCCACATCATTGTTTTGTGCCTTTAATATCCTTTTATTTGATGTTAATAAATAGAATAGAAAGAAAAGATTAAAAAGTAAGATATAATTTTTTAAATCATTGAAAAAATATTATTTTATAAAATGTTAATTTGTAATAAATAAATTAAAAAATTTAAATATAAATTGTTTGATGTTTAAAAAATGGTTGTTTTGATTTTGATAGTGATGATGCTTTATAGAGTTTATGGATATCAATTCTAAATCACCATAATTGTTAGAAGTTAAAATGTTAGGAATGTTAGCATTGTAGAAAATATTTTTAAATTGTGTTTTAATGTGGGTGTAAGTAGGACATTTTATGAGAAAGTGTTTTTTTATCTTCAATCGACTAGTATCACAAAGATAAATTATTTCATTCCACAATATTTTAAAAATTATCTACCACCCAAATAAACCATAAAACTTGTAAAACAATATTTTTTAACAAGATTAATTTAAATAAAATGAAAAAAATTCCATTTCAAAATAGATAAAAAAATTATTATTTTAAAATAAATTAATGTTACTATAAAAAATAAAAATAAAAATCTCTTTTTTCTTAAATATATAGGGAATGTCATAAAGATTTTAACATATATTTTCCCACCCCATGATGTGGAGCACTTATGTAATGGCTTTGGTGCCTTGGAAATTAACCAACCTCAGCACACCAAAGTTGAGCATGATGCTCACCCAAGTGGCATGCCTTGGGAGCTTGGTGGAACAGAAGCTCGTCGGCACATGGGACCCTAGTGGGGCATGTGGATAAGTGACGGGGAAAAATCCCGCACTTAGCTTCCCAAAGCATGGAATTCTTGGGCACAAGACCATATTGGAAGCTCGTCTGAAAGCATGGTAGTGGAAGTAGGTTGGAAGCCCGACATGAGAGAACAGATTGGAAGCTTGGATGGAAATACGCTTCAACAGATCGGGTGGATGGCATGGTAAATTTTGTTTGGAAGCACCAATTAATTGGACACACCACTATGACGGAAGACCCAACTTTGTATTGGGTGTGCAGAAGGCACGGAAGCCTAGGTTTGAGAGATGATGCTCGAGTAAGATGGTGGACCTGGCAGAGACTTGCGGTTGACACATCAGATGGAAGCATGTGAGATGGTGGGGCATGCATCCACACTTGGTTCACACCCACATGACAACTTGTCTAGGAAGGAATGAGGAAACATCTAAGAGGGAGGCACAAGAGGGAACGTCGAAGGTAGCTCTGAAATTCGGTAGCCAAGGGGCAGGGGAAGTGCATGTTGTAGGAAGGTCATTCCTGGCACACTTGGAGTCTTAGTTTGGAATCTCTTGGAAGAGCCTTGGCACGGCTCAGTTGAAAGAGAGGCAACTCAACTTGGGTGCCTCTTTGGGAAACAAAATTTGGAAGAAGCTTGGTCGTAGGAGAAGCATGCATTAGGAAGATCCCAATAGGGGCATGACATGCTACAGGATCAAGGTGGGAAGCTTGCGACAATATAGGAAGATGCTTTGTGACTTTGCTAGAAGTGCCGAAAATCTCAAGGTTTCTGGTGGCAGCTAGTTGGGAACCTCCATAGGAGGGTTTGGCCTGAAAGAACCCCCTATTCTATGTAACTATTGTATTTCTGTAAATCTGCCAAGTTATAAAGAAGTTCAGCACACCCGGTTTGGGGTGCCACCACATCTATTATCTTGTGTTATTCAGCTAAGTGTTATCTATTGTAGTTTACTATTGTTTATTCTTGTGGGATGCCTAAGTAAATGATATGGGCTAAGTATAACACACTAACATAACATAAGAATTGGTTAAGGAAAATTTTTCGTAGGTTAGGCATAGTCTGCTGGAACACCAACCAAGTTGGTCTCACCCTCGGATAGGCTCCAGGAAGTGTTGCACCAGTTCTAGAAGATGAAAATGTTGGTTATTACACAAGTTGTGTGATATGTGGTATTAGATCAAGGGTCATTTTGGCTCTTCACCACTCTTCTTGCATAGAGGTGGTATCAGAGTAGTGGTTTTCAAGCTGTGGAAGCTCTTCGTGTTGTTGGCTAGGATGGTGACAAAGAATCTAGCTAAGGGTTGTTGAAGGTGTTCACCAAAATATAGTTTCCAAGGTGCTGAGACAGTTGGAAGCACATTGAGGGGTGACGGATGGTGTGCTTCTCATAGCACTCTCGCCACTACCACTAGGTTCCCAAGACCTTGTGCAAGGTAGAAACATGTCAAGCAAGGATGTTGGGCGGCATTTGCGACATTGAAGATAGGAAGTTTGGTAAGAATCACTTCAAAGGAAGAGAAGCATCCATATTTTCCACTTGACAAAGAATAGCGACTCAGTCGTCTTTGACGAGTCGGGTGCTCCATGATCCTAGAGGTTGGTAGGAGTAGGCATACGAGTGCATCCAAGGCAAGTAGACTCCATGAAAGGTTAATTGGACATGCTGATCTCCAAAGAGCCAACTTGAGGGAGTGAAATCTTGGAAAGCTCGTCAAGATATGTTGAGCAGACCCACGAACCAACACTTTAGTGGAAGTGCGCAACCAGTGATAGGAAATTCAACTAAGTCCAAGATGGGAAAGCGTAATGCAAAGCAGTTATTGGAGCTTGAGGTAGACCCAGAAATGGGCTCTAACATAGAAGATTCGTTTAGTGAAGAGCTGGAAAGGAAGCCATTGTCGAAAACCCCCAAGGTTAAGAGCAAACTCACATCGCTTAAGAAGGACATGGACTAGGATACTGAAGCTCTTTACAAGCATGGTGAGAAGGAAACATCCATGGGTGGCGAGATGGAATGCATGCAAAGGGATTTTAATGAAGCTATAAGCGAGTGCAAGGATACGATGGATATTTGGCCACAATAGTAAAAAACGACATGGATGGCCGAGTAGAGAGGATTGAGAGACTGGCCCAGGAACTCCAACTTCATGTAAAGGAGTAGGATGACACCGTCACTTTTCCAAAACAGTCCTTAGCAAATGGACAGGGTGTGGCTACAACAATGAAGATCCGCATGTAGGAAATAGAACCATATGATGGCACATGAAACACTGAGTTGTTGGGAAACTTCTATTGGGATGTGGAGCAGTATTTGAATCAGATGAATGGCACTTCTAATGAGACCAAAGTTAATGATTCCGCAATGTTTCTCACTAGCAGAGCCAATTTATGGTGGAGAAACCAAGTAGAAGATGTGGATATGGGAAAGGTGATAGATTGGATTGAAAATTGGGAACAAATGAAGGAAGCATTAAAATCTTAGTTTGGGATTGGAAACCAAGGTTGGGTTTCCCGTAATGAGCTCATGAAGCTCAAACATATTGGAAAATTTTAGTCCTACATAAAATATTATACCAGTCTCATGTTGGAAATAAAAGATATGAGTGAAGAGGCTCGAATCTATTACTTCATGAAGGGATTACAATTATGGGTGCAAATGGACCTATGATGCCAAGGTGTAAAGATCCTCTCAAAAGTAATCTCAGTAGCTAATAAACTCTTGTACTACTGCGCGGATGGGAAAGATGAGTCCAAAGGACGTGAGGATGGAAGCGAGAAAGCTCAAGGTAAATCCAACAGTAATATTAGATGCAAGCTTAAAACGGGTGGCAAGTGTGAGATTGAGAGACCAAAGAATGAAAAAGGGCCCAAAGAAAAGGCTAAGAGTATCTCATGCTACATTTCTACAAAATACCCCTATGCAAAGAACTATCCTTTGAGACCTAAAAAATTGTCTACAATAGAACAAACAGAGAATACTTTGGTTGGAGTGTTGCAAGTATTGAATGCAGTTCTTGAAGAAGATCCAATAGTCACTCAGGAAGTAGAATTCACAAGGATGTGTTATGTACCTACAAAGTTGAATTGACAGAAGGTGTTGTATTTGATTGACAGTGGTGCAACTCAGAACTTTGTGAACGCAAAAGTGGCAAAGAGGCTCAAGTTGTAGGTTGAGCTGGGACAAAATTTATTCAAGGAAGTCAATTCAGAAGTGGAAAAGGTGGTTGGTGAGGCAAACCAGGTTCCGTTGAATATTGGAAAGTGGAAAGGTGAAGCCAACTTCACAATCATTCCTCTAGATGATTTTGGTGTTGTACTTGGAAAGGGTTTCATGAGGAATGCCAAGGAAGCACCTATGCCTCACTTGGACCATTTAACATTTATTTCGTGAGAGGAGACTATCTATGTGTGGAATGTGAGGAAGTTGCAAGGAAGTGGAAAGGTGATGTCCATAATGGTGACACCTTTCGCATATGTGGCAGAACTTCACAAGCATGCAGACAAAATGAAAGGAAAACTGATGTCTAGCAAAGAGTCGGTTATTAACTTGGAAGGATAGATGGACATTATGGAAATTTTTTTAGAGTCATCCTTGACAAGCTTGGAAAAGCTTGTTGATTTTTGCACTAAGATGGGAAAAAACTAGAATTGTCGGATGGGTTGCATAGTAGTTACTCAAGGAGTTGAAGAAGCACCAAGTAGTGGCTTAAACACTTCAGTGGTAGATGGGAAGGAATGGCTAGATGATCCAAAATCACAATAGTTTTTGCTGAGGGTGATGGCATGATTGGTGGTAACATGTGTTCCTCCTATACTTAATCAATAAGGATACGAAAGAACCAAGAGTGGAAAACAATCTAGGTGATGGTTAAGGGTGTCATCCACCCAAGTAAGTGGACACACCACTATGATGGAATCCCCAACACCTGGTTGGGCACGCGGAAGGCATGGAATCCCAACTTAGCAAGCGGGTTCTATGGTAATATGGTGGATACAGTAGAGACTTACGGTTGACACATCAGATAGAAGCATGTGGGCCGGTAGGGTGTGCGATCACACTTGGGTCGCACCCATAAGAAAACTTGTCTATAAAGGCATGAGACTAGCATCCAAGTGGAAGGCGCAAGAGGGAACGTCCAAGGGAGATCTGAAATTTGACAGCCAAGGGGAAGGTGAAGCACAGGGCGCAGGAAAGGCGCTACTGCCACACTTGGAGTCTCAATTTGAAAGATCTTGGGTAGAGCCATGGAAAGGTTCAATTGATAGAGAAACAACTCGGCATGGGAGCCTCTCTAGGAAACAATAGTTGGAAGAAGCTTTGACACAAGAGAAGCACGCATCAAGAAGATCCCAACAGGGGAATGACATGCTATAGGATCAAGGTGGGAAGCTCATGAGAGTACAATAAGAAGCTTGGTTCAGGAGCTTGGTGACACAGCTAGAAGTGCCAAAAATCATAGGGTTTTTGGTGGCAGTTAGTTGGGAGCCTCCACAGGAGGTTTTGTTCTGCAGGAACCCCCTTTTCTATGTAACTATTGCATTTATGTAAGTTTTCCAAGTTATAAAGAAGTTTGGCACACTCGGTCTAGGGTGCCACCACATCTATAGTCTTGTGTTATTTGGATAAGTGTTGGCTACTATAGTTTACTGTTGTTTATTCCTGTGGGAGGCCTAAGTAAATGACATGAAATAAGTATAAAAAAAATAACATAACATAACAATTAGTTAAGGACATTTTTTTTTAAGTTAGGCGTAGTCTGTTGGAACACCAACCATGTTGGTCACTCCCTCTATTAGGATCTCAGCAGTGCCAGGCCGGCTCCGAAAGACAAAAAATTTGCTCATACTCGAAGATGCGTGGCAATTTAGATTTTCTAAACATAATGATAATTGATATCTTCGTTTCTTGTCATGTCCCTAGTCACCTCAGTTCCTTTTAGAGGCAATGGGAGAGCAACTTTGAGTCACCTGTTAATATTTTTTTCTTCTTTTTTTCCAAGCAGTTCAAAGGCTCCGCAACACTAAACCCGCAATGAACATCGATCCGCATTCTGTAGTTCCGCAATGACCTCCGATCCTGAACACACAATCGAAAATTAGAATTTGGGTCACTAAAATTATCCTTCCACAGAAATATCCCTCCCAGCTTCCGCAATCTTCAATGCAGAAGTCACAAGTCAAATCGTTGCCCTGGAAAATTTCCTCCTCCATAATCCACAACCAGCATTGCGGATGTCGCAAAGGAGTAATTCCAATTCCCAAATCCAGAATATTTCCCTTCCAACATCCTACAATCTGCAATCCACATGTGGGATTCAGAAATTCAGAATCGCAATAGGCAGCTCCAATGAATTCTCCTTTCCAATTTCTGCAACCCGCGATCCTCCTTGTGGAACTCGAAAATTGAAATGCCCATCTTGCCAATCCAGGAAAACCACACTTTGCACTCCGCAATCCGCAATCCGCTTGCAGTTGTGGAAAGGAGGAAATCACATTCCATCATCCCTCGAAAATTAACTTCTGTAACCCGCAATCTACAATCCACTTGCGGATGCAGAAATGCAGAAACCCAATGCGCCAACCTATAGAAATTGACCTTCCGACTTCTGCAATCCACAATCCACTTTGTGGATGTGGAAATGCGGAAGTCCCACCATGCTACTCCAATGATCATTCCCTGACCTCCGCAATCCTCAATTGGCATTGTGGATGCAGAAAGGTCGAGACCACAGACCCCTGCACCAACAAGATTCTAAGGCAACTTTTAAGGGTGATAACTCCCTCATCCTTGGTCCAAATACGACAAGGTCAGTACCGTTGGAAATCGCTTGGAGAGAACTATCCACTGGTGTGATCCAAGCACTCTAACCTTGTCATTTTCCCAACTGGAGTACTTTCTATAACTCCCTTATGTGCCTTCACCCTTCTGCAATAAGATCTGCTCCACTTCTGCACTGTCTTCTCTCCTTCATCTAATCCACAGGGGTGCCTATTCTTCCCCAAGTCCAGGATGGAGTGGTCCTGCAGATTTACCATACTTATCCCTAATTCATCCAAGAACAATTCAAAAGCCTTACCAAAGGGAATTACAAATGTGCATAAGCCTACTACAGGAACACCAGGGATGAAACATGATCCACACCCTTAGAATGGAATTCATTCACATATTCCTCTCAGGCATAGTGATGAAAGCATACAAGTCTTAGTCCTATTCCTCAAGCATGATTACATACAAGTATCAACGTAAGGATAAGTATGTAAAGTTGCATGGACAATGTAATTAACACACACAACAATAGAAGATAGCCATATTAACACGCACATCTGTCAACTATAACATCCATGACTAGTTCAATCAGGGAAGAAGTGAGATAAAAACCTACACAATAGAATTAACACAATGCATAGGCATACAGTCTTATTCATCCATGGACCATTCCCAAAAGAAAATAGATGCATGTAGGTACTTAACGACCATAGTTGAAGGCAGCCTCATCCACACACCATGTGTCATACATTCATCCATCAATAACATGCACAATAGAATGAACATAAGGCATGGGCATGCAGCCCCATAAATCAGCTAGATCCACTGTGTACTCAGACATAAACAAATACACATACATGGATGAAAAATAGGAATTATTCAAGGCACGAGGAACACTTATCTTTTGCATTGAACCTCCAAGGAAACTGACTATGGACTCCAAATTTCCAACCCAACCATAGATCGATTATGGACTATGTCCCTTTTTAGAAATTGATTAAAATGGTGAAATTTTCAACTTTTTCCCCTAGTTCGACCTTTGACTAGTATTGGTCTCTTGGTCTCCTGATGACACCAAATGTTCCCAAATTGTTACAGAGGGTGTATGGATGATATTAGGACATAATTATGATGTTCAGGGATTCTTGAGAGTCTTCAAAAGGCTTCTTCCACTCTCCTTTGAATTCTGGCCAAAGTAGGGAGTTTGACTAGCAATTTGGGGTTCAAATCCCCATGGGGTAGATGCTGGAAATAGCTCTCCAAATGCTATTGGACCCTCTCGAATTTCAGAAAAGAGGTAGGGGATGTTTAGGGGGCATTAATATTATCTCATATGCAGCACCATTCAGTTAATTAATTCTGATACAACACTCTCCAATCAGATGCAAAAAGACTAGTTTCGACCTTGGGGGAAATGATAGGCAATCTTCTCCAAAGGCTATAAACGTTAACAATATGACTCCAAAATCTTATGTCCTGAACATGAAACTTCTATAATAGATAAATAACATTCCATACATCAGTAATCCATCATTGGTTCACTTATCCATTCGAATTTATCAACACATTATTGGCATACATCAACATAGTGGGGAAAATGACACCATTTGCTCATTAATGATCAGATTTACATAATTCCACCTGGAATATCAACCTGAATCTCTTATTAGCATGAAATATAGATCATTTAAATTAGATGATAAAATAATGGAGCATTATAAGCCCCCCCAAAGAGAACAGTAGCTCACCAAAGGAACAATTCCTCAAGGATCATGAATATGCCAAGAAATAGAAGAATGGTTGTAGAAGCAAGATGAAAGAGACGTGACCATGAACTTATTTGTAGCTTCAAACTATATAAAAAGACTCCATCAAATATCCAAATGAAAGGTTTGAATGGCCTTTCCAATTAACAACTAGGATGGGAATCTTTCACCCTCGAAATTGGTGCTAAGGAAAGTAGAGTAGCACTACACTAGCTCTCTTCTCAAAATAAAAAATGCAATTTATAAAATGATCAAAAGCTATCATCCTTCTTTGTTATTGTCTTTTATAAACTTCTAAGGTCCTCCATGGGTTGAATTCCTCCCAAGAGATTCATGCCAACTCAAGTTGGGAAGAGATTCTCAAGTATGCCACTTGTCCTTCCAATTCTAGCCTCGTCCTTCTCCAAATTCGAATTGGTGTCTCTTTGGATTCCCTAACTCACTTGAGCACCCTATTGGAGGATATTTGTTGGCTATAATTGACCCAGTGATTTTCTATAAGACCCAAGTTCTTTGCGGTTTCCCCTTGACCAACAAAATCCCTTCGCACCTGCCCTTTTGGCAACAACCTGCGAGCAGGTTGAAGTCTCACACAAGGTGTATCTATGGGGTACTGCGGAACCAGGTTTCCATAGTAAGTGATAAGTTGCTTGGACAGATGTACTCCGCAACAAAACAAAGGATATGCACTACGAGTTCATACTGTGTAGCGATGGGCAACGCTGCGGTCCACACCACTATACTCTTCTACCGCAGGACTTCTACTGAAGCTGCGAACAATCCAACTTTATTCTATACTTGGATTATCTTGAAAATAGTTAAGGCACTGAAATGAATATCACTCATCCATTCATTCAGGTGCTTAACTGACTATCCTTCTAACATTCATTCATTAACTCAGGATGTCATGATTTGAACATAGACGACTGATCTAATCCACTGTAGACATTCCTTTACTGTGTGTAAGAAAGTACTTAACTAAATGACTGATTCACTGCCTTCATACACAAGAATAAATGTTCATCATTCAACTATTCATACAGAACTTAACATATCATTTCCATACTTCTCTAATGGCAAATGCATATAAAATATCTCTTCATAACAATATGCAAGGAAACATCTAGATATTCATTGACAGAAAACACAAGTAATCATTCATTCATAAAACACAATCACACAACACGAGATTTAACGTGGTTCACTCCCCCGGGTGGGAAGCTACGTCCACAAGAATGGTTGATAATATATTTATTTTAAAAGGGATGGGGACAACCGTTCTTAGTCTACGCACTCAGCTACAGACTCTCCTTCCTCTCAGATAGGTCTCTACGCACACAGCAGCAAAGCCTTTACAATCTTCCTAGATCAGAGAGATTTTACACTACAATAGCCAAAATTGTAACTACAAAAAGTAGAGATTAACCCCAAAATGTAACCCCATCCCATACAACATTGTCTTCTTAAATAGATCATGCCTCTAAGGTCATGTCTTTACAAATCCGAAGACCTAAACCCAAAAACCCTTAGGGTTTTCAAAACTCCGTCGATTTCCCTAAACTAGCTTGCTGGCATCTGGTAGCATCTGCTTCATCATGGCGGTTATCCAAGTCTTCATTCTGTCACTATCGGCCTCCCTATCGCATGCGTGCCAACATATCTCTTTCACAAAACCGTTCAGCTCTAATGGTTTCTCCCACCAGGGATGCCAAAACATCACTTTCCTCAACAAACTCGTGCATTGGCCGCCTTCCTGATTTGCTCGTGCCCGCCGCTCGGCACTCCTGGAGCATCTTTCCAAAATTAGACCATTACTGGTCCATCTGATACCTGCACCTGATCCTTGTCCATCACTCCACTTTGCTGGCTCCACGTGTCCTGGCTACTTCGCAGCACTAGTTCCTCGCAGGGCTGGTCTTCGTGGTGCTTCCAAAACTTGGATGCTACGCACAGCTTCGCAGCACCCTCAACACTTAGACAAAACTATATTTCTGAGCTACACTAGGCTCAGCTTTCCCTGCTTATCAAAAAAAGGTGTTACCAAAACTTTGTCCCGACATGGGCCCAACATGCCCCTAACACTTACATGTGGCTCGTCCCCGAGCCACTTGCTGCTTTGGTCGTCTCACTCTGCTCCATGACCGATGGAACTAACTTGGCCGCGAACTCATTATATGTACTAAACAACTGCTCCATTGCTTCTCTGGTATCCTGTTCAACTTGCTGTACTGTTTCAAGCAGTGCTAGAGTTATCTCTTCTCCAATCTGTCCCTATACCTGCTCCTGGTTGTCGTGCAGTTCCTTCATCTTGTCTTCTATCTGCTGCGACACTACTATAGCATCCTCCAAGAGTTGTTGTGACTGATTGTCCATCTCATTCTCTTTCTCTCTTAATGCCTGGACTTGCTTCTTCAAGCCTGCTACTTCCTTATACCTGGATAGCCTCTCCTTGGGTGGTAGAGCCTTCAGCTCTGTGTCCAACTTCTCTAGCACGGTCTACTTTTCCTTTACCGCGGTCTTTACCTGCAGTAGCCCTTGATCCTCTTCAAGGGCAGTGAATTGCTTTGAAACTTTTTCCAAGAGATCTTGGCACTTATCCATCTCACTCGCTATGTTCTGCACAGCAGCACTCACTGCTTGTTCTCTTAACTGTTGCTTAGTTAATGGTGTCTGCTTATTCAGTTTCACCTTCAACATGGCAATATCGGCCTCATAAAAATTCTCTTTATCCTGCATCTCCGACTTCAAGGATCTCACCTCATCTCCGATCCTCAGAACTGTGTCTGAAGGATCATCCTGGAGTTCTATACCTTCAATATCCTGGGCAACAGTGGATATGGTATTCTCCAATTGTTTCTGGCGGTCCTGTTCATTGTGCAGCTGCATGTCTGTGTGCAACTCGAGCTGTCTATTTGCTGCGGTGAGCTCCACTTGTGACTTCATCGACTCTATCATTCGTTCATGCATCTCCTCGATGATCTGCCTGTGGATGAAGTGCAAACCTGGCAAGGGGATTTTGGCCAAGTCGAGCTCTACCTGCTCGACTCCCTTTGTGTCCAGGGCGACCTGGTCTATCATTGGTAATGCGATAGCCAATGGGTCCACATGGACAATCGTAGTCTTTGACGGCAGAGTTATGGCTAGCTGTGGCGGCATTTATTGCAATCTTCCTACTGACCTCCCTTCAGCTCCTGCTTCGTGCAGCAAGGTTATACTCTTTTGGACCTCATCCATTTTCTTCATAAGGCCTTCCAGTGCGAGCCTGGTCTTTTGTAGGTCATCCTGGATGACCTAATCCTTTTTGTCTTTGTCAGTCATGAGCTCCTGCATCTGTTTTGAGACCCTTACTGCTATCATGTCAAAGTCATCTTCCTTCAGCATTGTCTCAGCTTGAGACTTTGTGGCCTTCATCTTCTTCCGCGCATTCGGATTCTGCGAGGTCTTAGGCTCTTTTCGCTTTCTTGTTTCTTCAACAATCGGGCATGACAACGGGATTGGCTTGTCTTCGTCAGAGTCTATCTCAACATCCATGACTTCCACATGGAAGTCGGTGGGCCAGTCCTTCATGAGGGCTTCAATGTCCTCCTCATACATATGGTAGTTGCCTGGGTACCATTCTGGTTTCTTCATTCTTGCTTTAGGTGAAATAAAGATACATCGCATGTCTGCATTGAAATCAGGAATGTACTTCGACGTTTCCTATTTTGTGATGCGAGCTATAGTGGCGATCACATTGCACAGCTGAGTGTAATACTGATATAAAACTTCAGCTGTCGCGTGCTGTCATTCTGCGTTGATGTTTTCCCAGAGGTTGACATAACGGAACCCTCTAGGATCGTTGGTTTCTGTAATGACACCCACATAGTCCTTTGGCTCCTTCCATCTAGAAAAGGCGATGAGGATGATCAGCCATGTAAAGTGGAACTATCCACCATTCTCTTTGGTATCATTAAGTTCATCCAAGAACTCATTAAGAAGATACTAACACCAATTAAACTCGGTGCCTTCAGTCGCTATGGCACCGAGTAGCACTACGCCCGCAGGCACCTTCGGAGGCCTAGCTGTTCGGATGATTTTTCCTGCGAGCAGTTGGGTGACAAATTTTGTCGCTTTGTCCTTAATTTCTTCTGTGGGAAAACCTCTTTTCCCTTTCACCAATGCATGGATTTTCTTCATTTTCTCGACAGCTTCTTTTTCCTTGCTCTTCCCTTGGAAGAACTGTTTTGGATCCTTACCATGCTTGCTTAACCCGGTAATGCGGTGGATCAAATCAATGTTTATATCGACATTTCTGTCGAGCCATAGATATCCCTGGTGGATTCACACCATCGGCATGTGAACCATGGCATTAAATTTCGGCGAGCGATCAAAATGTGGCAATCTGAGGAGGTTCAACAATCCTGACTGAACTACCGATGCCAGCCAGCTTTCAGCAACCAAGTTAAATGTGCCCTTGGAATCTTTCTTCCAGCACATGTACTGGTCAGGCTGGAACTGTGGGTACTTAGGTGTGTGGGGCTCTTCCTTTTGCACACCTAGGAGGTCAAAATATTCCCACTTATAGTATGGAATCTTTCCAAGTAGGTTCTTGGCAACCTCTACATGTTTCGAGATCGACGACAATGGGATTTCATATTTAGCGCTCTTGACCAGTTTAAAGACTGGGGCATCCAACGCCCATGGTGATATATACTCTAGTGTTAGCTTCAATGGTTCTTTCTGAAAGACCAGTGATTTTTGCGCCGTCTGGCCCATCTTTAGAATCTTGCTTCGTGGTGCTGTTATGTCTTTCCCTTTATCTTTCCCTTTGTCCTACATGATTGGAGTATGGCAAGGTGATCTATGGGATCCTTGGCCTTGTTCTGTTACAACCTTCTTGGTAGGGGTTTTCATTAACTCTGCAATTCCCCCATGCTGAAAGACTCGGATTGATTCTTGAAGTGTAAGCTCTTCTTCTCTATCTGGTGATTTGGACATTCACTGGCGAGAGTAGGCAATTGTTTCTGAGAGATGACTAGGGGTTTCTAGCATAGGAGTAAACGCATAAAAATTCTAAGTGTCTGGTAACGCCCGCGAGTCCTTATGCAACATTATTTATAGGTGTATCTGAGTCCCCCCCACGCCTTCCAATGGCTAGATGAGCATTTAATGTGGTGTCCATTGGCCAATTTGAACAACTCCTTCGGTCTCTTCCGTCATCAGCGTGTTTAGAACGGCTATCTTTTCGTTAAATGCTGAAGTGAGTGCTTGCAATGGTCACATAATGACTATTTTTTTTTTCAACAGTAGTGTAATGACTATTTTTCTGAGTGCTGCGCTGAGCTACGCGGCAAGCCATCTGAGATCCTATGCAGTTACTTCGCAGTACCAAGATTTTCCAATTGCGCGGTTCCTTTTTCTTTTCTTACTTCTTCTCTTTTTCTTCTTTTTTTTTTCTCTTCCATGCAGCTTCAGCAGTGCTGCACGGTACACACATTGTTATACTTATCATACATGTACAGACTCCTTTACCTTTCCAGTGTCTAGTTTCAACTGTACCTGACACCTAGAGATCTCTTCCTCTGCTTATCATTCAGGATTTTGCAAAGCAAGGCTATCATGATACAGCTTTAGCCTACTTCCATTTATCAAAGTTGGTAGAGTATCACCAGCTAAATTGGCTAACTGGACTGCACCAGTGTTAGTAACATGTATTACAGTATATGGACCAAGCCAATGCATCTTAAATTTACCAGGAAACTTCATGAATTTTCTATCATACAGGAGGACTAGGTCACCTACCTGAAAGTACTTGTTCTTTATATGGCAATCATGCCAAGCTTTCTCGCAGTCTTTCTGAGCTTGCTGGTGGAAGCCGGCAATGAAGCGATCTTACTCCAACCCAACAATGTGTAGAAACCTTTCTTCTAATGCTGCGCGGTCTGCCATCCCTGTGAACGCAACGATCCTTAAACTACGGACAATATACTCCATTGGCATTATAGCTTCCTGCCCATAAGCCAACTGAAAAGGTGTATGTCCTGTCAATTTCTTGCATGTAGTCCTGTATGCCCATAACACAGAGGAAACGAGCAAATCCCAATCATCTCTATTTACATTGTAGACCTTAGTCAGTGCGTTCTCCAGTATTTTATTGAAAGCCTCAACAGTGCCATTTTCCTGTGGATGATATGGAGTACTGCACTGATGACGAATTTGAAATTCCTCTGTAAGTGCCTCAATGGTCTTGTTCAAAAAGTGAGTACCTTGGTCACTCATCAAAATCTTCGGACAACCAAATCTTGATAATATGTCTTCAAAAATAAACTGCGCAACAGTACTGGAACTGCAATCCTTTACTGGCTTTTCTTCTGCCCATCTGGTGAGGTAATCAGTAGCAGTAATAATATACCTCGCACCAATTATTTTCCCTGCTGGGTTTATAGGACCCACAAAATCAATTGCCCATTTCTCAAATGCCTGCAAGGTCAACTATGGATTTAATGGCATCTCATCTCTTCGTGAGGGTTTCCCTGTCCTTTGAAAGACATCACAGTTCCTACAGTATTCTTTGGAATCTTTGTGGATTGTGGGCCACCATAGCCTTGCACGCAATATCTTCTGCGCAGTGGCCCTGCCCACATAGTGACCTCCCACAATCCCTGAATGTGTGCCTGCTAAAATAAACGGTTTCTCATGATTTAGTACGCATCTGCGCAGGACTTCATCTGGTCCAAGTTTGTGTAACTGACCTACAATTATAGTGAAGTCTGCGGCGTGCACCACTAGCTGTTTCTTCTATTGGACAAATAGTTCCTGCGGTGCCAGCCCTATTGTCAAAAAATTAATGATATCCTTATAATAATCATCGGCAATCTGTATAGCGAATAGCTGTACATCAGGAAATCTGTCTTCAATGTTCGTCAGCTCTTCTCTTGACTCAATCTTAGAGAGGTGGTCAAGTCCCACGTTCATCCTATCGGGCTTAACAACAATCTCAAAATCATACTCCTGAAATAGCAACAGCCATCTGCATATGCACCCCCCTAACACTTGCTTATTGACCAAGTATTTCAATGCAGAGTAGTCAGTGAACATAAGGAAGTGCGCACCAAGCAAGTAATGCCTGAATTTCTGTAGGGAAAATACCATTGCAAGGCCTTCTCTCTCGGTAGTAGTATAGTTCTTCTCTGTTGTTGAGAGCTTCCTGCTTGAAAATGCAATAGGGTGGTCAATACCTCCTTCTCCTGGCTGAGATAGTACAATTCCCAAGGCAATGCACGATGCGTCAACATGGACATGGAATGTCTTTGTTCATTCTGGAAAGACTAGAATCGGCGCCGTCACCATCTTTTCTTTTAATGTATCGAAACCTTGTTCACATTCCACATTCCAGATGAATGGTGCGTCTTTCTTTAGCAACTTTTCCATTACTACGGTCATCTGCGCATAACCCTTTATAAATTTCCTGTAGTACCCAGTATGGCCTAAGGTAGAGTGCAACATCTTGATTGAGGTTGGTGTTGGCAAGTTCACAATAATGGCAATCTTCGCAGGGTCCACCATCAGTCCTTGCTTACAAACAATGTGCCCAAGTAGAATGCCATAAGGAACACAAAAAATACACTTCTTTAGATTTAAAGAGATCTGATGTTGTCGCCACTTCTCAAGCATCATTCTGAGGTTCGCACAATGGTTCTTCAATAGACCAAACACAGTCCAATCATCAAAATAGGCTTCATGAAACTTATGCATAAACTCTTTGAATGCTACGACGACCACTATGGAGAATATGGCAGGTGCGTTCTTTAGGCCAAAAGGCATTACTGTGTACTGGAACGACCCCCATTCCATAGCAAAAGTCGTCTTATGCCTATCTGTGGGATCAATCCTGATCTGATGATACCCGGAAAAACCATCAGTAACAGAATAGGCCTCATTCTCTCCAACATTATCAAGCACTTCATCTGTGAAAGGAGTAGGGAATGGGTCGTGCATGGAAGCATCATTCAATTTTCTAAGATCAACACAAATCCTGATCTCACCCTTCGCTTTCTTGTCTTGAACGACCATGGGACTAATCCATTCTGATTCCTCAATAGGTTCAATGATTCCTGCTTCAAGATCTTATCTAGCTCTATGCGTACTCTTTCCTTGTAGCGCGGGTTTAGTCTATACGGTCTCTACTTTACAGGCTTTGCGCCTGGCTTCAAAGGTATTTTCATGACTCCTAGGTCTCCCAGAATTCCTTTCATTTCTGTAAATTTTGTCGAAAACAGCTCCTGATACTCATGTAAGGTATCTGCGATCTATGCAACAGTCTAATCGTCCCAATAGTCTCCAATTGCTGCGAACTTCGGTTCTTCTTTTGTGTCGATATTCACCTTCTGTGTTTTTACTGGTCCGCTCATATCTGGGATTTCTAACGGAGGTCCTTCCACGTCGCGCGCACCCTTCGATTCTGGTATGTTTATGTTGCGCGGATCATCATCATCATCTTCCTTTCTATCTCCATCTTCTTCAGCTAGGTTATAACACTCGATAGTATGTTCCTCATGTTTCTTCCATTCCGACTGTAGGTTCGCAAGAACGGTATCTGCCCTGAAGAATTCTTCCAATGTCATATTTCTGTGAGGACAGTCTTCCCTGAATATGCGTTCCTTAATTATTTGCAATGCCTCATGGATCAACATGTTTTCATCCTCGACGCTGAAGTCCCTCTAGAAGTTCGCAGTCAACATTTCCCAATCAGTGGTTTGTCTGCGTAACTCCATGTCTAGGTACCATTTCTTTGGAATGTCGTCCACCAGGGTATTCACAAACAGGTGCACCCATTCTTCACGTGGCCTTTCCAACCATGCTTGCGAACAAATTTCAATATGCTGACTAGGATATGTCTGTCCATTAAACTTATGAAAGGGTAAAGTAACCCTATCGGCAAACCAAATCTGGATCTTAATCTTGCATTGGTCCCAAGTGGTCAATGTCTGCTTGTGCGCATTCCACCATCAGGCGGGTGTGTCACACAGTTCCATATCCAATGCTGGTAATTTGTGCTCATCTGCAATATCTGTAGTGTATTCTTGGATGAAAGTATAAACATTAGTAGAACCATCATATGTGGGAATAGGACTTACCTCTTTCCCAATCCAGCACAGTGATTTTGTAACCTGCGCACACCTTCTTGCTGATACTTCATGCATCCAGCTTTGCCAATTTTCCAGTCCTACCTCCGAATCAGAGATGCAAGAGCTGTCTCATCTCCAACTGAGTGTGCCATATGCAGTAGGATTAATGTAATCTTCTTGGTTCATTGTGAGCTGGTATAGTCTGTCTAAGTCTTGAGCCTTTGATTCCTCCTGAATCGGCTCGCTGTATCTGTCACCATCTGCAGGATCCAATGGTGCGATGACCCTAAGATGCTTCCCTTCAAATATCATCTTCTTTGATTTTAAGTTGATAATAGCCAAGTTATCCATAGCCCAGTCATTTCCTAGCAGTGCAGGAAAAGGCTGACTATCATCCATGATCTCGATAACTTCAAAGTCTGTATGACTTTGGACTCCATCAATGTCGACTATTACGTCAACTAACCAATCAAAAGTTATGACTTTCTCTTGGTTATCCATTCTTAACTGGATAGGTGACCATGACAACTTTGGTCGACCCATTTGCTGCCATGTCTGCTTAGTTAATACATTTACTTCTGATCCCAGATCAAGGATGACTTCATCCATTTCAAAATCTCCAATCTGCATGGTAAGCCTCATTTCTCGGCCTGTTCTTTTATGTTTCCTTATGTGATGAACTGCGCTATTAGAAGCCTCTATTCCGGTCTGTGGCTCATATTGGTTTAGGAGCTTCTGCATCTCAACTATGGCATTTTCACTTTTGAGTAACTTCATGCAGCTTTGTAGGAGCTACACAACAGAAGTGCTAACATCCGTCGCAGTGCTTGTTTTGTCATAGGCTGTTGGCATGTCTTCAACATGCGGTGGTTGACTATGCAACGGGATCCTCTTTGCTTCTATTGTTGGCTCTCTGAAGTTATCCCGCGTGTCAATAATTACTTCCTTGTTCTTTTGTAGGTTGAGAGCAGGTATTTTTCCCCGAGCTTTCCTTATCCATTCTGTCTCAAGAGGAGACCGCTTTGTGTGAGCCTCCCCTAATGTGGACACTTCTGCTCCCCTATCGCGGCCTGTCTGAGCACCACTACACATGACCACATTGATGCTCATGTCTACTTGTCTTTTCTCTGCTGCGATCCACTGGACGTTCGTGTTTGGCACATCTGTTCGTCTTCTTTTCTGCATTTCCACCTCTAGCACTAGGCAATCTTCAATAACATGCTCAAATGATTTACAATAATTGCATGTAGTGCATGGGTTAACACAATCTCTAGATACGTGACCTGGATGGCCACAATTATAACAAATGACTTGGCCGCGGCCTCTTCCCTGCGCCAGGCCAACATTTCTTCCTCTGCCGTGGTATCCAGCACCACAACCTCTGTATCCTCCTTGGTCATATTATGCATTTTCTTGTTTCGGCTGGTTATCTTCTTATACGCAGTACAAGCCAGCGCCTCTCATTGAGTCCATATCTCGTTTTATTTCATTCATTAGTTCATATGCGCAGCAGTTGGATTCATCATGTCCAACGGATTTATAGAAATTGCAGTATAAATTTTTAGGTTTTTTCACATACTTCTGTATAAGATAGCAATCTTCAGGTCTGTGTCTTGTAGTTCTACAAATTTCACACCATGGAACCTGATTATGATTTAATGGGTTGGGCACATGACTATTAAGATAGTCACGGAATAAAGAGCAGTGCTCCCGGTCATGGCCTTCTCCTTTACAACTTGTACACCAGACCTCATGTCTAGGTTCATACATTTTTTCTTTGCCATTCTTCATGCTTTGCAGCTCTAGTGTCAAGGTGGTCAGCTGCTTCTAGATCTAAGACATTCCAGAACTAGTCTCACCAATCGGCGAAGCTTCTAGCTTCATTGCGATCTCCAAGGCCTCTGCCTGCGACTCAACCTTTTGCTGCATCAATGGTAATCTAATATGGGGAAACAACGCAGCAATGAACCATTCCTTGTGCTATTCCTGAGCTATAACAAAGCTTACTTGGTGTAATAGGGTCTTGAACTTCTAATCAAACTCCCAAACCGTTTCAGTCGATTTCTGCTTTATTTCTTTCAACTCAGTTATACACTGAGATTCAGATTTGGGTTTCTTAAACTCAGCCACAAGCACAACTTTAATTGCTACGAGTGTTTACGGCTGTGTGGTAGAGTACTTCATGAACCAATGTAAATCTTTGTCCCTGAAAGTGGTGATGAGCTGTGCTCTCTTCACTGCATCATCCTGGATTTGTCTTACACTCCATACGGCTTCACAAAGAAACCAGTGTTGGTCAGGGTCTTCTAGGCCAGTTCCTTTGAATATCAGTAGCTTCATATCAGTGTTTTCCATTGTGCCGTTAGGTGGTGGAGTTCCTGAATTAGTGCGTGGCTGTTGTAAAGGGCTCTGTGCAGTGAAAACAAATGGGATTATTGGGAGAGATGTACTGGGCTGAGTGTTCTGCGGGGTGGGATGCGTAGCGGGTGGGTTTTGAGATAATGGTGGTGCGGTTTCTGCAGCCGGTGGGTTCTCAGGGGTAAATGGTGGTGCGGCTTCATTGTCAATGTTACATGGGATCTCAGTATCAATATGGAGTCCAAGGCCTCCAAGATTCTTATTAAATTTATATCTCTTGCCACTTCTAAGATTATGTGTTTCTTCGTCTGAATCACTAAATATACTGTTTACCATGAAAAACTTAAGAATATTACTGCATTCTTAAAACACCTTTCTCAGCTAACAACATCTTAATGTAGAGACTGAGATTGTTCAGGAACTTACCTTGAAGTCCTTCGAAAAAATATGCTTCTGCTTGGTTGTAGGATTTGAGTGTGTCTACAGCAAATTCTGTTACGAAGCCTTCTAGCATATGATCGACCCAAAAATCAACTGCGTGTGCCAATGGGCTGTCTATTGCTTTGAGCTGCGTCGTGAGCTCGGGAGTCCACTCTATAGGAACTCCTCCTTGAAAACAAGTTTTCTTCTCTGCGAGCCGCAAGATCCACGAATGCATCTCGTTGGGAAATGATGTCCAGAAAATCTCGTGAATATCGTTGAACAGATATCTATCCGACCACTGTGTGTCACTTAGACGCGGATGTCTATTCTATTTCCCATTAAAGTCTCTTATAGTCTTATCCCACCAAGCTTGGATTTCTATGTTTTCAAGATGCCAGTTGTCAGAGCCTTCTGGGAATTGGTATTCTTCGTCACACATCACGGTTGCAACTCATCAAAGATTCTAGCACAGCAATGGAACCATTTGTTGGCCATAACTGAACTAGAGGTCTTCTATAAGACCTAGCTTCTTTACGGTTTCTCCTTGACCAACAAAACCACTTCGCAATGGCCCTTTCGGCATCAACCTGCGAGCAAGTTGAAGTCTCACCCGAGGTGTATCTATGGGGTACTACGGAACCAAGTTTCCACAATAAGTGATAAGTTGCTTGGACGGACATACTGCGCAACACAACAGAGGATATGTGCTGCGAGGTGAGACTGCGCAGCGATGGGAAACGCTATAGTCCGCACCACTATACTCTTCTACCGCGGGACTTCTACTGAAGCCGTGAATAATCCAACTTTATTCTATACTTGGATTATCTTGAGAACGCTTAAGGCACTGAAATGAATATCACTCATCCATTCATTCAAGCGCTTAACTGACTATCCTTCTAACATTCATTCATTAACTCAGGATGTCATGATTTGAACATAGACGACTGATCTAATCCACTGTAGACATTCCTTTACTGTGTGTAAGAAAGTACTTAACTAAATGACTGATTCACTGCCTTCATACACAAGAATAAATGTTCATCATTCAACTATTCATACAGAACTTAACATATCATTTACATACTTCTCTAATGGAAAATGCATATAAAATCTCTCTTCATAACAGTATGCAAGGAAACATCTGGATATTCATTGACAGAAAACACAAGTAATCACTCATTCATAAAACACAATCACACAACACGAGATTTAACGTGGTTCACTCCCTCGGGAGGGAAGATACATCCACAAGAACGGTTGATAATATATTTCTTTTAAAAGGGATGGGGACAACCGTTCTTAGTCTGCGCACTCAGTTGGAGACTCTCCTTCCTCTCAGATAGGTCTCTGCGCACACAGCTGCAGAGCCTTTACAATCTTCCTAACTCAGAGAGATTTTACACTACAACAACCAAATTTGTAACTACAAAAAGTAGAGATTAACCCCAAAATGTAACCCTATCCCATACAACATTGTCTTCTTAAATAGATCATGCCTCTAAGGTCATGTCTTTACAAAGCCAAAGACCTAAACCCAAAAACCCTTAGGGTTTTCAAAACTGCGTCGGTTTCCCTAAACCGGCTTGCTGGCATCTGGTAGCGTATGCTTCATCGTGGTGGTTATCCACGTCTTCATTCTGTCGCTATCGACCTCCCTGTTGCATGCGTGCCAACATATCTCTTTCACAGAACCGTTCATCTCTAACGGTTTCGCCCACCAAGCGTGCCAAAACGTTGCTTTCCTCAACAAACTCATGCATTGGTTGCCTTCCTGATTTGCTCGTGCCCACCACTCGGCACTCCTGGAGCATCTTTCCAAAATTAGACCATTACTCGTCCATCCGATACCTACACCTGATCCTTGTCCAGCACTCTGCTTTGCTGGCTCCACGTGTCCTGGATGCTTCATAGCACTACTTCCTCGCAGCGCTGGTCTTTGCGGTGCTTCCAAAACTTGGATGCTGCTCACAGCTTCGCAGCACCCTCAACACTTAGACAAAACTATATTTCTGAGATGCGGTAGGCTCATCTTTCCCTTCTTATCAAAAAAAGGTGTTGACAAAACTTTGTCCCGACCTGGGCCCAACAATATTTTTATCCCTGACATGTCATATTTCAGCCATCATCTCTTATTTGTGTCATAGCATCTTCATCATTATTGTCATAGAGCTAGGGAATCTAGCCCAAGTGTCCCACTAGCTCCAAATGGACTCTTCCTCTTCAATGGGAGTTACTCTTCCTCTACATTTCAACCTCATTGAGTAATTCCAAGTATTATTCCCTTCCAAATCATCCCAAGAACATTGGACTTATCATGGATTTTAATTGACAAGAGGAGGATGCGATGTGGCATATAAAATATAGCTTGTGTGGGTCCCACATCCTCCATGTGTCTTCATGAGCAATTTCCACTTTGATTCTCCCTTGTATTTATTTATTCATCTCCTTTATTAAATATTTATTCCATTCTAATGTCCAAACATAATTTATTATCCCACTTATTTCAAATCCCAATGCTTCCACCCCCAACCTAGGGAATTAGTAATTTTCCTCCATGACAGTTCATTTGGATGGGTATATTACAAAATTTAAATTGGAAATTTTTCTTAATGTGACCCACCTTGTCCATTTGGATCTAATTTCACATTATTACTAACTTGGACATCCTTCTTAGCATCTATTTGACCCTTAGCATCAATTTGACAAACTATCATGAGTATGGCCAAGGGGCTTAGGCCATTGTGACCCAATGCAAAATTTTGGGACATGAAAAATCATCCCTTCCCAATATTGCTTGTCCTCAAGCAATTTCATCACATGTATGTGGAAGAACCTTCTTTCTTTCCAAAATTTTTCTTCCCAAAACATCTCTTCTAAAACCTTGAGTAGAGCAACCCATGCACTACAATTGTGTGTTTCCAAAAGCAAGGAGATGTGGGTTTTCTTTTTCACTTTGATATCCCCTGTAACATCACTACTAAACACCAAAAGTTTAATTAAACCCATGAAAGCCATGTTTTCACAATTACTCTTTACCTCTTTTATATTTTGGAAACCCCCTTCTGATACCACTGCATAATTCTTGAAGTTGCCACTATGTTGCCCAACTTTCAGTCTTTGAGATTCCACGAAGGTTTTAGAGAGGAACCACCATGCTTGCTGCTGCACTACTCTGATTAAAATCACTTTATTAAGTGGGGAATCCATCTCCCATACTATTTGTTTCCCAAAAAAATTGAAATCAATGGGACTAAAAACTATAGCAGGATCCCATTGCTTGTATTGCACTCCAACAATTAAGAGTGCTCTCCAACCCATACCATTAGGAAAGAGAATTCTTGGATCCCATTTTCTTGTATGAATTATTCCAAACATCATGAGTACATAATATATATCATCAAAGTACATAACAACATAAGAAAAATGTACATCAAGGAGGTGCCTCATCAAAAAATCATGAAAGTGCTTATACCTCCAAGTAAGTGCAGAAGTGTCCTCATGTGAATGCACCATAATGGTAGGATCATGCACCTCTCTCAAAAGTGCAAAACTTTCTTCATAGGTTGGTTCCAAGGTAGTGGAATCATACACTTCTTCAAAAATTGTTGTCACCATTTCCAAGAGGAAACTCAAGTGCCTCTTGTACCACCTCAAGTGCTTGGATATCATCAAGCTTATATTCAAACAGATCAAGGACATGCAAATTTCCATGTTTCTCATGATCTACCATGTCATGAGAATCCTCCATGCAATCTACCATCCGAAAATTTGAAACACAGGAGGAAGAACAAGTATATTGCAACCTTTCAAGAAGTTGCTCATTTTGAATTTTGAGTTTATGAATATCCTCATCATTCTTCAAGTATGCATCATGTAACAATTCATTAAACTCAACCAAATTGTTTTTATCAAAAATAAAAGACATGAAATTACCTTTGGTGTTGCACATTGCTCTTTGAATCTTCTCCATGTCTTCAAGGAAGGATGGATCCTTCAATGAAGAAACCTTCCAACAAGAATTTGACACTAATGCTTGAGTGTCATGGAGCATGCTAAGGGTATCTTGGATCTTATTTTCATTCATATTTAATGAACCTTCAAGAAAAATAGGCTCTTGCAAGTGAACCTCATCATATTCTTCCTTCTTACTTGGACCAACTTCATGAAGATCAAGTGGTGATGGAGAAGTTTATCTTGTTTCTTCTTCAACTGCTACAAGGTCTTCATTTTAATGCTTAATGGGAGTTTGGCTTGCAACAACACTTTCAAAAGTGATCTCTATGTCACCATCATAGAGGTGTGAGAACCCATCCTTAGGTACTCCTTCATAGTTCAAGAATCCATCAGTAGATTCCCTTTGATTCATATCCAAGGTAGAATGTGTCTCGAAATGATCTTCAATGTTTTCAATATAATCTTCTTCAAGTTCATGGGATGTATCTTCACATTTCTCCTTCAAGCAATATGATGCACTTTTCCCATTTTTTTCCTTAAGATCAATACATTTGGAATCTCTTTTTGAAGGAAAACCAAAAACTTTCTTCAAATAGGAAATATATGCATTCCCTGAAGGTTCAGATATTTCACTACTCTTTTCATCCACACATATATGATTTTCTCTCCAAGGTCTTTTACAAGAATGTCATAAACCTTTCTTCACTAACTCCACATATTTTGGAGTATTAATATTTTCTTTGCAATCAAGAAGTTTAGGTGTTCTTTGAAATTCATTTGTTCTATTATGCGGTCTTGTGCTTGAGACAATATGCTCACCCATTGGTTTCTTTTCCTCATAATGAGAACTATTGATGCCTCCTATTACTCCTTTGCTCCCAAGTTGGCTAGCCAACAATTCAAATTCTTTCATCATTTTCTTGGTCATGTCTTCAAAGAGTGGTTTCATGAGTTTCCTAATCTTCTCACCATCATCTAAGGTTCCCTTTTTATCCCTAGTCAAAGTTTCCTCAAACAAATTGCTCTTATTTTCCTACTTTTTCCTCTTCAACAAAAGCACTTTTGGTTTCAATATCTAATGGTGGTCCTTGACTTATTTTCCTCATGAATATCATACCACATCAAGTGCCAAGATCATGCTCTTATACCACTGCAATGTCCCTTTTTAGAAATTTATTAAAATGGTGAAATTTTCAACTTTTTCCCCTAGTTCGACCTTTGACTAGCATTGGTCTCTTGGTCTCCAAATGAAACCAAATGCTCCCAAATTGTTACAAAAGGTGTATGGATGATATTAGGACATAATTATGAAGTTCATGGATGATTTAGAGTCTTCAAAAGGCTTCTGAAACTCTCTTTTGAATTCTGGCCAAAGTAGGGAGTTTGACTAGCAATTTGGGGTTCAAATCCCCATGGGGTAGATGCTGGAAATGGCTCTCCAAATTGGGTTGGACACTCTAGAATTTTAGAACAGAGGTAGGGGATGTTTAGGGAACAATAATATTATCTCATATGAAGCACCATTCACTTAATTAATTATGATACAACACTCTCCAATCAGATGCAAAAAGACTAGTTTCGACCTTGGGGAAAATGATAGGCGATCTTCTCCAAAGGCTATAAAAGTTAACAATATGACTGCAGAAGCTTTTGCACTGAAAATAAAACTTCTATAACAGATAAAAAACAGTCCGTACATCAATAATCCATCATTTTTTCACTTATCCATTCTAATTTATCAACACATTATTGGCATACATCAACATAGTGGGGAAAATGACACCATTTGCTCATTAATGATAAGATTTACATAATTCCACTTCGAATCTCGAACTGAAAATCTTCTTAGCATGAAATAAAGGTCATTTACATCAGATGATAAAATAATGGGGCATTATGATCTCCCCCAAAGAGAACACTAGCTCACAAAAGGCGCAATTCCTCAAGGATCATGAATATGCCAAGAAATAGAAGAATGGTTGTAGAAGCAAGCTGAAGGAGATGTGACTTTGATCTTACCTGCAGCTTCAACTTGTAAAAAAATACTCCAGTAAAGCTCCAAATGAAATGTCTAAATGGCCTTTCCAATTACCAACTAGGATGAGAATATTTCACCCTTGAAATTGGTGCTAAGGCAAGTAGAGTAGCACTCCACTAGCTCTCCTCTCCAAATGAAAAATGAAATTTCTAAAATGATCAAAATGTGAAGCAGCTGTAACAATTAATTAATA
This sequence comes from Larix kaempferi, assembly GCA_027924585.1. Lineage (NCBI taxonomy): Eukaryota > Viridiplantae > Streptophyta > Pinopsida > Pinales > Pinaceae > Larix > Larix kaempferi. The sequence goes on from BSBM01001102.1 coordinate 19,239,224, forward strand.
AGAATATGCGAAATAGTAGAAATGACAGAACTCAGAATCACTTTTATATTGATCACAGGCCACTTCGAGGGGGCAACCTCCTTTGAGCAAGCTCAATACAAATAACTTCACGGTGCCTTCATAGGCCTCAACACACACTTATATACTAAGTCTAGGCACCAATACCATGGGTCAATACTATGTGTCAATACAAACCATGGGCTAAGTCTAGGCGCCAATACTATGAGTCAAAACCATGGGACATATAATACTATGGGATGACTTACAAAGCATATGTGTCCAATACTATGGGCTAATATAAACTATGGATCAACAAATACTACGGGACGACTTACAAAGCATATGCGTCCAACAAAAATATACTAAAAAAGTAAAGACATGGATTCCTAACATCCCCTCTCCCTTAGAAAAGCTTTGTCCTCAAAGCTTTAGATGTGGAAATTGATGCAGAATCTGAAGGAGTGGGTCCCCTGTAGCATCCTCGGGTTGCATTTCGAGCCACTGGCCCCTTTGGAGTTTCAGGGAAGATTGCATGGAAGGCTGTAGACGAAGAAGAACCATATTAGTGACATGAGAAGTGCGCTCAGAACGGTGTTGATTGGCTTGTTGTTTCAGTCGAATTCTTGCCATGTGAAAATTGTCCTGCAGAATGAGAAGAAGCTGATCATGGTTTCGAAGAATTGAGTCAATTGCCTGAACTGGGGAGCTGTTGCAGTTGTATGGAAGAAGAACTGGTGGTGCCTGTCCAGAGACTGCTTCATATGGTGTCCTTTGAGATGTGGTACTATACCACTAGAGCGCTTCTAGGAAATCCATAGAAATAGTTGTCCAAATCTGTGGAGGGATGGGCAAGGGTTCGAGCAGTCCTGAAAGGAGGGTCGTTTCACCCTTGTTGACCTAGAAAGTATCATAGTCAACCACCATCCGTTGAATTGTCCTTTTGAGTCCCTGCCAAAAGAAGTTACATTGTTCCTGGTCATACATTTTGAGGAACCCAGAGTGCCCTACTAATGAAGAAGCATGGAGTTCATAGAAGAGATAGCCCCATTGAACAGATTCCAACCAGTTTGGAACAAGCAGAGAAATAGCTGTAAGAGAAACTGGGTCATCAAATGTGTGAGGAGGAGCATCTTCCACCATATTGTCCTTACCCTTCTGGTAAGTGGTCACATAGTCATAACCCATGAGTTGGATAACCCATTTCAGGTGTGTTGGGGAGGAGACCCGTTGTTCCAGGAAAGTTTCCAGACTCTAGAGATTAGTCTTGATGCAGAAATAATTCCCCAATAGGGATGGTTTCCACTTCTGTACTATATGCAAAATAGTCATAATTTCCTGCTAAGAGGTAGATGTAGATAAATTCTTACCGGAAAGGTCTCTTGAAGGCAACAAGCTCATTGGTTCAGCAAAGACACCTGCATATATATCCAAGGAAGTAGTGGAGACTTTTGATGGGTGCATCTGAATGGAATGGAGCTGAGCGATGACACCATGTGAATTCTTCTTAAGTATTTTTTCCAGGCGATGTGAACTAATGATGCAGAGAGACCCTGGTTGTAAGCGCATAAATTTTTGTTGTGCCCCATTGATTGAAAACTTCATCCAAAGTTCAGCAAAATCCCATAAGATGGGGCCAAGTGTGCTTAACCATTGAACGCCCAAAACCACATCACATCCGCCTAAGGAAAAGGCAAACATGTGAGAGCGCAGGTTATAATATTCCATAGAGATACGCACATTGTGACACTTCCCCTTGCAAGGTAAGGTACCCCCATTGGCAACCATGACTTCAAAGTTGGAGCAAGGATGGACAAAACAATCAGCCTGTTTGGAAATCCGAGGATCAATGAAGTTATGAGTGATACCCGAATCAATGAGTATGGTAAGAGGGAGCTTCTTGAAGTATCCCCTGACTCGCATTGTTTGTGGGGTGGTGACACCGGTTATAGCATCGAGAGAGATCTCGGGTGGGTCATCCTGAGATGGGGTGTCAACAGGTGGGTGTTGAATGTCGACCTGATCATCTACTGTATCTGGAGCTTCTTCATCAAGTTCTGAGGCAGGCAGAGAACCCACATCCAAGAGATAGAGCTTTTGTTGAACACATCTATGTCCCCGAGTGAATTTCTCATCACAATTATAACAAAGCCCTTTTTCTCAGCGTGCATGCATCTCTGTTTCAACAATTTCTTGATAGGAGTTGGTTGAGGAGCAGGCGTGATGGGAGGTCGTTGGGAACCCATATTTCTGAAGGGAACAAAGGTGGGTTTGGAGCATTGTTGAGCTGCGATCTTGTCATCGGCCAACTTAGCCAACCCTAGGACTTCCATCATTGTGTTGGGACAAAACATTTTGACCTCTGAGCGGATTTCATCCTTGAGACCACTGATAAAACAACTCCTGTAGAATTCATCAGCCAATCCTTCTGTGTGATTGGCTAGTTTCTCAAATTCCATCTGATACTCTCTCACTGTGCCAGTTTGGTGAAGTTTAGTGAGTGCTCCTGTGAAGTCGTCAAAAGCACTAGGACCAAATCGTGGCAAAAGGAGTTGGCAAAAATCTGTCCAGTTTGGCTCGGGATGAGCTTTGATGTACCAATAGTACCATTGAAGGGTTTCCTGTTCCAAATGAAAGGATGCAAGTGGAGCTTTCTAGACATCAAAATTATTATGCAGACTGAAATATTGTTCTGCTCGGTATATCCATCCAGTCAGATCAGTACCATTGAAGTGAGGAAAATCAAGCTTCGGCCCACAAAAATTGCTGGAAGAAGAGAACTCGGTGGCTGTAAAATATTTTAGTTGTCAGTTATTGTTCATGGCTGAATGCTGAAGATGGAGGCTGAGAAATTTTTCATCCAGATCTTGGAGTTTGGTTTGGATGGCTGCAAGTGTTTCCTCCATGGTGTTTGCTCCTGTGCGAGTGACAACCATAACCAGTAATTGTTTTTTTTTTTTTTTTTTTTTTGTTGGGGGGGGGGAGTGGATAGAAAAACACAAACACAAGCTTATTTAGTAAGGGGAAATTTGGATTTGGGAAAATCTCGGAGGGGTAATTAGGGTTTGACTAGGTTTTCGACACTTTTCGAGGGACAGGGAAGCAAAAAAGGGGATTTCAGAAGCGGGAACTCTATGGTAAAATTTGAAGGCAATCGGGTGAAAATTGAAGAAGTTATGGCAAACCCTAAAAATAGACAAATGTGGGATTTCTGGCCTTGAGAAGTGGAATTTGGAATAGGGTCTTCAAGAATGAAATATGCAGAATGGGATTGTAGGGATGTCAGTGAAGTTTCAGGGAAAACGGAGTTGAGACAAGGGAGATATGGCCGAAAATTAGTTTTTTTTTTTTTTTTAATTTTCTAGAAATGGATCAGCAACAGCAGCGCGAAAGGGATCCGCAATAGATGGATCTGCAACGGCGCGGAAGGGATCGAAAACGGCTGGATCTAAAATGGTGACTGGATCTGGAACAACTTTCAGAATAGATCTGAAACGGCTGGATCTGGAGTGGAAGTGATTGGCAACAGTTCAGCTGAAAATAGATATGGACCCCATGTATGTGTGACTTCCTATCGGTTCAAGGGATTCAATCGGCCACCAATGATGTCTGACGGCTTGCGTATTGGGGCAGTACCCCTCACTCCTCGGCTTAGGTAAAACTGATAACCACTTTGCCACAAACGACAGCTCTTGGTTTACCTCACAGGTGGGACCTAGTCAATCAGGTAGGGGTCGTTGCCCTTTTCACTGGCAGGTCCTCTCAATGGGCCAGCTACTTCGGGGTCCTATGGTAGTCCTCACAATGAGTTTTAGGGATTATTCCCAAGTACTTCCCACAGTTAAGTGGATAGGGATTATTCTCAAATCCAAACCTGCAACAGATGCGAAAAAAAATTTGGCAAAAATTTCACCCAGCGAGCCCAAGAAAGTGCTCTGATACCAGATGTGAAGCACCTACAACAATTAATTAATAAGAATATGCGAAATAAAAGAAATTACAGAACTCATAATCACTTTTATATTGATCACAGGCCACTTTGAGGGGGCAACCTCCTTTGAGCAAGCTCAATACAAATAACTTCACGGTGCCTTCATAGGCCTCAACACCCACTTATATACTAAGTCTAGGCGCCAATACCATGGGTCAATACTATGTGTCAATACAAACCATGGGCTAAGTCTAGGCGCCAATACTATGAGTCAAAAACATGGGACATATAATACTATGGGACGACTTACAAAGCATATGCATCCAATACTATGGGTCAATACTATGGGCTAATATAAACTATGGATCAACAAATACTACAGGACGACTTACAAAGCATATGCGTCCAACAACAATATACTAACAAAGTAAAGACATGGGTTCCTAACACAAAAGCTATCATCCTTCTTTGTTATTGTCTTTTATAAACTTCTAAGGTCCTCGTTGGGTTGAATTCCTCCCAAGATCTTGATGCCAACTCAAGTTGGGAAGAAAATCCCAAGTATGCCAGTTGTCCTTCCAATTCTAGCCTCCTCCTTCTCCAAATTCAAATTGGTGTCTCTTTGGCTGCCCTAACTCACTTGAATGCCCTCTTGGAGGATATTTTTAGACCTAACATGTCGTATATGTCAGATGTTAGCCATCAGGTCTGATTTGTGTCATAGGTGTGATAGCATCTTCTTCATTATTGTCATAGAGCTAGGGAATCTAGCCCAAGTGTCGCACTAGCTCCAAATTGCCTCTTCCTCTTCCATGGGATTTACTCTTCCTCTACATTTCGACCTCATTGAGTCATGCCAAGTATTATTCCCTTCCAACTCATCCCAAGAACATTGGTCTTCTCATGGATTCGAATTGATAAGAGGAGGATGCCATGTGGCATAGAAAATCTAACTTGTGTGGGTCCCACATCCTCCATGTGTCTTCATGAGCAATTGCCACTTTGATTTTCCCTTGTATTTATTTATTTATCTCCTTTATTAAATATTTATTCCATTCTAATGTCCAAACATCATTTATTATCCCACTTATTTCAAATCCCAATGCTTCCACCCCCAACCTAGGGAATTAGTAATTTTCCGCCATGACAGTTCATTTGGATGGGTATATTACAAACTTTGAATTGGGAATTTCTCTTAATGTGATCCACCTTGTCCATTTGGATCTAATTTCACATTATTACTAACTTGGACATCCTTCTTAGCAACTATTTTACCTGTAGCATCAATTTGACAAACTATCATGAGTATGGCCAAGGGGCTTAGGCCATTCTGACCCAATGCAAAATTCTGGGACATGACACACCCCCATCACCCCACTGTCAGCCTAGGTAAGGTTCCCTTGACTGCTACACCATCCCTAGGGAACCCATTCCCTTAGCACTGACATGTGTAATTGTGGCTGGCCTTGAATGCTGAATCAAAGTAAATAAGCCCCCTCAATATTTAGCATGCATCCAGAACCTCTTGGCTCCTTCCCACTTAGGTTTTCTTCTCCACTTTCTCTGGACAAACAACGTTATCCCATAGTTAGGATTCTTGGACACTAATGCAGGGTTTTCCTCATGGTTTCCTAAACATCTCATGCTCTCCAATTCACCCACAGAGTCAAATCGAAAGATAACCTCGCTATTTTTCTTCCTACCCATAATTTTCGAAGTGTATTCGGCTCTGCAAATCATGACCCTGCACAAAATCATGATTTTCTCCTCCTCCTTCATGCTCGTCTCTTCCTGTATGATGAATGAGGCTCCTTGGTCAACAATGGGATAGGTATCAAGGTGTGTGAATTCCAAGAGGTAGATTGGCTTAAGGGGAAAGAAAAACAGATCCATTCCCTACCATACGGATCTTAGGTCTGCTCCACACTCAATCGACCTCATGAACAATGTTATTCACCCACCTTCTTACAAAAAAATTAAATGTCAGCATGGGAGTCAAATGGGTTCACAAGTTGACATGTTGCAGGATAGGGTTCCAATTCCATAACACTCTCACCTCTCCCTAGTGGATACACATAGCCCCCTCATTTAGTTGCATCCATAGCCAACTTCCTTGGTATTTTATTTACATGGTATCATTTACATCATTTCCATTTTCCATGGCTTACTAGCACATGGATTATCAGAATACCAACTACTTGCCTCTACAAGACTGAGCATTCACTAGCAGGGCCTTGGCTTTGAGCTCCATGATAGGAATGATACACCATAGGTTTACAATATTTACATTACAACCATTATAGCTTAAGGGCAAAAATGGGGACATTACAATTCCCTTCCCCTTAAAATAACACCGTCCTTAGTGTCCCAATACTTAGGAATACATATACAGTCTTCACATGTCCAAAATTTAGAAAAATGTTGCAGGTATGCCCTGCATCTTATCCTTTACTTTGAGCTTTCAGGACCCATTCCTTTGGCTTCCACAAGCTGCTCCTGCTGGCTTTGATCTTACAGTTGATCTACAAGTCTGGGAACTTCATAGTTGTTAGCTCTCTTGCTGTTTCTTGTTGGGAAGTTACAAAGGCAATGATCTCTTCCAAATTTCCAACATTTCAGTGGCTAATTTTTCTTTAACTATTCCATTTCCTTTGAATCTTCCCACCTAGGAAATTTATTAGTGGGTTGATTGGATGAATGCCTCTTCCTTGGTCCACTTCCCTTTCCACTTTTGGTTTCTTCCATAATGTCTTTTACCTCCCTTTGCAGATGTAACGTACCCTCCTATGGACCCAATTCAAGGAAGGGAACATGCTAAAAATCTATGGGGCTTTTACATAAACTCCGTTAGATTCATTAGATTCATACACATAAATTCAAAAGTGTGCAGATGCAAATTAAGCAATATGCACATCAGAATTGAAACTCATCCACACACATATCATATGTATACAGCATATCAGAATAGTCATCAATTTAAACATTGCAGAAGTAAATACATAGACATAAAAACACTTATCCTTATTGTGCAATTGTCCCAGACAACTAGCTATGTCGCTGCAACGTTCCACCCAACCATAGGCTAGTTGTGTTCATCAATCTCTCAACACAACTGCCACCCCCAAGCTGGGCATGATTCTTACAAGGAAAATGAGACATTCAAGCTCATGCATAGCCCAATTAATCATCTCACCTAAGCCAAGCCAATTCAAAGCTAGGTTTATTAGGCTACATTTGAACCTTGGATGCTTGCACTCAAGCTCAAGCCAAAGCAATGGATTCCCATAACCCATACCCAACATACTCTATCTACACACAGCAAGCACAATCATTGGGCATGGATACACATGTTTAACAATGGGATTTACAAACAGGATGACCATGGGCTTTTCCCAAATCATTTCCAACAAAAAATGAATTGTTGGATGGGGAAAAACATTCACAGGGAGGAAAACAATTTCCCCCCCAAGTATCTAAGCATTTAGCAGCCCAAATGAGCTCTACGGAACCCAAATTCGATTCCCCTTCTTCCCCACTGGTATACAACACAAAAACGCCCTTCTCCCAGCTAAGAATGAAGGGAAGCATAGGAAAACATGGCTAGAAAATGCCCAGGCAGTTCCAAACTCGTGAGGGAGAGCAACTGGTTGATGGATATTGGCTTGGGGAGCAATTCATGGCTCTTTTCTTTCCCAAGAAGCAAAACATGATTTCCCATGCAGGGTGGCTTGCCTATACCCGAATTTGGATAGCCATACCTCTCATTCACCAAGGCATTACCTACCTCAACCAACTCTTGTGAGAAATCAATGATTGGGTACAAAAGTCAACATGGGCAGTTGAGGGTTTGATGGGTTCTCTCATTGACACTTAGCTTGACCTGGTTGGCTCGAAGGGTTTGAATATTTCCCTCCCAATTCCTTGTAAAATCATGCCCCCATCTCTTGTTGCATTGCATAGCTAGTTGTGGGAATTTATATTAAAATGCATATATACAATTGCCATGGTTCAGTAACACATGGGTGTTGATGTATATGTAACTTCGGAATGTATTTCATATATGTATATTGTACTCCTATAGAGATGGTATTATTCCTCTATTCCTATAGATATGTTATTATTCCTCTATAGTACGGAAGTGTCGTCATTTATATTGTAAGTGTTGTAACTTATACGTGATGGGTTATTAGACCACCTTGTTGGGGTCGACCTTATATAAGTCATGTGGGTCAAAGGGTTATTAGACCATCCTATTGGGGGTCGGCCCAGTTAGCATTATGTTATGTGGTTAGGTTAAGGCCGACCTAGTAAAGGTTATTAGGCAAGTCAATTCAATTATAAATAGAGTATGGGAGGCACTCTATTTGATCATTCTATTCTCTCACACATACTCTTTGGAGAGTGCGCATTTGTGGAGGAGGAGAAGTTGCTGCTAGGAGATGTCTGTCTCTTATGCTTGGGTTGTATCATTGCTCTATCTATCTCTGAGGAATTTATTGGGATTTTTCACCTTTATGGTTTTCCCCGAGTAAACTCTGTGTCTCTTGTGTGCTTGCATTATTGTGTCCATGATTAATACGCTATAGATATGTTGTACATGTTGTTCTATCAGTTAAGATCCTAGATCAGATTGAAGTAAATTCTGAAAAACTAACATGGTATTAGAGCTAGCCTGAAAGAAGGCATGGTATGGCATGTATGACACTTGTTGCACTTGCGATGTTAGGGCTTGATATAGCAAAAACCAGTCATCGTAGCACTTTCGCTATAAATCCATTTCAGCAAAGTTTTCGAATCTGAAACATTTACAGGTCTAATATCAGATCCCCATGTACCTTGTTTCCAAAGGACAACTTCTAATTCATTGTACTTTGTGTTTTATGATCTGTACAATCTAGGGTTTCTGCGTCTTCCAGATCTGAGTCATAAACAGGTGACCTAGGAAAAAAGGTCATAACTTGGGCTAGGAAGATCCAAATGAAATTTTGTAAAAATTGACAAGTAGTTCATGGACTTTAATTTCTTAGGTAACGTTTTCAGAGGCCGAAACTGAACCAGTGACATGTGGCAAACCGTACAAGTTCACTCTTTTGTTTTATCCCATAAATAGGTCACGTTGCGAGACTTGGAATAAATATCTCTCAGAGAATCCATTTGAGGTTAGACCTATGGGGTTGGAAAGATGATAGGTCAGGATACCACAATAAAAAATTTCAGACTCTGGGGATTGGAAAGTTCGGAGTTACACCATAAACAATCAGGTGCATATTTTTGTCAAAACAGAATTGGATTTTGAGCACCTTCATTCATGGCTCTGGGAATTAGGGTTTCAAAGAAAGTTGGAATTCTTGTAATCGGAGACCACGGCTGAATGCTACTCATAAAAATTGAAATTTAGAGACCAAGATCATATTTTTTGGTTGGGCAAAAGGCCGGGCTTGATCAAACCCTAGTTCGGGACTTTGATCGGAAAAGTGGAAAATTAGGGCTTTTGCAAAAATGGGAATTTTTGAAATCTGTGACCACGGCTGGAAGCTCCTCAGAAAAATAGAAGCTTAGAGCATTGGATTGAACCTTTTTATTGGGCAAAAGGGTGGGATTTATCAAACCCTAGTTCGGGGTCATGTCTAGTGAATCCAGAAGTTTCAAAGGCAAATTTGAGGGGTGAAACTTTGCAGTTTTAAAATTCTGAGTATACCAGGTTGATCAGCTCATCAAATCACATATTTCTATTCTTTCAGAAGTTTGAAATTCAAAGTTTGAATTTTTAGGGTTTCTCTAACAAACCCTAATCCAGCTCCAGATCCAGTTCCTGCAAATCAAGTGGATTGAGTTAATCTTAGAAGAGAATGGATTGGTCACCTGCATAAGTGAAGAAGTTCCTGTTTTAGAGGGAGATGAGGGTAAAACCTTACATAAGAAGATTACAAGCAATCTCGATAGGTATGACTTATCCAGGTATGTCTCGAGATTTGTTCATGATTAAGTTTATGGTATGTTTGTCTTCATATTATTACGGTTAGTACAATCTTGATTAAATTTAGACTTGTCGTATCACCTTAATAAAATTATGAATGCATGATAGAAGATATTCATTGATTAGGGTGTTGACACTTATGATTGTACTAATGCATTATGGTGTTTTATGAGGTTTATGTTGTCCGCTAACATAAAAGGTACACCAAGAAATACAAATCATGTTCTAGCTCAAGAACATATGATCATGGTGACATGAATACAAAAATTCATCCATTGTCATGGATCACATAGAAGATCTATTTACGAGGTATGTATAACTTGGTTCTATAATGGTTAACTTATGAGATATGCAAGTTACTAGCACAAGTCATTGAAGGGAACAAGAAGATATCCTGTGGGTATGTTAGACATAACTAGCTAACATGTTAATCCAGGTATGTTTTTCCTATATCAAGTTAGAATCCTACCTTGTGATAGGATATCTTATATAAGTATACATGGCATGATTGATAATGATTATTCATAGGTTTGAATAATCATGGGTGTATGCATATTATGTTTCTTACCTTAATTAATGACTAACCAGAAGAGTCATGAAAGTATAGGTTTGAGTAATCACAGGTTTAGGCATATTATGTTTCTTACTTTAATTTATGATATGACTAACCATAAGAGTCCTTGAATATTAATGCTTATTATTTCTATTTGAAATGATCATGACTATACATGCTTGAGATTATTGTGTTTTGATAGTATTGAGAAAATACTAATAATTGTATGATTATGTATGAGATCTCGAGGTATCACAATAATGATACTTGTAAGCATGCATAGTGATCAAAGATGGATATAAGTTCAAGGACAGGTAATCCAGGAAGCAAAGATCAAGAGGGAGAACACTCCAGTAGTTTCTGCAAGGATGCAGATATTCAGAGGGAGTCGACCACTTCTCACAATCCACATCAGAATGGAGTTGCAAAGATTCAAAGGGAGTCAACCCAACAAACAAACAAAGATAAGTATTTGAATTATCATTTCTTGCATATTTGCTTGTTTAAATAATATTGTTCAATGATGTATATACTTATGTTTCTAGACTTAGGGTGTTGTATTATGCATATTAGAATAATTGCATTAATGCACAGTATACTACTAATTTGCATATGATGGGTAAGTGGCCTATGGCACTATACAACATTCCATTGCTACTTATCTAGAATGAAACCTCTTTGCTTACATATTGAGAGTTGTGCACACTCTTAACAATGTTCTGGTAGAGATTGGAAGGCATCTAGAAAGTTACAGGATATGGATAATTGTTGCATTGAAGCATTGGCTAAAGATAATTGCATGACTGTATGACATATTTCTTCAGATGTAAGAATTTGTTCTGAAAACTATGAGATGTTTCTAATCATACAATTTAACTTGTTTTGTAGGAAAGATCGTATACCATCACCTACAAAAGAAGGACTACAACATTTATTTAGCAATAAAGTTATCTATTGAAGATAATGAATATATTGAAGTTCCTAGGATTCACGAAGAATGCCATGATCGAGGAGTTCCAGTCAATCATGAAGAATGATGTTTGGGATGTAGTCCCAAGACCTGAAGGGAAGTCTGTTGTGACTTCCAAATGGATCTATAAGATCAAGCATGGTGCAGATGGTAGCATGGAGAAACACAAAGCGAGGTTTGTATCTCGTGGCTTCTCCCAGAAGGAGGGATTGAGTATGAAGAGACTTCTACACCTATAGCCAAGCACACTTCCATTAGATCAATACCTGCTCTTGCTGCAGTGATGAAATGGAAGATACACCAGATGGATGTCAATACAACTTTCTTGCATGGTATAGTCGAAGAGGAAGTGTATGTGGAGCAGCCACTTGGTTTTGAGACACATGACGAGAAGTCATATGTGTGCAGACTGAAGAAAGCTTTGTATGGCTTGAAGCAAGCTCCTAGAGCTTGGTATGGTAGGACAGATAGCTTTTTATCTAGTTTGGGCTCTACCAAGAGTAAAGCGGATTCCAACCTTTACTACACGGTTGAGGAAGGCAATCCAGTGATACTAGTTTTGTATGCGGATAACCTCTTTGCTATAGGTGGGGATAGATTGATTGCCGACACACAACGGAAGCTTGCTGCCGATTTCGAGATGAAGGACTTGGGGATGATGCACTATTTTCTAGGCATGGAGGTGTGGCAGAGTACAGATGGAATCTTCCTTGGACAAGGGAAGTATGCAGTAGAGATCCTAAAGAGGTTCCAGATGATGGACTGTAAGGCCATGGCCACACCTATGGCATTGAACCTGAAGCTTCTGTGTGATGCTTCATCTAATCCAGTTGATGTCACAATGTATCGTCAGATGATTGCATCCTTGATGTACCTGACGAACACAAGACCAAATATTTTCTTTGCGGTTAACACATTGAGCCAGTTCCTAACGGATCCAAGGAGTGTTCACCTGGTTGTTGTAAAGCATATTCTGAGGTACCTGAAGGGTACAGTTGATTATGGGCTCAAGTATGATACAAATCAAAAGTTTAACCTACAGGGTTATGTTGATCCATATATACAATCCCCATGGTTCACTAGCACATGGGTGTTGATGTATATGTAACTTCGGAATGTATTTCATATATGTATATTGTACTCCTATAGAGATGGTATTATTCCTCTATTCCTATAGAGATGTTATTATTCCTCTATACGGAAGTGTCGTCATTTATATTGTAAGTGTTGTAAATTATACTTGATGGGTTATTAGACCACCTTGTTGGGGTCGGCCCTATATAAGTCATGTGAGTCAAAGGATTATTAGACCACCCTATTGGGGGTCGGCCCAGTCAGCATTATGTTATGTGGTTAAGTGAAGGCCGACCTAGTAAAGGTTATTAGGCAAGTCAAGTCAAGTATAAATAGAGTGTGGGAGGCACTCTATTTGATCATTCTATTCTCTCACACATACTCTTTGGAGAGTGGCGCACTTGTGGAGGAGGAGAAGCTGCTGCTAGGAGATGTCTATCTCTTATGCTTGGGTTGTATCATTGCTCTATCTATCTCTGAGGAAGTTATTGGGGTTTTTCTCCTTTATGGTTTTCCCCGAGTAAACTCAGTGTCTCTTGTGTGCTTGCATTATTGTGTCCATGATTGATATGCTATAGATATGATGTACATGTTGTTCTATTAGTTAAGATCCTAGATCAGATTGAAGTAAATTCTTAAAAACTAACAATTGGTAGCATAATATCCAATACTTTCCTCTTCAAGGTCGAATGTTCACTAGCGGGGCCTTGGCCTTGAGCTCCATGCTAGGAATCATACCTAATATGCATACAATATTTACATTATAGCCCAAAATATTACAAGGTTCGAAATGGGGACGTTACATTCCCCTCCCCTTGGAATAACACTATCCTTGGTGTTCCAATACCTAGGAATACATACACGCTATATACTTGTTCAAAATTCACAAAATGTGGCAGATATATCCTGTGTTCATCTCTTTACTTTGAAATTTTAGGATCAAGTCCTTTGTCTTCAACAAGCTGCTCCTGGTGGCTTTGATCTTCCACCTATGTAGGTGGGCATTGCTCCACAGCAATCCCTTCCCTTTATTCACCTTCCAGCTAATCTTCAAGTCTAGAATTTCATGGATGCCATCTTTCTTGCTGTCATAGCAACTAATTGAGGAAGATTTCCAGCCAAAACTAATAGCTTTTGGTCTGCTTCCATGATCAAGGTGCACAATTGGCTCTCACTTTGCTCACTAGCAATACTTGGCTGGTAACAGCTGCAACCAATGGCTTTCAATTTCTCACCTGTGAGACTCATCATGCCAATTCCTGTTAGGACAAGCATAACACAATATTAAAATTAGTCAATTATCTTCCCAATTGACATGGAAAGTTTGTTCTTTACTCATGAGACTTCCACACTTTTCATGCTTTCCCAATGTACACATGAACTCATTCATGTTCATCTTTGAATATTTCCCTCCCATTTCCTTGTAAAATCATGCCCTCATCTCTTGTTGCATTGCATAGCTCGTTGTGGGCATTTATATTAAAATGCATATATACAATCCCCATGGTTCACTAACACATGGGTAGCATAATATCCAATAATTGCCTCTTCAAGGTTGAACGTTCACTAGCGGGGCCTTCGCCTTGAGCTCCATGCTAGGAATCATACATAATATGCATACAATATTTACATTATAGCCCAAAATATTACAAGGGTTGAAATGGGGATGTTACAGCAGACAAATAGAGTCCTGCAAAATCTTGTGGTTCATCTCATTCTGCTGCTTTTGTAGCTTGAGCATCTCTCTAATATTTCCTTGTGTCTTGGAAATTGTTTGAAGAAGGTTTTCAGCCAAATCTAACAGCCTTTGGTCTTCTACCATGGTCAATTTGCACAACATCCCATACTTTGCTTGGTAGCACCACTTGTCTTGTAATAGTTGCAACCAATTAAATTTCAATTTCTCACCTGTGAAATTCATCATTGTAATTTATGTTAGGCCAAGCATAACATAATATTAAAATCAGTCAATTAGTTTTCCAATTGACATGGAAAGTCCATGCTTTATCCATGAGACTTTCACACTTTTCATGCTTTCCCAACATGCACATGAACTCATTCATCTTCATCCTTTCACAGGAAATTTACTATTTCAGCATTCACAATTATTTCAAGCAAATAACACAATCACTTTTAGTCATAACATGCATTCAACAATTCTCTATTTTCTAAATGCATCAATAAATATGAAAGAGAAAAATAAGAGTTTTCCCCTCTTAATATTGCTCCAGTATTGAGCAACACCACCACTGTGGTTCCATGGTCCTTGGCCTCTTTCACTTCAAGGTGAATGCTTTCCTTTCCCTTTCTTGGCTATGACACTTAGTGTCTAAGGTTTGTTCAAGGCCTCTCAACCATGGAACCCTTCCAAATTGTTTGTCTACAAAACTCTTCACTACTAGGACTCACACAAGTCCGCTAGCACCATTTTCATTGCTACTCATGCTAAGCTTTCTAAGACAGTCACATGTCCATATGCATCCTTAGGATGCCTTCATAGTTCTTGCTTCCTGCAAAGACCTAGGTTTACAATCAAATAAACAACATTTTATCAGCTTGGTTGTTGTAAGCTCTGTTCATGGAATTTTCATTATTCAGAATATGAAATAGATTATAATTGAATACTTATCTATATTGGACATTTTCTCTCTACTCCACAGGGTCCTTCCTTGCTCTACAAGCCTTGGATCACCTGTGGGATGGATGCTGGATAGCACACAGGCCACTCCATGAAATCCAAATAGTTAATGCCCAACCACTTCACCAACTAGATTTACCAAGCATTTATGGTGCCAAACCAGTCCCATACCTGGTTTTCCCTCTACATTGTTAAGCCAACACATCCGTTTGGGTTAGAGGTTAATGGAAGGAAATTGCACCATGACCATTTGTAGGTCAAGGCTCTACTATGGAGTCATAGGCATTCAACATCCCTTCATACACACCACAACCCTTTATACACACAACAACCCTTCACCACAACCCATCACAACAACCTCTTCACTTTGCTTCTTTAGTGTGCAGCACCAAATTGCATTTGTTCAAGCTAACAACAAAAGATAAATAAGAAAGCTCATCAGCATTGTTGTTCTAAAATTGTAAACATATTTCATAACATTCACTATCAAATATTGAAACACCAGGAATGCGTCCATTCCCTTAGGGTGTATTCAATATTGACAACCTTATCATAACCCAACACCATAAGGTGTGCACCCCTTCCAGATGTGATCCATGTAGGATCTAACCATACTTAAGCATTCTGAAAGAAAAAGACACGTTCTACATATTAATTCTAGGAATTAGACATGCATATTTTAACACAAGTTACAAACTACTTATCCTTTTTTAGATGTATTTCCTCTTCATTCATGAGGAATGGGGGCTCCCTTCTTTGAGTTAACAGTCCATCGGTTTTCCACCGCAATCTCTTTCATATTTCATAAACCACATATGTCTTACTCGCATAATATTTACCATCTTACCCACTTTGTTTATCAACATGCAGTTCAGATGAGGCATCCTCGTGTTGTTTGGATTTTTACACATGGTAGGTTCCATCCTCTAAGATGGACTTACCCACATGGCCCTTTCCAAGACAATCTACCTGAAATCTGAACTTAAATAAGCCAACACTTTGTAAGTTTTACAGGCACATAACATTTTATTGCTGCCACAGTCACTGAAGTGATTTTTCAGAATTACAACACCTAATAATTCAAGCACTTTCAACTGCTAACATCTTAAATGCAATGAAATGTATAGGTCTATTTTATATTTATCCTGATCACAATAAAATTACAGGGCACAATCACATTATCTATGTATTTTAATAAACCTTCAATACTCATTACTTCCCAGTCATATCTTTCATGCAAATCTGTCCTTCCACAGAGTATGTTGGCATCCCACTCATCATGACTACCTTTTCATGTACTCATTCTCCTGCATACATAGCATCTCATGAAATGATCTCATAATTATCATTTATTCACCATCACATCTATTATCTAATTACAATGACACATACATCGCAACCATGCATTCACAGAATGCATCACACCATGTGCAATCACTCACATGCATGCACATTCACAACACTTACATAAACGTTTTAATGTGTATTTACTCAATGCATAACCACAAGATTTACAAAATCTCTTAATGCATATCCACTCAATGCCACATTGCATTGATTCATGAATACTATACTATCATGTCATGCATTCCACCATTCCAAACACATTATGGACTAACTAGGGCTATTTCACATAGCATGCACTACTATAACAGGACCATAAGTCCTCACTTACTTTGGTTATTAAAATCATAATCAACATATGCAAATGGCATGATATAATTTCCATGTAAATGCACTCTAAAATTTTAAACATTCATATGGTATGAGGTCTCTTTCTCTTACTTCTCCATACTCCACCTTACCATGGTGGTATGGCATTCACATAAACACATTCATCTTACATGCATACCATTCGATGATTACAAAATAAGGTTCACGGGATTCTTACCCAAACCTCTTTCAACACTTGTACATTTAGCATAGTTAAACATTACCTGCATGGCTCCCATTAGCATCTTGGATGCTACCTTATCCATTTGGCCTCTTACCAAGGACTACATAGTCCTTCCACCAACCTCTTGGTCACAAATATACTACACCAACCTTTCTTCATAAGGTTGTTGGCCACATGCAATAGTATCATCAACATATTCAACCATGTTTCAACCAAAACAATTGTCATTAGTGGCTCATTGCATATGTAAACTTCACTAACTTTACCAACATGCAACATCACATACACGCACTACACAATATCTAACAATATGCCTACTAGTTCATATCACTTCATTCATCTAGTATATTCTATTTTCAGCATTCCTATGCCATAAATTTCTATATAGAAAGCACACAAAACATAAATACAAGAGCAAGACAAGGGTTAAGGAATTTTCCTTCCAATTCCTCATCATAGCATGGTCCAATTCATGGCATCTTTATGCCTGTAACTCATGCTTTGGCCCCAAAGCAGCCCCAGTGTTGTAGCTAAAGCTCTGATACCACTTTTTCATGTCCCCGATCACCTCAATGCCTTTTAGAGGCAATGGGAGAGCACCCTTAAGTCACGCACTAATTTTATTTTCTTATTTTTTTCCAATCAATTCAAAGGGTCCACAACATGGAACCCGCAATGAACATCGATCCACATTCTGCAGTTCTGCAATGGCCTTTGATCCGCAACCCACAATCTGAAATCGGAAGTTGGGTCACCAAAATTATCCTTCCGCAAAAATCGCCCTCCCGACTTCCGCAATCTGCAATGTAGAAGTCGGAAGTCATAAGTCAAATCCCTGCCCTAGAAAATTTCCTCCTTCCCAATCCCGCAATCCGCAACCCACGTTGCAGATGTCGGAAAGGAGGAAGAAAAATTCTTGGCTCCAAAATATTTCCCTTCCGACATCCCGTAATCCGTAATCCACATGAGGGATTCAAAAATGCGGAATCCAAATACACAGCTCCGACGAATTCTCCTTTCCGATTTCCGCAACCCGCAGTCCACCTCGTGGAACTTGGAAATCTGAATGCCCATCTCACCAATCCGGGAAAACCACCCTCCGCACTTTGTAATCCGCTTGCAGCTGCGGAAAGGAGTAAACCACATTCTATCATCCCTAGAAAATTACCTCCCGCAACCCACAATCCACAATCCACTTGCAAATGCGGGAATGCAGAAATCCAATGCACCAACCCGCTGAAATCGATCTTCTGACTTCCGCAATCTACAATCTGCTTTGCGGATGCGGAAAGGTGAAAGTCCCACCATGTCCCTCCAACAATCAGTCCCCAAACTCTGCAATGCAATCCACATTGCGGATACGGAAAGGTCCTTGCAGATGCGAAAAGGTCGGGACCACGGACCCCCTGCACCCTCAAGCTTCTAAGTCAACTTATGGGGGTGATAAATCCCTCATCCTTGGTCCAAATTGGACAAGGTCGGTACCATTGGAAAGATATTGGAGAGATCTATCCACTGGTGTGGTCCCCAGTCCAAGCCAAGAAATCTATCCTTCTCATTTTTCCAACTGAAGGATTTCCTATAACTCCCTTATGTTCATTTACCCTTCTGCAATAAGATCTGCTCCCCTTCTGTCATGTCTTCTCTCCTTCATCTGATCCTTAGGGGTTCCTATTCTTCCCCAAGTCCAAGATGGAGTGGTCCTACACATTCACCAAACTTATCCCTAATTCATCAAAGGACAATTCAAAATCCTTACCAAAGGGAAATACATATGTGCATAATCCTACTATAGGAACACCAGGGATGAAACATGATCCACACCTTTAGAATGGAATTCATTCACATATTTCTCCCAGGCATAGTGATGGAAGCATATAGGGCTTAGTCTTATTCCTCAAGCATGATTACATATAAGTATAAACATAAGGATAATCATGTAAAGGTGCATGAACAATGTAATTAACACACAAGGGAATAGAAGTTATCCATATTAACGCAGACATTTGTCAACTATAACAATCATGACTAGTTAGATCAGGGCAAAAGTGAGATAACAATCTACATAAAAGACTTAACACAATGCATAGCCATATAATCCTATTCATCCGTGGACCATTCCCATAAGAAAATAGATGCATGTAGGTACTTAACAACCATAGCTGAAGGCAGCCTCATCCACATAGCATGTGTCATACAATCATCCATCAATAACATGCATAACATAATGAACATAAGGCATGGGCATGCAGCCCCATAAATTAGCTAGATCCACTCTGGACTTGTTTGATGGACAATCTACCAAGAGCGTACTCGAGGCCTGATCTCCCTAGCTCAACGTGAGTCTAGAAAAAATAGAGACAGAACATAAATTACTCTCCTAGATCTGATTAGAGATCTAGGAACTAGTTGCTCTTACCCTTTGAATCGATGATCCTTTCTCCTTGAATGTTGCTCCAAAGCTTGATAGTCTTCGGATCTGAGCTGTAGAACCTGACAACTCAACAACAGAAGCAGTAAAATAACATCTACACAATAATATATCTAAGTAAGCAGTTAAATAAGCAAACTACACAATATATCATTAACACAATGAGATTGGTGGAAAGCACTTATATTACTATATTAAAAGGGAAAAACATAGGATGAAGAGATTACAACCAACGACTTAACGTAGCAATCCTATCCTCCAAAGGGATGATGGATCTCTCAAGGATGAGTAGAGATCTCTCTAAGCTAATTTCACCGGCAATTAGATACTATAGACTTCCTCCTTTTGGAATGGTAGTGAGCTTCACTTATATAGGACTAAGTGGATAGGATAGGTTGAGATATGGTAGGAGAGAGATAGGGGATCCTTCGAAGAGGTTATGAACCGAATGCCATCTTCCCCCAAGGCTAGGGATAGGGATACACATCATCTAGCTTCGAGAATGGACTCGAAGAAGCTATTTTAGTCCATTAACTGACATCGTCGCAGTCTGTAAGAGGACAACCTCCAAGATCGCATGTTGCATGAAGAAAACCTGCGATGACCTCTCAAAACCTAGTATAAATGGGTTTGCATATCTTCCAAGTAAATGGATTAGTCAAGGAAACTTTAGGGATGTTTACACTAAGTCTCATGATGGTAAGATTTAGGTGTAACAGAATCCCCCCCAAAGCATGAAGTTGTTTGAAACTAGACAGGTGAAATGCTTTGACAGAAGGAAATGGCAATGGCTCATCGAACGAAGGACGCTGCTACAGTACAACTGACTCTAAGTACATAGTCTCATATGATGTACAACATGGCTGCCGACCAATACATTGGATATCCATGGTAATAATGATCGATTGAACACAATCATGGCTACTAGAGACAAGCGTAAATCCATGACGAAATGATAACATAGCCACGACCAATACAAATGTGGATCCGTGTGGTATGACTCAAAACAATATCAATTGCAACATGGGTAAAACATGACTCCCTAGGGTCTTCAAGGCGAACCCGCAATGATACGTATCTATCCATGTGATTGCAAATGTCTTGACGTTGAACATGGTAGAAACCACTTGATTACCAGTCATTGATGTATACCATTAACAAGCACGAGGCAAATCATCATTAATGTCAATGATCCCCAAGGTATCACGGTACATATCATCAAGCGCAAATAAATGAGTTGAATTCAAATGCAAGATGAAATATTTCAATCAAGAGTCAATGATGTAAACTAATGTTGAAAGTGAGGTAACCTGCCATTGAGGCATGTAGGCCCAAGGTACTCGATTGGTTTCTATATTCGATCCTCGGATGATGATTTGAAGTCGACAAGGATGAACCCGTCGAAGGAGGGCCATGTTGTATCCCCCATCATCAACACGAAACACAACAACAGATGTTTTGAAGTAGATCGGATGGTACAGTAACATGCAAAACTGACTCAGAACAGACCGACATGGTGGAAGGCATACTGACTGTAGAAAATGAGTGGTGAAAGTATTCTTGAACATGGGCATGGCATGACTTGGCAGTATTGACATGACGAGTATGACATTGAATCCTAATGCAACTGATGGTGGAAGTATTCTTTGAATGACTCAAAGGAGTGACTAGACTCAAGAAGTAGGAAAAACTTGAGGACAAACGGATGAACCAAGTACTGTATGCAAATGCAAAGAGTGCCATGTTCAAGAATGGCTAGGTACTGCCATAGATAAAGGGTGTAACATAAAATATTTCCTTTTTCCCCATCATGAATGATGAGTGCCTCATGTGTTTTTAATGAGCTTGATGAGGGTAACAAGATGCTTGGTATAGCTCATCTCATAGATGACTCCAATCCCAAATATTTTCCAAACCTGGGAGAGGAGGGGTTCGTCCCATGATGCGCCCTTCAATGTTAGAGTTTAACGATTCCATAGAAGGTAAACTCGGTTGTCATTTCATGTTTAGAGAGTCTGAAAAGAACTAAAGAAGACTGCAACGGTCCTTTTTCGTAAAGTTAGCCTCATTGTCCGAAAAAGGGTAAAACAACACATGAGAGGACTCTTCCAGTCATGATTGGCTGGAATATACATTTTTCGTAAGTAGTGCCCCCTAGTCGGAAAAAGGGGTAAACAATCACCAGGCAGATGATCATTCAAATACTTTAACAACCGTGAACGTGAAAAGTTCGCTTGGCAATCTTTTCATATTTCGAGAGCCTGAAAAGAGATTAAAGATAGACTCCAGGGGGGTTCCTTTTTTGTAGGTGTTTAACGAGCCGGGAAAAAGTGATAAATCGTAACTCGGTGACTTATTCTCATGGTTTTAAGAGCACAAGAAAGAACAAAGACTAAGATCATCATCATTAAATAATCAAAATCTAACAGATGAAAAATAACGACAAAATATCCAAGGGGTTGTTCATACTTGAGATGATCGCAACAATGTGAAAACGATGCAAATGGAACACTTAATGTCTCCTGGACGCTTGAAAACTAGGTCAAACCATCAACCGGGTATTCAAATGCAGTAAAATGATCCAAAATATAGCAAATAACTGAAAGAGCATCTAATATTTGAAAAGGAATATTCTCTTTTTGTTTATAAATAGAAAAAATGACCAAATATAGTTACCATTGTTCATTTTCCAAATTGGAGAGAAGAAAGTGCCATTTGAAGCAGAATTTCACTTGCCGATTACCGGAGGTATGAGCAACCATTTCACGAGCCGTTCGGAGCAGGTAACCCTAAATCTTATCCAGCATATTTCTAGTGGTTTAGAATTTCAATTTTAGATCATTTTTAGGGTCTTTGAGTTGATTTGTGGGCACTTTGTGTGCCCTCGAGTCGTCACAAATCCTGCAAAGGTGCGTTGCGATGATGTCGCCCTATCTGCAAGGACTAGGTGTGACGACGGAAATGCCCATGTTAAACTCAAAACCTAAGCCAAAAGAAAAAGTTTGGATGGTTGAAGTGATTTCTAATGATGTTTAAATGCCCCTTTTGATAGGTTTGTGGCCGCCAACATGGTTCTAGAGTGGCATGACCGAGAACATGAGGTAGATGATGTGCAAGCAGCAAATAACCCATTATCTGTGGAGGCATTGCAGAACTGTGGACTACTGAAGTTCTTCAATGTTCAGGGCATGAGGGCCCAATTCCTACTACTGGAACATATGGCCCATTGTTGGGACGCAGCACAGCAATATTTCATGATCAGAGAGCACATATTCACCATGGATGTTGAGGACATCTACTTCTTGATTGGGTTGTACCAGAGGGGGGACACCGTGGCTCTTACCGAATCACGGGGAAGTGATCGGATGGTGGACAACTTGATTGTCCAACATTGTACTCCACATACCCGTGCCTCTAGTGGGAAGATTCCCATAAAAGAGGTGCGATATCGTCCGTTGCGAGCTATTCTTTTCACCATATTGAGGATAGTAGGGAGCCAAGCGGCTCACCTAGCTACCAGGTCCCAGACGATTTATGCGGAGGACTGCATGTCTCCAAAAGTGTTCAACTGGTGTGAGGGACTCCTCACCAAACTCAGAGCTCAGTTGACCAAGTGTCGATGTGCAAAGATCAAGCAGTTCGGGTATGGATCGATAGTGATCTCATTCTTGTTGGAGCGGGTTCCCCTTCTACTCCTGCAGTTGACTATGGATGATAGAGATCCCAAGGATCCACACATGGTTAGATGGACAGAGGTGATGGCCCACCATGGTGGCGAGGGTCCTATCATCGGGTATGGTCCTAGATTCTTCACCTGGATGGAAGGCCAGCTACTCATGATAGAGGACTATCCATACAGCGGTACGGATTTCAGGGAGGACCCAGACCTAGTGGTACCTGAGGAGGCAGAGTGGGGAGACATCGGAAAGAACAATGACCCTTGTACATTTTACATTTTGTGTATTTATAATTTTTTTGGATAGTGCTGATGAGTTAATAACATGTGTGTGCAGATGTGGGCCCCTCGTGGCCAGTGGGAATCTCACTACTAGTGAGGAGAGGAGAGGCACCAGCAGTAGCGCCATCCATGCATGATGCCATGGTGGAGATGGATGACGTCTATGAGAACCTTACAAAGTTGACATTGGACGTCCCAGATGCAGTAGTACATGAGTTGTCAAGGCCTATGCAGAGGTATATAGTCGGTGTGACTATGCGCTTTGGTATGCTACTCTGCAAGGTGGCGAGGGCAGTTGACTGCTTCCATGTCCAGTAGGAGAGGGTTGCTAGACCTAGAGGTGCACGAGCTAGGCGTCAGGCCCAGTGATGTTATTATGTATGTACTGAGAGCTATGTGAGCCTCAGATTTTGTACTACTGAAATCTGTCAGGCTTTAGATTTTGTATGGACTTATTGAAAGTCGTCGTGCTTCAGACCTTTTGTATCAGCACTACATTATCTTGATTATATATATATACATACATTTTGGCAGATTTATACATTATGTGTTTTAATGGATGAATGATGTGATCTTGTTTATGTGTTTTCTTATACAATCAGTTATTTACATGTTATGTCTACTTTTAACAGTTCATGAATATGCTTATGTGTGTGCAATGTACCAATCTAAGATTAAGTTGGCCATGGAGTGGGAAACTATTTTCACATCTCATAGAATGTGCAGGTACTGAGTGGATTCGAAGGACCTTTCCAGAAGACGAACTCGTCTATAAAGATGGAGTAGGGTAGGATCGTCGATGGTGTAAACCCGGTTAAGATGAGAGACCACCAGTTGAGAATCTAGATGGATGACAACATGGTCCATACCCAAAGAAATAGCATCAGTTATGGTTCCAATGACTGCTTGATATTCTGCAGCATTGTTGGTTGCGAAACCTAGACACATTCCTCATGAGCTGATAAGCTCTCCAGTGAGAGAATAGAACACCCAGGCTACCGAAGCAAGGTAGCGGGTATGCCAGCTGGCACTGTCTCAAATCTGTAGCAAGTTTCCATCTGCACACATAGACAAAACATGGTATAAGTAATGAAACAAGACCTAAGCATGCAAAAACTCAGAGCATCACACCACACAAAACACACACGCCATGTACAGTATATATAAAATTACTTATGCATGAAAGACTCAGGAATAGTACCTCTTCAGGTAGAGCCCATTGTGGGGCTCACCCAAAGATATCTCGTCGTAGTCTTCAAGCTCATAAGCTCCCTTCTCTAAGACGCATTTCACTATGTAAGGTCCATGCCACATGGACTCAAACTTTCCTGCCCCCAGCTTTTCATGTCTTTGGCCATATGTAAGGACCAAATCACCTTCGTTATAGATGCAGGGTTCTATCGACTTGTTGTATTGTGCTTTGATGCATTTCTTATGAGCCTCATTGGCAAGAGTGGCATCGTGACGATTTTCATCGAGCTTAGCCAAGTAGAGGAAGCGTTCTTCCTCAGCAATAGTGATGGGGAGAAGTTCAACGGCGAGTTTGAGGGACAGAATCTCGCACTCAATAGGAAGGACGACCTCCAATCCATACACTAGTTGGAAGGGAGTAAATCCAATGGCAGTTTTAACAAAAGTTCGATATGCCCATAGTGCGGAGAAGAGCATATTATGCCAGTTGGACTTATGCGTACCACCATGCGTTGGATCATGGTTTTCAAGACCTTGTTAATGGCCTATACTTGTCCATTGGACTGTGGGTAGTACGGTGTTGAGTTTTCATGGCGAAAACCCAATGTAGTGCTCAACTCGTCAACCATATGGTTCATAAAGTGAGAACCATGGTGGGTAACTATAGCTTGAGGAATGCCAAACCGCGGTATAACATGATTAAAAATGAAGAGTGCGGTGGTTTTGTCGTCGTCTGTGTATGTAGGCATATCCTTGGCCCACTTTGTAAAGTAATCCACAGCTACGATGATGTAACCATGCCCCCCAGTCGAGGTAGGCTTACAATGCATGAAGTCGACGCCCCATTTAATGAAGGGGCCAACGTGAATAACTAGGTGTAATGGGGCGGGGTGGGTGCACTTCTTAGTTTGGAAGTGTTGGCATGGAGGACATTTTTTAACGGCCTCGATACAATATTTGAAGATAGATGGCCAAAAATATCCTGCATGAAGTATCTTCTGGGTTGTAGCCATCCCAAAGAGATGACCACCACACACCCTAGTGTGAAATTCATTTAGAACATGTTCAGCCTCTTCATGAGTGAGACAATGTCGAAGGATAGAATCGATACTGCGACGATACAAAGTATCAGTGATGATTAGATAATACTTTTCATGGTGGCGTATGCGACGACAGTCATCTCACGAGAGTTGAGGGCTGAAATGTTGGGTCTGGAGATATAAAGTAATATCCCCATACCACGGATCAGACGTGCTAATGAGGAACAATGTCGATTAGAGGAAATTTGGGGTCTTAAATGGGCCTCCTAAGGAAAATAATAAAAAAATCCACATCGCACTACAAATATGCCATGTCACACTAAGTTAAAGGTGTTATCTAGTGAAGGTCAACCTATAATATCTCATTAATTGTAGTTGACAAGTATGTTGGGTTTGTGTAGAGTTAAGAAATGATGGTTGAAAATAATAATGAAAGGTTTAGATTCTTGTGCATACACAATAAATGATATGGTGGTAAAAAATTTAAATTTATATTATAATTTATTTATTTTTTTAATAAATGTACCACTACTTCTTTTTATATATTTAATAAAATTAGTCAAGGATATAGTGGTTCATTGGTGGGGATT
Organism: Larix kaempferi; assembly: GCA_027924585.1. Classification (NCBI taxonomy): domain Eukaryota; kingdom Viridiplantae; phylum Streptophyta; class Pinopsida; order Pinales; family Pinaceae; genus Larix; species Larix kaempferi. Next base: position 19,265,471 of record BSBM01001102.1, read on the forward strand.
GATGGATTTCATTCCATCCACCTGGGTTCAATTCCATTGAGACATCCTCTGGCTTGGATGACCCTTAAACAAATTTAGTTGGAAAACCTTTTTCGCTGAAAAATATATCTAATAAAATTTAAAACTAAAATTATAATGAAACAATATAATTACAATAATACTAAAAGTAAATAAGAAAAATAGAAGAGAGATAAAATAATATTTCACTATTCTTGCAATAGTTTTCTCCGTTGAACTCGAAATTTGATGTTTTTGGTAGTGAAATATTATTTTATGTCTCTCCTATTTTTCATTTTTATTTTATATGATCACTACTTCGAAGTCTTTTAAATGCTAGTGGAGTAATATTGAAATAATTAAATCATTTATATAACTAATCTCTTAAAAATAAAAATAAATAAATTTAAAAAAGTGTGATAAATAAAAGAAAAATAGGAGAGAGATAAAATAATATTTCTCTATTTTTGTGATAAATTTCTCCTTCAAACTCAGAATTTGACCTTTTTTGTACCAATGGAAAGGTTTCGTCGAGAACTTTCCAATGGTATCAAAAATTGCAAATTCCGAGTTTGGAGGATAAAGTTATCGCAAAAATAGTGAAATGTTATTTTATCTCTCTTATTTTTCTTTTATTTATGACACTTTTTTAAATTTATTTATTTTTATTTTAAGAGATTAGTTATATAAATGTTTTTATTATTTCAAGATCACTCCACTATCATATTAATTAATGTGAGATTTATATTTTAAAGAATTTAGAAGTAGTGATAATATAAAATACTCTATATTTATTATTTCAAAATTATTCCACTATCATTTTAACTAATGTGAGATTTATATTTTAAATAGATTAGAAGTAGTGATAATATAAAATACTCTATATTTATTATTTCAAATATATTTATCATATTTTGAGATTAACTTTTCAAAATTTTAACCAAGGTGAGTGTTATATGGAGTTAGTTCTTGTCCAACTCAACCGTGATGGTCGACCAAAATACTAAAATTCTATTGGTTTAAAATATCTTACTCATCATACACTCATCCATGACACGTTTTCTTATAAGGCCCATTTTAGACCCCAAATTTTCTCTAATCAATTCATTCGGAAGAGAATCATTGGGCTCAAAATCGACATCAGTCCAGGGAAGATCACATATCAACTCAGCAAACACCAAAGACTTTTTAGACTTAGCCTTTTCAAAAAGGAGATCAAATTCCTGCAGTATCACGATCCAGTGTAAATACTTATCCCCAAGCACCTGCCGTGCCAAAACGTGGTGCATGGGGTTTGAATCGGCGATGATGGTGGTGGTGCGGAGCAGGATGTAATGCCGAAACTTTTGGATGGCAATGACTGCCACGAGAGTGAGTTTCTCGACATGTGAATAAAGAGTTTCGACGTCAACGAGACCCTTACTTGCATAGTATATCACATCCTCCTGGGCATTGTTGTCTTCTTAAACCAAGACCATGGCGATCGTGGTGGAAAAAGCAACAAGATAAAGGATATAATATTTATAGTAATTGGGCGGCTGGAGCACAGGGGCATGCGTGATGGCATGTTTTAAGCTTTCAAAAGATTGTTGAGCTTGGTCATCCTAGATGAATGGGACATCTTTCTTCATCAATTTCATGTAGCCCTTCGTCTTTTGCGTGAAATTACAGACAAAATGCCTTAAATAAGTTACCTTCCCTTGCAAACTTTGAAGTTCAGTTATGTCGGTAGGAGGTGGAAGAGCGATGATGGCTGCCACCTTTAGGGGATCAATGCGGATCCTGTCTTTCAAGACTATGAAGCCGAGGAGGCGTCCAAACTCGACACAAAAGATACACTTGTGAGGGTTCAAGCAGATATTATACCTCCTGCATCTGAGGAAAACAGTCATCAGATGATCAATGTGGTACTCACACTGTCGTGAATGGGCAGGTAAATCGTCCAAGTAAGGTTCCACAAAGTCCTTCACGTCGTGAAAGGCGTACGACATGGCCCGTTGGAATGTGGCACCTGCATTTTTAAGACCAAAAGGGAGCTTGTGATAAGAAAATGTACCCCAAGGACAGATGAAAGTTGTCTTGTGTTGATCAGCTGGGTGTATCTCAATCTGGTTGTAGCCGGAAAAGCCATCCATGAATGAAAAGATGATGCTTCCAGTACAATTGACGATGATCTAGTTAATAAAGGGAGTCGGGTAATTGTCCTTGGGACAAGACTAGTTGATATCCCAATAATCGACGCAGACACGAATGGTACCCTTCTTTTTAGCTACAGGGATGACATTCGAGACCCATTCTGTCAACGGGACAGGGTAAATAAAACCAGCTTTCAAGGGCTTTTCTATCTATGCCTTGATTGCCGCAGTCTTTCAGGGGTGCACCAGTCACAACTTTTGTCGGACTAGTTTGGCGTCAAGATAGGTTTGAATCGTGTGTGAAAAAATAGTGGGGTCTATCCCGGGAATCTCCTTGTAACTCCAACCAAACACATCTTGAAATTGCTTGAACAAGGTCGTAAATGTTGTGATTTCTTTAGGGGAACACTTCTGGCCTAAACGAATGTGTTCCACTACACCAGGTGTAACCAATATGTCGACTGAAATGGTAGGCTCAATGCTAGCCAAGTTTCCTTCAGAGTCCGTTTGACATGTAAGTATCGAGGACTGAGAGAAAGAGAAGACAACCAGTGTAAAGATGGTGGAAATGCTATTCTCCATAGTATCCAATGAAGGAAGGAAAGACGACCGATGATGGAGGTCTTCCCACGGAGGATCATCCGCACTCATGATTTCCATGATGGACTCGTCAGAATGAAAAGTCCACAGCAGAGGATCGGGTAGGGATGATGTTCGTTGTAGCGAGCAGGAGGTGGAGGCCACAGCTAAGTGGTCCTTCGAAGCTGATTAGATAGCCTCATGCGTAAGTTTAGTGGGTGAAAGAGGCATAGTGTCTCCAATCAGGTGTGTGGTGGATTCGTCAGGTACAAGCCATGAATCGACAGAGATGGGAATGGATGAAATCTGCAAGGAGATCATGTTCACCGTGGAAACATGATTTGGGGGATCTGAAGTAGGGAAAACGCCCATAAGGGATGAGTCCTTAATGAGGCCAACCCCCATGCTCTCGTACTGATGTGAAGATTATCCGAGTAATGGAACATTATCGCCCAGATGAGTAGCGGTGTCAGGTGTGCAGAAATCCAATTGGTAGACAGTAACAATTCGGCCTTGATGAGGAAATTGTACTATGCAGAAGACAGATGATGCAACCGCAGTCATGGCATAAAACCAATTATGACCAAGCAGAATGTTGTAATCTAACGAGGCAGCGACCACTTCCACGTTAATGGTTACGGTCTTTCCCCCCAACTCGATAGCTACACCTTGTAACATCCCATGAGGTTGAAAGCCACGTCCATCGAATGCTTTCAAAGTGGTAGGAGAATGGTTCAACTCGGGAGAGCTAATGGCTCTCTAGCATGAGATCAATATGACTGAAGTAGAGGCACCTTCATCCAAGAGAGTACGATGGATTGTCTTCCCAGCAATGTTTGTGGAAACTTGAAATGCCAACTGATGGGAAAGCCTCCGTTTAAAGTATTCTAGCCGGAACATAATGGTGTTCGAAGAATCCGGATCAAACGCACCAATGGCAGTGAGGAGAGTCTTGTGCTGGTTAGGACAGTTTTGCAAGACCTCGAGCGTCAACATAGCACAAGGATCTTGTGCCAGTTCCTCTACAATATTGTAGTTTTGAGCGGCCCGATGATTGGGATTGAAAATAGATTTTCTAATCATGCTCTTGGGCGGACGCAACACTGATTCGAAAGAGGGCTTCTCTATGGTGAGAGAAGCGGGTGGTATGGTGATGTCGGGGATCGAAGTGGAAGCTTTTTCAATATTACTTCCAATGGGTTCCTTTTGTGGGAGAGAGTCTTACGAACAAGAATAAGTGTTCAAGTTGATGGTCTCACTACGCATCATGAGAACATGTGCGGTGGAGGATGCTTCTCCTTTGGAAGGGGAGGTGTGTGCAATAAGTTGTTGGTTTTGAGTGGGGAAGGGATCGTTGAGAACTGCGGTAGTAGAGTTTTCGTTGAGAAACTTCTAGGCTTCATGTCGATGGGGACATTCCTTTGAGAAATGGTCTCCGCTGCACAGCAAACAAGGATACTTTAACTTCCTCTTCTGTTTGCTGTCTTCCTGAGTGGGCTTGGACTCCTGTTGGTTACAAGATTTTTTAGGTTTCCCTTTGTTCTTCTTCTTAGCACCAAATTTCAGAGATGAAGCTGATTGCACAGAATTCACCTCTTCGGTGGAAGCAGGAGTGGTGGACTTGGTATTGTTGTTACCATCCTGTGGTGGTGATGGAGAAGAACCTTGTGCGTTCGACGAGCCACCAGTTTGAATAGAAGGCTGGGAGGCAAGGTATCCAATGATGCCATCAGTTTGGGGTCCATTGGGTGGTTTCACGGGATCATACGTAGGGCAAGGTGCATCAGGAACAATTTCATACAGCGTGCCGGATTGAGAGTATACCAATTCTAGGTAATGGGCACGGGAAATAGCCTGTTCCTCGGTGACAGCTCCTCCCATAGCTATGTCTCGAGCTACGATGGGTAAAAGTGACTTTGTAAACCAGTCAGCTAAGAGTTGGTCTGGAATATGAGCCTTAATAAGATGTCGTCTCCAATGCCATTCATGAATATGATCGAAAATATGAGTGGCAGTGTTCTGGCGAAGGGAAGTAAATAAGTCCTTACCAGTCTCATAGCAAATGGGTAACTGAAAGTGGGTTAAAAACGACATAGCAAGAGATCGAAAATCGGGAAAAGAATTGGGTGGTATCTCAATGTACCACTTGGCAGCTGGGTCGGTGAGAGTCCATTGAAATAACCTAAGATGGATCGAGTCGTCCATCATGGAGTTGGATGAACACCATAAATGGTAGGTCATCACATGGTTTTTAGGATCCTCGCCGGGCTTGCCATCAAATTTGGGGATATTTGATGGTAACTTAACCAAAATCGGTGGCCAGTTGTGCCCATGGAAAATGGGATTGTTCATCAAACGAGACAAGTTAGGTAAGTCCAAAGTAGCCAAAAAGGGTAGCTGTTGATTCAGCTGGGGGTACTGATAGTAATGATAAGGCATGTATGGACTGGTAGGACCTTGAATCAACTGATTATAAGGTGTTCCCGGGGGAAATTGATCATAAGGGGCTATGCCGCCTGGTCCATAAGTAGGTCCACCACCATAAAAAGGTGGTCTATTACCATAATAAGGTGGCCCGTTACCATAAGGTGGGGGCCCTCCTCCGCCGCCGGGAGGGGGTGGGCCACCGCCCAATGTGGGGGTCCACCACCGCCACCAGGATAGGATGGGCCTCCGCCACCTCCGTTTGGAGGAGGTGGTGGTCCACCGCCACCAACAGAAGGGTAAGGTCCTACTCCTCCACCACCACCATAGTAGGGTGGCCCTCCACCACCACCACCATAGTAGGGTGGTCCTCCACCACCACCACCATAGTAGGGTGGTCCTCCACCACCACCCCCAACATGATGGGATGGTCCGCCAACACAAACACCGGGATGGGATGGTCCACCACCACCACCACTAGGATGGGATGGTCTGCCACCACCACCACCACTAGGATGGGATGTTCTGCCACCTCCACCCAGAGGGAGACGCGTCCAACTATGCCGCCTAGAGGGGTGGGGCCATGATGGTCAGAATGGGGTGGTCCTCCTCTAGAAGGTAGAGGTCCGCCTCCTCCAAAGTTGTATGGGGGTATGCCGCCTCCAATGGGAGGTGTGGGTGGACCAAACAGGGGTGGTGGGACTTGAGGGACTGTAGGTGGGGGCCCATGTAAAAAAAATTGCTTCCCCCATAGAGTGTATGTAATTTTGAGGTAGGGTACCCCATAGAGTGCGTTTCAGGGATTGAGTTGTCCCGACACAGAGTTAAGATAACCTAGATAGGCTTGACTCGATGATGGTTGAATTATGTTGGACGGTCCCCCAACATGAGACAGTCCCGTAGTGGAAGGTCCGGGAGGTAAGGAATTTCCAACGGAAGGACCGATGGGAACTCCTCCTGCAGTATTATGGTAAAGAGATGTTGGTTTCCCCCCAACAACAACTTGTTGACCACTAAGTAAAGGTTAACCCAACATGGGTTGTTGATTATATACTATAGGATTACCATTACTTGTAAAGAAAGTAGGAGGTAGAGAGTATCCTCCCCATGAAGTTTGGGGTGGGGGAGGTCCAGGTGATGTAACCATGGTAGTAACAGGTGTGTTGGACTGTTGTCCTTCAACAGGTTGGGTCGTCTGAGGTATAGGACTGGTACCCTGTCTAAGGGATGCATGTGCAAAAGTTGATGGTTGAACAACCTAAGGAATGGTCACGTGTTGTGTGGATGATTTTGGTGAATCATAGGGATTGTGATAAGGAGGTAACATCGAGTCTTCGACCCTTCATAGAAGAATTCATCTTCGAAACTCCTCACCCATGGCACGTAATCGACTCAATTGTTCCCGATAAAGTGCCATGCAGTCGTCGGGAGTATCCTAACTGGGTGGGGATGCAATAGAAAAATGAGCCACTGGGTGGCCTAGAGATGATGTCCAATAAGCTATTGTTGGACCAACAGCTGCTACAGGGCTGTCCTGGGGTGAATTTAACCATTCCACTAATCTAGGCTCTCCCAGTAAAACGGGAGGTTGGTCTTGTGAAGTAGAAGTTTGTGCCTCTTCACCCTGTGGGGGGTTCGAGGCGGGTGAATATGGAGGGGTTGGAGGGAACAAACGCACTCCAATATTTTAATTGGGGTTTTCCACTTCAGGTGACACGACCGTGGCTTGTGGGTCCATCCTTACCCGCGAAATTACCTCCTGGTTAAAGGGATATTCGGGTGGTAAGTTCTGAATCCTACGGGACATTCTCCAAGGAAAGTCAACCAGAGTGACTGAAACAACAGTTTCTCCTAGGGCAAGCTAAACAAAAGAAAAGAAAACTAGACAAACCCTACGCAAACTAAGGCCACAAGCAAACTTATGTGATAAGAGTGGATTCAACAGTCTGAAACCTCACAGGATTGTCAAGGCTTCGCAAATCGCTATATACTGCAGGGTCAAATAGTAAAACACGACAAGGAGGATTGGGACCGTTCCCTTTCCTGAATATGCGATTACCTGGACGGTACGTGCATAGTAATCTCCCCGAGTGTTCTCGTTGTATTGCTCTTCCAAAACGGCGAAAAGGTTAAATCAGTTGGTCTCAGGAATCCTAATGGTGTTTCCCAATATACTCAAGGTACATGGGAGCTCAAATCCATAGTGGTGCTGTCTAATGCACAACAGTACGGAACTAGACCTTCCTATATACTACCGAGTACATGAAACACCTTTCTATATATGCCAAGTATGTGAAACACCTTTCGATATATGCCAAGCACACGAGGTACTTGGTGGGTACGTGAAAGAGCTTCAATATACCTCGTTGGTATGTGAAAGAGCTTCGATAAACAGATAAGTACGTGGAAGACTACAATACCCCTAGAATACAGTGCTGGCAAGTAATGACAGCTGCCACATTTTACGATGCCGGAACACGTCTCTAACTTACACACAAGTTACTAAAATTTTTTACCCTAGTTATACCGTTAATTTTATATGGACGGTTAGGTGAATGCATGAGGTGAGTACATAATCATAAACATAATGTAGGTCCTAACTACATGCAAAAAAAATAAAAATAAAAAAATGTACTTTTCTTTTGATGAACTCTATGTATGGGAGGGAGAAACTTCTTTCCAATGATTTTACAAAAGGGATCGAGTCGTCCATCAAGGAGTTGGATGAACACCATAAATGGTAGGTCATCACATGGTTTTTAGGATCCTCGCCAGGCTTTCCATCAAATTTGGGGATATCTGATGGTAACTTAACTAGAATCGGTGGCCAGTTGTGCCCATGGAAAATGGGATCGTTCGTCAGACGAGACAAGTCAAGTAAGTCCAAAGTAGCCAAAAAGGGCAGCTGTTGATTCATCTGGGGGTACTGATAGTAATGATAAGGCATGTATGGATTGGTAGGACCTTGAATCGACAGATTTTAAGGTGTTCCTGGAGGAAAGTGACCGTAAGGGGGTATGCCGCTTGGTCCGTAAGTAGGTCGACCACCATAAAAAGGTGGTATGTTACCATAATGAGGTAGCCCGTTACCATAAGGTGGGGGCCCTCCTCCGCCGCCGGGAGGGGGTGGGCCGCCGCCCAATGTGGGGGTCCACCACCACCGCCAAGATAGGATGGGCCTCCACCGCCTCCGTCGGGAATAGGTGGTGGTCCACCACCACCACCGGAATAAGGTGGGCCTCCGCCACCTCTACCGGGAGGAGGTTGTGGTCCACCATTGTTGCTAGAAGGGTAAGGTCCTCCTCCTCCACCACCACCATAGTAGGGTGGCCCTCCACCACCACCACCATAGTAGCGTGGTCCTCCACCACCACCACCAACATGATGGGATGGTCTGCTAACACAAACACCAGGATGGGATGGTCCGCCACCACCACCACCAGGATGGGATGGTCCACCACCACCACCACCACCAGGATGGGATGGTCTACCACCTCCATCCAGAGGGAGATGCCTCCACCTCTGACACCTGGAGGGGTGGGGCCATGATGGTCAGAATGGGGTGGTCCTCCTCCAGAAGGTAGAGATCCGCCTCCTCCAGAGTCGTGTGGGGGTATGCCGCCTCCAATGGGAGTTGGGGGTGGACCAAATGAGGGTGGTGGGACTTGAGGGACTGTAGGTGGGGATCCATGTTGTAAAACATTTTGCTTCCCCCATAGAGTGTATGGAATTCTGGGGTAGCGTACCCTGTAGAGTGCGTTTCTGGGATTGAGTTGTCCCGACACAGGGTTAAGATAACCTGGATACGCTTGGCTCGACGATGGTTGAATTACGTTGGACGGTCCCCCAGCATGAGATAGTCCCGTAGTGGAAGGTTCGGGAGGTAAGGAATTTCCAACGGAAGGACCAACGGGAACTCCTCCTACAGTATTATTGTAAAGAGACGTGGGTTTCCCCCCAACAAAAACTTGTTGACCACTAAGTAAAGGTTGACCCAACATGGGTTTTTGATTATATATTGTAGAATTAGCATTACTTGTAAAGAAAGTAGGAGGTAGAGAGTATCCTCCCCGCGAAGTTTGGGGTGGGGGAGGACTAGGTGATGTAACCATGGTAGTAAAAGGTGTGTTGGACTATTGTCCTTCAACACGTTGGGTCGTCTGAGGTATAGGACTGGTATCCTGTCTAGGAGATGCATGTGCAGGAGTTGATGGTTGAACCATAGGGGATTCATTTTGTTGACAAATAGCTTATCATGTTCATTCATAAAGGGGGGTTTTTAAATTGTGAAAAATAAAGTCAATATATTGTAGGTATTAGGGGGTGAGGAGTAGGGTATGGGGGATTTGTACATATTGTGGGGTTATAAAAAGGGGTATCTATTAAAAATAGGGAATATCTCATAAAAATAGGGTTTTTTAATTAAGGAATAGGTATTGGGAGGGGGACTCAACAAAAGGATTTTGTTAGGTATTTATCAATATATACTAACAATAGGGGTATTCTTTAATATCCCATGAACGAAGGCGCTATGTCATATTTTCACTGAGTGAATACCCCGTGGGTTGAACAACCTCAGGAATGGTCAAGTGTTGTGTAGATGATTCTGGTGAATCATAGGGATTGTGATAAGGAGGTAACATCGGGTCTTCGACCCTTTGTAAAAGACTTCGTCTTCGAAACTCCTCACCGATGGCACGTAATCGAGTCAATTGTTCACGATAAGGGGCCATGCGGTCATCGGGAGTATCCCAACTGGGTGGGGATGCAACGGCAAAATGAGCCACTGGGTGGCCTAGAGATGATGTCCAATAAGTTGTTGTTGGACCAACAGCTGCTGTAAGGCCGTCCTGGGGTGAATTTGACCATTCCACCGATCCAGGATCTCCTGGTAAAACGGGAGGTAGGTCTTGTGAAGTAGAAGTTTGTGCCTCTTCACCCTATGGGGGGTTGGAGGTAGGTGAATCTGGAGGGGTTGGAGGGAACAAACGCACTCCAATATTTAAATTGGTGTTTTCCACTTCAGGTGACACGACCGTGGCTTGTGGGTCCATCCTTACCCGCGAAATTACCTCCTGGTTATGGGGATATTCAGGTGGTAAGTTATGAATCCTATAGGACATTCTCCAAGGAAAGTCAACCAGAGTGACTGAAACAATAGTTTTTCCTAGGGAAAGCTAAACAAAAGAAAAGAAAACCAGACAAACCCTACGCAAACTAAGGCCACAAGTAAAATTATGTGATAAGAGTCGATTCAACAGTCTGAAACCTCACAGGATTGTCAAGGCTTCGCAAATCACTATATACTGCAGGGTCCAACAGTAAAATGCGACAAGGAAGATTGGGACCCTACCCTTGCCTGAATACCCGATTACTAGGACAGTACGTGAGTAGTAATCTCCCCGAGTGTTGTTCTTGGTGTATTGCTCTGCCAAGATGGCCAAAAGGTTAACTCAGTTGGTCTCAGGAATTCTAATGGTGTCTCCCGATATACTCAAGGTATGTGGGTGCTCAAAACTGTAGTGGCGTTGTCTAATGCACAACCGCATGGCGCGAGACCTTCCTATATACTATCGAGAACGTGAAACACCTTTCTATATACGCCAAGTACGTGAAACACCTTTCGATATACGCCAAGCACACGAGGTACTTGGTGGGTACATGAAAGAGCTTCGATATACCGATAAGTACGTGGAAGACTACAATACCCCCGGAATACAGTTCTGGCAATTAACGACAGCTGCCACGTTTTACAATGTCGGAACACGTCTCTAACTTACACACAAGTTACTAAATCTTTTTTACCCTAGTTATACCGTTAATTTTATATGGATGGTTAGGTGAATGCATGAGGTGAGTACATAATCGTAAACATAATGCAGGTCCTAACTACATGCAAAAATAAAAAATAAAACAAATATACTTTTCTTTTGATGAACTCTATGTATGGGAGGGAGAAACTTATTTCCAATGATTTTACAATAGCAACACAATGCAACACAATCCCAAAATCTACCAAATTTTATAAAAATACTCTTTTTGTTTTTCATTTGTCAAGCGAAACTCAAAAAATCAACAAGCATAACAACCAAATCCAAATATTTTATTTTGTCTTTTCGAGCCAAAACTTAAGAGATGAAAAGAGAGAAATTTCCTATCTAGATCACTCTTAGCTTTTCAATTTCACTATGATAGCTTAAAAACACTAAAACCGAAAATGCATACAATTTCCTCAAGCATGGAGTCACTTTTGTAAAAAACTTGATTTCATTCGAATTCTTCAAGAAAATGAGTGATTCATAGTTCTCGAAAAAGTACAAATGACTAATTTTTCTCCAAACTTTCCCAAAAGATTATTGAATGACAATTCCAATGCATGAAGTAATCTCTACACCAATTTCCAAATGTACTTGAAAATAGTAAAAATGATGCACTTTCAATTTCCAATGATATGCCAAGATAACAACTTGATAGTATGGATATTTTTAAGCACGGATAACTGAAAAGAACATTGATTTACAACACTCTAAAGCTCAGGAAATCTCAAGCAAAAGAGAATCACTCAAATGGACTGAAAAAACTTCAAAGCACTCAATCAAACAACTGAAAGCAAACAAATCTCAAATGATATGTGCAAAAATGAAGTTTGGGATCATATCTTAACGCAAAGATCAGATCAGGTGAGGAGAGGAGGGATGACAAGGTTAAGTGGATGAAGATGGGGGAACTTAGAGTATCCACCACTACCAAGCTTAAGCTCATAAAAAATGGGACCTAATACAAATCCACACAACCAAACACTTTAAACACACTGATCAATAGGAAGTCTCTGACTGGATCTTGCAGCACAGAGGGGGTCTACACACGAAACCAAAAATCAAATAAAAAAGATGGAGGGGGATGCCCACATGTCAATTTTGATAGATCGACGTAGTCTCTGTGTATACACAGAGCGACCGTTGCAGTTTACTAGCACGGGAATTGCGACAATGTTGTAGTACACCTATGGATGGGTTGCGACGACAGGCCAATAGACAGAGAAGCAGAGGGAAAATGAATGATCTGGTTTCACTGCCCAGGTGCGAGTTTAAGAATGAATAAATCTCCAAACATTGAGAAATAAAATGGTTTGAAAGTAGTGAGTACAGACGCATAGGAGGACTATAGACTCTTCAAAGTGAATATCTGATGGTGAAAAAGACTTAGGAGGAAAAACGAAATGGCTTGCAAAAGAAATCAACTGAAAATGGAATTCAAATTGAAAACTACAAACAAAGAACTTCTCCCCAGTATGGTCGCCAGATTTGTTTGACAGATAATCTACCAAGAGTGGACTTGAGGCATGAACTCCCTAGCTCAACGTGACTCTAAAACAAATAGAGACAGAACATAAATGAACCTCCTAGATCTGATTAGAGATCAAGGAACTAGATGCTCTTACCCTTTGAATCGTTGATCCTTTCTCCTTGAATGTTGCTCCAAAGCTTGATAGTCTTCGGATCTGAGTTGTAGAACCTATCAAGACAACACAACAACAGAAGCAATAAAATAGCATCTACACAATAATAGATCTAAGTAAGCAATTAAGTAAGCAAACTACACAATATATCATTAACACAATGAGATTGGTGGAAAGCACTTATATTACTGTATTAAAAGGAAAATACATAGGATCAAGAATTACAACCAACGACTTAACGTAGCAATCCTTCTCTGATCAAGCCAATTCCAAAGCCTCCAAATGGATGATGGATCTCTCAAGGATGAGTAGAGATCTCTCCTAAGTTAATTTCAGCAGCAATTAGATACTGTAGACCTCCTCCTTTTTGAATGGGAGTGAGCTTCACTTATATAGGACTAAGTGGATAGGATAGGTTGAGAAATGGTAGGAGAGAGATAGGGGATCCTTCCAAGAGGTTAGGAACTGAATGCAAGATTCCCCAAAGGCTAGGGATAGGGATACACATCGTCACAACCTGTAAGAGGACAACCTACGACGTCGCAGGTTGCATGAGGACAACCTGCGACGACCTCTCTAAACTTAGTATAAATGGGTTTGCATCGCTTCCAAGTAAATGGATTAGTCAAGGAAACTTTAGGGATGTTTACACTGAGTCTCATGATGGTAAGATTTAGGTGTAACAACTCTCAAACATAAACAAATACACATACATGGAGGAAAAATAGGCATTATTCAAGGCACAAGGAACACTTATCTTTTGCATTGAACCTCTAAGCAAATTGACTATGGACTGCAAATTTCCAACCCAACCATAGATCTTTTCCCAGCCTTTATTATTTCAGCAATCATAGATCACCCCCGAGTTGGGGCTATGTATCCACTAAGGGGTCCCTCTCATGTTCGCTCACTACTTGGTTTGCAATCCATCAAGGAACCCAACACATAGTCAACTTTGTCAAGAAAATGGGGAAGGTACGTAAGGGTCTTCTATCTCAATAAGTTCCTCCAAAAAGCTTATGGGAATATCCCAATGATCTCAGACAGGTTCAAGCACCCCCATCACCCCACTCTTATCCTAGGTAAGGTTCCCTTCACTGTTGCGTAATCCCTAGGGCACCCCTTCCCCTAGCACAGATATGAGTAAGTGTGGCTAGCCTTGACTACTGAATCAAAGTAAAAAAGCCCTCTGAGGCTTTAGCATGCAATCGAGAACCTCTTGGCTCCTTCCCACTTAGGTTTTCTTCGCCACTTTCTCTCGTCAAACAACGTTATACCGTAGATGGGATTCTCGACCACTAACGCCGGGTTTTCCTCACTTTTTCCTGAACATCTAACGCTCTGCAATTCACCCAAAGAGTGAGATCCAAAGATAACCCTATCGTTTTTCTTCCTAACCAAAGTTTTCTAAGTGTATTCGGCTCTCTATATTGCAGCCCTACACAAAATCACAATTTCCTCCTCCTTCATGCTTGGCTCTTCCTGTGTGATGAATGAGGCTCCTTGGTCAACAATGGGATAGGGAGCAAGGTGTGTGAATTCCCAGGAGGTAGAGTGGCTTAAGGGGAAAGCAAAACAGAGCCATGCCTTTCCATACGAATCTCAGGGCTTCTCTACACTCAATCGACCTCATGAACAGTGTTCTTCACCCACCTTCTTACAACAGAATTAAATGTCGGCATCTGAGTCAAATGGGTTCACAAGTTGGCATGTGGCAGCCTAGGGTTCCAATCCCATAACCCCCTCACCTCTCCCTAGTGGATACACATAACCCCCTCATTTAGTTGCATCCATAGCGAACTTCCTTGGTATTTTATTTACATGATATCATTTATATCATTTACATTTTCCATGGCTTATTAGCACGTGGATTATCATAATAGCAACTACTTGCCTTTGCAAGACTGAGCATTCACTAGGAGGGTCTTGGCCTGGAACTCCATGCTAGGAATCATACACCACATGTTTACAATATTTACATTACAACCATTATGGCTTAAGGGCTAAAATGGGGACATTAAATTTCTCCAAGATGTATAACATTTTATATCTCTTTAATGGCAATGGTTTATCTTTATGTAATAATAAAGTTAATCTTCATCGCTTACATAATGTTGGCATTAAGAATGTATAACACTTTTTGTTTGTTTAAACATTTATATCAGTTTAGTAATATTTAATAAATTTGTAATAATTGATATCTCTTTCATTTCATTATCAAAAAGTATTCAACTTTTTCTAATGTAATCATCTTCTCTGCTAAAAGTCTAAAGCATCTTAGATTGATAAGAAATAATAGGTCTAAAGCATCTCTAGAATGAAAAAACATATATTTATTATCGTTTCAATCATTTTAATTATAGAATATAGTAACTTTAAACCATCTTAAAATGATAAGAAATATTTCATTATTCTCAAAAGTCTAAAGCATCTCTCTACAATGAAAATAATATTTTCATTATCGTTACAATTACTTTAATAATAAAATATACTAACTTCAAATCCAATCATATTCTAGAATCGTTCCCCAAGCTCAGGGTCAGATCCATACCAAGTTGAATCATTATTATTTTCATCATTTTAAATAACATACAGCGTAACATAATCTTTTGTTTTTATCCAGTTGTAGAAAAGTGAATGCAAGTATAGTTTCATAAATAAAAAATCATAAAATTATAATCAAGTTTCATAAATAAATAACCATAGAATTATAGTCATGAATTTTTCTAAATTGATATTATTTACTAATCGAAGTTAAAGTCCCTATCTCCATAAAATATACTATAAATACAATCATAATCCCTACCCAAGTTCGAGAGCAGCGCCCTACTCTTAGGGCAATAATTGGGAATATTTTCATTATTAATCAAGAATCATTTTGAAACGGTAGTGGAGATTAAATTATATAATCAACTGTTCGTCCGTAAAGCTGACGCCATTGACTCTTTAATTCACTATTGAAAGAATGAATATGCAGTGATCACATGATAACAATTCCAATAAAGTATTATCTGATAATTCTCAGATAGTTCTGACATCTAACATTAAGTTGAATCAGGTTATACTGTTTGCTGTATTGGGCTAGAATTTGAAAACCAATTCACGCTGTAAATCGGATGGTTTTTTCAATCTAATTGAACATTTTTGCATACTTTAATGAAGATTTGTCAAGGGCATAGGAAAATTGTAACCCATAACAGAGATCGTAATTTTTACATCCAATACTAAGACTGACCCAGACTAGAGTTTACTATCCTGCTGTGTCAACAAAACTTTCTGTACAGTGAGGTGGTTTCTCCATTACCCAAAAAAAATATCAATCAATATATAAATGCATTGACAGCAAACAAATGATGTACACACAAAGTAATTCGCTTTCCAGTAAATTGGAAGCCTTATCTGATTCAGAGTATCTCGGTTACTTGCCGCCATTGAAAGCCATCCGAGAAACAAATACAAAATATTTGTTTAGTACGGCCGAGCATTAATAAAGTCATTAGAATCATAAAACAAACGGATTGCCATTTCGATACAATAAATAATGGTCAATGGTCATCCCAAGCGGGCCGTGTCGGTGGATTTCTTATATAAGTCCTTCGGTAATCGAGCCCCAACAGGCACATTGGATGCTTCGCTTTCTTCCAATTTAAGGATTGCCAGAGAAAGATACGACTCAGAAAGGCTCATCACAAATGTCCAGGCTGCACAGCACATGCAGATCCAGAGATGAAGATCAAACTCAATTTCAATATCCATCCTTTGGTTTGTTTTGTTTTGCTGCTGCAATGGTGTCTGGCGGTTTAGGTTTCGGCTCTGGCGGTAAACGTGGATGTTTCGATAGTTTCTTGCAAGCTGGATAATTCCAAAGGGATTGCATTGATTCATTTTAAAAACAGCAGCAGCTGAATTATGATGAGTCATGCATTCTCTTTGGAATCCTCCACTATGAAGAATCTCATGGAACGGGCTGTATGCATGGGCGACAGGCGGGATTCTACCGAGACGTAATTCGGTGTGTACTTTCATTCTCTAAACTAGCGTATAGATAATCAATTCTATTGTATTAGGCATCACGAGGACTGTACAAAAGGATTGAGCTAGGGTTTAAACCAATTTCTTTTTCTTGGTGGTTAGCAGATTAATCCTGGACAGCTTCAATCTCATTTTGTGCTTCGAAATTATTGGTTTCGAGATCACAGTGTCCAGATATATTTGTAAAAAGCGCGGATCATGAATATGTTCTGCAAGAGCTGCTTTGGAGATCTTGGAACTACGTTAAAAATAGCTGATTCTTTTTTATATATCTTCAGAATCGTTATAAAATCGATTGA
This sequence comes from Larix kaempferi, assembly GCA_027924585.1. Classification (NCBI taxonomy): domain Eukaryota; kingdom Viridiplantae; phylum Streptophyta; class Pinopsida; order Pinales; family Pinaceae; genus Larix; species Larix kaempferi. Next base: position 19,282,396 of record BSBM01001102.1, read on the forward strand.
AGCCCAAAACTTTAGTTTTTTCATTTATAATTTCATGGAGAAGCTTATCTTATTTCTCATTCGCGAATAGGAAATTTATGAGCTTTTGGCGCTAAATTTATGAGCGAGCGAATAGGAAGTAGTATCCGTTCATTTGTGATGAAGATATTCAAAGAACTAGCTGCTACACCTAAAAATAGAATGGGGAGCAGGTGACCTCCTCATAGATAACACATGTTCTTAACCATTAGGCTCACTCAGGTGCTCTTAATATGGATGATTAAAGTTAATGGCTGGGTGATCTACAGCCTAGTATCGGGGAGATATTGTAACGTTATAATTAAAAAAATTCATGTTGGCTCATAAAATAAAATATTATGAAGAGTAATTAAAAAATAGATGTTCATTTATAAAATAAAAACTTAAAACTTAAACCCGAATCTATCAAGAGAGATCAAATTTCTTGAGTTTAAATTTTAAAAAATAAATACACCTCAAAAAATTGGATCCCTTTCGATGCTTGATAGATATGGGTTTAAGATGGATCTATGTTGATTATTATACAATTAAGTTTTGAGTTTACTATAATTGGAGATTCCACCATCTAAGTGAAGTTAACGGTTGACTTTGGTTGAAGTAAAAGAGCTAATCTCACGTGGACGTCTCTCTATGTTTCCAGTCTAATGAGTGGTTAGTCTTTAAAAAACCATATTAATTAAGTACTTAAATATGTTCTCAAAATATTAAGAAGTTTCTTGGTCCCCTTAGTGAGTAGTTTATAAACATATTAAACAAGGGGAAAGCTTCAATGCAGCTAATTCCATTCCAATGAGAGAAAGTTTAAGCTCTCGAATGGGATAACATGTGGCAAAGGGATCAGAGGACAAAGTCATAGCCCGTGTCGTGTTAAGAATTCAATGCTAGCATGGAAACCGAAGATAGGTGCCCCATGAATTAATGCCATGCAGATTATTCTCGCAGGATAACTCAGTAGAATTGGTTGCTGCTGAGGGTGGGGGCCCCATCGGTTTCTTTGTGGGGGTGATGATACTAGGAATATTATAGAAGGTAAAATGCTCATGGAGGTATGAGTGGTATTTGTGAATCTTGATAGTAACATGTGTCAAGGAATCAGGTGGCGTCTACTACGAGAGCCGGGGGAGTAAATGCATAACTATAAAAATGATAAGCTAGGGGTGATCTTTTCAATTTGTATTAGATTCCTTGGACTTGTGGGGTGTCGACATCATGGGTGTGAATTTATGACTAGGTTGGCAATGGTATGCACACCCATGGGGGGACATACTATTCCCAGTGATAATGTTGATGGAACATCAAGACTGGGGATGAAGGCCCTATGGTTATCAACAGAAATACTGGTAAATGCATTTATAAATGGAGGGAATACAATGTCTATATGCCAATTTTTAAAATGATGCCTGTGGAAAGATGCCCGACACCATTGTTGAGAGATGGAGTCTAGTTGTTATAATGGAAAACAAGAGTTCCTTGCCTGTCTTGGTCGTGATCCTACACATACGGTGCACACACCCAAGTGTAGTAAAGAACGTGATCAAGGTATTGACCATGTAGAAGACATAAAACCAAAACAAGCCACACCTATGGGGTTCCCATGAATAAAGGGTAGACGTGTTTAAGATACAACACGTTGATGGGGTTGTTGAGGGTGAGACCTTATGGGTCAGTTAAGACATATGCCCCTTTGGGGAGGCATTTCTTAACGACGTAAAGGCTTGTCCATTTAGATACAAACTTACTGGGTCCTGGTTTGTTGTCTTTCTTGGCATTGAAGATGAGGACAAAGTCGTGTTCATTGAAGGTGCGAGGTCACACCTGTCGATCATAATGTGCCTTGGAACGAACTTTCATGTCATTTTTTTAAAGGGAGTCACGACATTCTTCGTCGAGGTGTTCCAAAGTAAATAGTCGTTGCTCAAGGGCAGGAGTGTCTAGTAGCAACTCGACAATGGATTGGAGGGTAGGGATTTGTCACTCAATGGGAAGGACAACTTCTACTCCATGGACAAGGTAGAATGGGGTAAAACCTATAGTGGTCTTGACTGAAGTATGGTAAGCCCAAAGAACTGGGAATAACATGTGATGCAAATTAGTTTTGGTCTTAATCACTGTGCGTTGGAGCATAGTTTTGAGAACGTTGTTGACAACTTCAACTTGGCCATTTGTCTAGGGGTAGTAAGCTATTGAAAATTCATGTTTAAAGGCTAACATTGTTGGGCCCAGGTTGGGACAAAGTTTTAGTAACACCTTTTTTGATAAGCAGGGAAAACTGAGCTGAGCGCAGCTCAGAAATATAATTCTGTCTAAGTATTGAGGGTGCTGCGAAGCTGTGCGTAGCATCCGAATTTTTGAAGCACCGCGAAGACTAGTGCTGCGAGGAAGCAATGTTGCGAAGCAGTCATGACACGTGGAGCCAGCAAAGCGGAGTGTTGGACAAGGATCAGGTGCAGGCATCAGACGGACCAGTAATGGTCTAATTTTTTAAAGATGCTCCAGGAGTGCCAAGCGGCGGGCACGAGCAAATCAAGAAGGAAACCAATGCATGAGCTTGTTGAGGAAAGCGACGTCTTGGCACGCCTAATGGGCGAAACCGTTAGAGATGAACGGTTCTATGAAAGCGATCTATTGGTACGCGTGCGACAGGGAGGTCGATAGGGATAGAATGAAGACGTGGATAACCACCACGATGAAGCAGACGCTATGAGATGTCAGCAAGCCAGTTTAGGGAAACCGGCGCAGTTTTGTAAACCCTAAATGTTTTTGGGTTTAGGTCTTTGGCTTTGTAAAGACATGACCTTAGAGGCATGATCTATTTAAGAAGACAATTTTGTATGGGATGGGGTTACTATGTGGTTATGTTTTGGGGATTACTTTGTTGTTGTATCGTAAAATCTCTCTGAGCTAAGAAGATTGTAAAGGCTCTGCAGCTGTGTGCGCAGAGACCTATCTAAGAGGAAGGAGAGTCCGTAGCTGAATGCAGAGACTAAGAATGGTTATCCCCATCCCTTTTAAAGAAATATATTATCAACCGTTCTTGTGAATGTAGCTTCCCACCCGGGGAAGTGAACCACGTTAAATCTCATGTTGTGTGATTGTGCTTATAAATGAATGCTTACTTGAGGTTTCTGTCAATGAATGTCTAGATGTTTCCTTGCACACTGTTATGAAGAGAGATTTTATATGCATTTGCCATTAGAGAAGTATGGAAATGATATGTTAAGTTCTGTATGAATAGTTGAATGGTGAACATTTATTCTTATGTATGAAGGCAGTGAATTAGTCATTTAGTTAAGTACTTTCTTACACCTAGTAAAGGAACGTACACAGTGGGTTAGATCAGTTGTCTATGTTGAAATCATGATATCCTGAGTTAATGAATGAATGTTACAAGGATAGTTAGTTAAGCACCTGAATGAATGGATCAGTGATATTCATTTCAGTGCCTTAAGTGTTTTCAAGATAATCCAAGTATAGAATAAAGCTGCATTGTGCACAGCTTCAGGAGAAGTCCCGTGGTAGAAGAGTATAGTGGTGCGGACCATAGCATTTCCCATCGCTGCATAGTCTCACCTCGCGACACATATCCTCTGTTGTGTTGCGCAGTATGCCCATCCAAGAAACTTATCACTTACTGTGGAAACTTGGTTCCGCAGTACCCCATAGATACACCTCGGGTGAAACCTCAACCTGCTCGCAGGTTGTTGCTGAAAGGGCTGATGCGAAGGGGTTTTGTTGGTCAAAGGGAAACCATAAAGAACCTGGGTCTTATAAGAAAACCTCTGGGTCAGTTATAGCCAACAAACATCCACGATAGTTCTTCAAATGTCTCATTGCGGAAGTGATCATAGACTAGTTAATTGGGTACGTCAAAGCGAGAGATGACACAGTTAAAGAAGAAGCGTGGGATGATAATGCCTTTGCAATCAAATGTGGGTATGGCTTCAGCCCATTTGGTGAAGTAATCGACGGAGAAAATGATATATTGGTGACCTTGCGCCGAAGTAGGGCGACATTCCATGAAATTGATTACTCCAAAATGGCCCATCGGTGATGACTGGATGTAGGGGCATAGGTGGAGACCATGTTTTGTAGGAAAATACATGACAATTTGCACACCGTTTGATGGCGTAGGAGCAATCTTTGAAGATAGAGGGCCAAACATACCTTGCACATAATATTTTTTGGGCAGTGACCAGTCTTGAGAGGTGATCGCCACATGCACCACTATGGAAATCATTGAGAACCTATTCAGCCTCCTCGTGTGTTAGACAACGTTGTAGGATGGTGTCTATTCCATGGTGGTATAGGACATCCCTAATGAGAAGGTATATGGGTTCCTAATGTCAAATATTGCAGCCGTCATCACAAGACAGGTGGGGGGGGGGGGGGCTTTTGAGTATGGATATAAGTGAGGATATCATTGCACCATGGGTTATTTCCAGCGATGAAGAAGAGATGATCATCGGGTAACTATTCTTGAACGGGTTCACCTGAGGTGGTAGATGAAAGGACTGTAATGAGCTCGGCTAGGGCCATGGCTTTGTTTCTTTTAGGGATAACCAATTCGAGGTCAAACTCTTGTAAGATGATGATCCATCGCGCAAATTTACTATTGATAAGCCTTCGGCTAAGTATGTGTTGCATAGATTTGGAGTCAACGATGACGGTTGTTTTTGCGGAGAAAAATATGATGGTGTAGCTTCTAGATGGAAGTGATGACTACTAGTGCAATACTTTCATCATGAGTGTAGTGGAGGGCTGGTCCGACGAAGGTTTTGCTAAAATGCTAAATAACATGTTCATGGTGGTCCTCGGCTGGTTGGACCAACACACTGGCCACAACGGAAGCTAATGCAAAAATATAAAGGATAAAATATTTGTCAAAGTCTAGAGGTGAGATGATGACAAGGCTTGTTTTAGGGCATCGAAGGCACTTTGGGAATAATCATCCCACTTAAAGGGGATATCCTTTATGAGGAGGCATAAAAATTCGTGGGCCTGAGTGGCATAGTCGGGGACGAAACGATGAAGGAAGTTAGCCTTGCCTTGGATACTCTACAACTGGTGTTTTGTTCTCAAGGGTGGTAGCTCCGGGATAGCTTGAAATTTTGAAGGGTCAACATTGATGTATTCTTTAGAGGCGATGAACCATAATAATCGGCCAGTGGTGAAACAAAATATGCATTTAAGAGGGTTCAAGTGTATGTTGTATTTGCGGCATCGTGTGAATATGGTGTGGAGGTCTTGAAGGTGGTCGCAATGTTTCTTGGATTTGGTGGTAAGGTCATCGAGAAAGGAAAGGATGATGTGAGCTAAGTCATTAAAGATGTACTCCATAGCATGTTGTAAAGTGACACCAATGTTCTTCAAACCAAAGGGCATAACCTTGTATGTAAAGGCACCCCATGGTGTAGTGAATACAATTTTTTACTGATCCTGGGGGCGGATTCATATTTGATTATAATCATAAAACCCATCCATAAAGGACAACATTTCACTACCATCACATGAGTCAACAATCTGGTCGATGAAGGGTGTTGGAAAATTGTCCTTAGGGAAGGCTAAGTTGAGATCCCAGAAATCTATACAGACATGAATGGTGCCCTCCTTTTTGTTAACCGAGACGAGTAGAAATCCAAGATGTGTAAGTGATGGGGAAGATAAACCTATCCTGTAAGAGTTTTTCAATCTCGGCTTTGATCGTGGGGGACTTAGAAGGGTGGACCAGGTGCTCTTTTTGTCGGACAAGAATGGCATTGGGCCAAGTGTCGAGATGATGTTCGACAATTGCAAGGTCAAGGCATGGCATCTCTTCATAGGACCATGAAAATACGTCATGAATATCTTTGAAGAGGGTGGTAAAATTAGTAATTTCTTGTGGTGAGCAGGAAGCCCCAATGGAGATGTTTTCGACGACTCTGGGGGTAATGGATATATCCACCTGGATTGTGGGGGAGATATTGGCTAGATTTCCATCTTCAAAAGCATCTGGTATGGGGGTGGGGTTTTTGAGCCAATCAACGTGACCAGGGGGTAAGAAATATTTTGATTCAATTGTATATTATTGTTCGATTGGTAGGGTGTGAGGACCCTATGTACGAACCATCGATGACCTATGATGGAAAGTGTCCCATGGGGGTTCATTATTGTGCATGGATTTGATTATCTCTTCATTCATGGAAAAGGCATATTCTTTTAGCATGTCTCCATCAGAGGAAATGGGGTCTTCGGTATTGGTCTAAAGCGGGACCGAATCGAGATGAAGGATGTATAGATACTTGGAGGTGCTAGGGGGATTGGGAAACATATCTTCTTGAGGGAATATTAGGGGATCCAAGTCCTCCCAGTAAATGAGTGATGGGGGATTTAGGTCCTTAACGTGATTTGGCATGTTAGGGATTTCATGGTCTCTAATGTGGTCTATTGGTTCATTATCCTCTTCAATTACTATAGGGAGGGTGGTCCCGCAAGGGGTCAGGTTATTGACCAATCGACTCTCGGTTGAGAGAAGAGTGCAAAATGTAGCCGCTAGAGGGCATTGGAATGAATGGTAAGACATAAAATTGCATGAGCAACATGGGTGGGTGGGGTTGGTTGTGAAGAACCTGCAATAATTAATTAATGCAAATACATAAGATATCATAAATAATAGAACTCAGAATCATTTTTATATTGATCATGGGCCACTTCAAGGGGGAAACCTCCTTTGAGCAAGCTCAATACAATTAACTTCGCGGCGCCTTCATAGGCCTCAACACACACTTATATACTAAGTCTAGGCGCCAATACCATGGGTCAATACTATGTGTCAATACAAACCATGGGCTAAGTCTAGGCGCCAATACTATGAGTCAAAACCATGGGACATATAATACTATGGGATGACTTACAAAGCATATGCGTCCAATACTATGGGTCAATACTATGGGCTAATATAAACTATGGATCAACAAATACTACGGGATGACTTACAAAGAATATGCATCCAACAACAATATACTAACAAAGTAAAGACATGGGTTCCTAACATCCCCTCTCCCTTAGAAAAATCTTTGTCCTCAAATATTTAGATGTGGAAATTGATGCAAAATCTGAAGGAGTGGGTCCCCTATAGCATCCTCAGGTTGCATTCTAAGCCACTGGTGCCTTTCGAGTTTCAGGGAGGATTGCATGGAAGGCTGTAGATGAAGAAGAACCATATCAGCGATGTGAAAAGTGTGCTCAAAACAGTGCTGATCGGCTTGTTCTTTCACTCGAATTCTTGCCATGTGAAAATTGTCCTGCAGAATGAGAAGAAGCTGATCATGGTTTCGAAGAATTGAGTCAGTTGCCTGAACTGGGGAGCTGTGGAAGGTGTATGGAAGAAGAACTATTGGTGCATGTCCAGAGACTGCGTCATATGGTGTCCTTTGAGATGTGGTACTATACCACTAGAGCGCTTCTAGGAAATCCATAGAAATAGTTATCCAAATCTATGGAGGGATGGGCAAGAGTTCGAGTAGTCCCGAAAGGAGGGTCATTTCACCCTTGTTGACCTGGAAAGTTTCACAGTCAACCACCATCCATTGAATTGTCCTTTTGAGTCCCTTCCAAAAGAAGTTACATTGTTTGTGTTCATACGTTTTGAGGAACCCAGAGTGCCCTACTAATGAAGAAGCATGGAGTTCATAGAAGAGATAGTCCCGTTGAACAAATTGCAACCAATTTGGAACATGCAGAGAAATAGATGTAAGAGAAACTGGCTCATCAAATGTGCGAGGAGGAGCATCTTCCACCATATTGTCCTTACCCTTCTAGTAAGTGGTCGCATAGTCATAACCCATGAGTTGGATAACCCATTTAAGGTGTGTTGGGGAGGAGACCCGTTGTTCCAGGAAAGTTTCCAGACTTTGGAGATTAGTCTTGATGCAGAAATAATTCCCCAATAGGGATGGCTGCCACTTCTGTACTGTATGCAAAATAGTCATCATTTCCTGCTGAGAGGTAGATGCGGCCAGATGCAGCTAAATTCTTACCAGAAAGGTCTCTTGAAGGCAACAAACTCATTGGTTCAGCAAAGACACCTGCATATCTATCTAAGGAAGTAGTGGAGATTGTTGATGGGTCCATCTGAATGGAATGGAGTTGAGCGATGACACCATGTGAATTTTTCTTAAGTATTTTTTCCAGGCGATGTGAACTGATGATGTAGAGAGACCCTAGTTGTAAGCCCATAAATTTGTGTTGTGCCCCATTGACTGAAAACTGCATCCAAAGTTCAGCAAAATCCCATAAGATGGGGCCAAGTGTGCGTAACCATTGAACGCCCAAAACCACATCACATCCTCCTAAGGACAAGGAAAACATGTGAGAGCGCAGGTTATAATCTTCCATAGAGATACACACATTGTGACACTTCCCCTTGCAAGGTAAGGTGACCCCATTGGCAACCATGACTTCAAAGTTGGAGCAAGGATGGACAAAACAATCAGCCTATTTGGAAATCCAAGGATCAATGAAGTTATGAGTGCTACCAGAATCAATGAGTATGGTAAGAGGGAGCTTCTTGAAGTATCCCCTGACTCGCATTGTTTGTGGGGTGGTGACCCCAGTTTCAGCATGGAGAGAGATCTTGGGTGGGTCATCCTCAGATGGGGTGTCAACAGGCGGGTGTTGAATGTCGACCTGATCATCTACTGTATCTGGAGCTTCTTCATCAAGTTTTGAGGCAGGCAGAGAATCCACATCCAAGAGATAGAGCTTTTGTTGAACACATCTATGTCCCTGAGTGAATTTCTCATCACAATTATAACAAAGCCCTTTTTCTCGGCGTGCCTGCATCTCTGTTTCAGACAATTGCTTGATAGGAGTTGGTTGAGGAGCAGGCGTGATGGGAGGTCATTGGGAACCCATATTTCTGAAGGGAACAAAGGTGGGTTTGGAGCATTGTTGAGCTGCGATCTTGTCTTCGGCCAGCTTAGCCAACCCTAGGACTTCTATCATTGTGTTGGGACAAAACATTTTGACATCTGAGCGGATTTCATCCTTGAGACCACTGATAAAACAACTCCTGTAGAATTCATCAGACAATCCTTTTATGTGATTGGCTAGTTTCACAAATTTCGTCTGATACTCTCTCACTGTGCCAGTTTGGTGAAGTTTAGTCAGTGCTCCTGTGAAGTCGTCAAAAGCACTAGGACCAAATTGTGGCAAAAGGAGTTGGCAAGAATCTGTCCAGTTTGGCTCAGGATGAGCTATTATGTACCAATGGTACCATTGAAGGGCTTCCTGTTCCAAATGAAAGGATGCAAGTGGAACTTTCTGGACATCAAAATTATTAGGCAAACTGAAATATTGTTCTTCTTAGTATATCCATCTAGTCGGATCATTACCATTGAAGCGAGGAAAATCAAGCTTCGGTCCATGAAAATTGCTGGAAGAAGAGAACCCGGTGGCTGCAAAAGATTCTGGCTGTCGGTTATTGTTCATGGATGAATGCTGAAGATGGAGGCTGAGAAATTTTTCATCCAGATCTTAGAGTTTGGTTTGGATGGCTGCAAGTGCTCCCTCCATGCTGTTTGCTCCTGTGCGAGTGACAACCATAACCAGTAATTTTTTTTTTTTGGGGGGGGGGGGGGGAATGGATAGAAAAACACAAACACAAGCTTATTTAGTAAGGGGAAATTTGGATTTCAAAAAAACTCGGAGGGGTGATTGGGGTTTGACTACGTTTTTGACACTTTCTAAGGGGCAGGGAAGCAAAAAATGGGAATTTTAGAAGCGAGAACTCTATGGTAAAATTTGAAGGCAATCGGGTGAAAATTGAAGAAGTTATGGCAAACCCTAAAAATAGACAAATGTGGGATTTCTGGTCTTGGGAAGTGAAATTTGGGATAGGGTCTTCAGGAATGAAATATCCAGAATGGAATTGCAGGGATGCGAGTGAAGTTTCAGGGAAAACAGAGTTGAAACAAGGGAGATATGGCCGAAAAATAGTTTTTTTTTTTTCAAGAATGGATCGGCAACAGTGGCATAGAAGGGATCCGCAACAGATGGATCTGCAATGGCGTGGAAGGGATCCACAACAGATGGATCTACAACGACGAGGAAGGGATCGAAAACGGCTGGATCTGAAATGGCGACTGGATCTGGAACAACTTTCAGAATAGATCTGAAACGGCTGGATCTGGAGTGGAAGTGACAGCAACAGTTGAACTGAAAATAAATATGGACCCTAGGTATGTACGGCTTCCTAACAGTTCAGGTGTTTCACTCGGCCACCAATGATGTCTGACAGCTTTCGTATTGGGGCAGTACCCCTCACTCTACGACTCAGGTAAAACTGATAACCGCTTTGCCACAAACGACAGCTCTTGGTTTACCTCACGGGTGGGAACTAGTCAATAAAGTAGGGGATGTTGCCCTTTTCGCTGGCAGGTCCTCTCAATGGGCCAGCTACTTTGGGGTTCCTGTGGTACTCCTAACAATGAGTTTTAGGGCTTATTCCCAAGTACTTCCCACAATTAAGTAGATAGGGATTATTCCCAAATCCGAAGCTGCAATAGATGCGAAAAAAAAAAAAAAAAAATTGACAGAAATTCCACCCAACGAGCGCAAGAAATTGCTCTGATACCAGATGTGATGAACCTGCAATAATTAATTAATGCAAATACACGAGATATCAGAAATAATAGAACTCAAAATCACTTTTATATTGATCACGGGCCACTTCGAGGGGGCAACCTCCTTTGAGCAAGCTCAATACAATTAACTTCATGGTGCCTTCATAGGCCTCAACACACACTTATATACTAAGTCTAGGCACCAATACCATGGGTCAATACTATGAGTCAAAACCATGGGACATATAATACTATGGGACAACTTACAAAGCATATGCGTCCAATACTATGGGTGAATACTATGGGCTAATATAAACTATGGATCAACAAATACTACGGGATGACTTACAAAGCATATGTGTCCAACAACAATATACTAACAAAGTAAAGACATGGGTTCCTAACATTGGTGTGGTTCAAGACGATGGTCGGACTTTATGGGAACTGAAGAGGCAATCGTTGGTTTGGTATGGAGTCTTCCCATCGAGGAGAGGTGCTTTTCGGGGTCACCGTGGTAACCATATTAATGGGAGCCACTTCTAGTGATGAAGTGGGGGAGATATCATCTAATATCTAGATGAGGCGAATGGTTTCCAATGCATCCCAAAATCTAGGGAGATCAGGACAATGGTGTGTGTAATTCCTGTACAGGGAACACATCGTACATGCATGATTTGTACGCAATGTTTTGGACTTAGGTGTGGGCAATGAAGATGTGCCCCCTTGTATAGTGGGTGGAGCATGGGTGATGCTAACTGGAGTGCTAAGCAAGTTTCTTAGCTCCGAAAATCATGTGAACGATGGACAAGGCAAAGAGATGTCTTTAGGATAGTCAGTTATTCATTTGGAAGGAGATGGATGTTATGGAGAAGGTTGTAGACTAAGCCTTGACAAGCTTGGAAAAGCTTGTTAATTTCTGCACTAACATGGGGAAAAACCAAAATTATTGGATGGGTTGCATAGCAGCTACTCAAGTAGTTGAAGAAGCACCAAGTGTTGGCTTAGAAACTTCAGTTACAGATGGGAAGGTATGGCTAGATGATCGAGATGAATGACATTATTTTGCTGAGGGTGATGGTAGGATTGGTGGTAACATGTTGTTCCTCCTATACTTAAGCAAGAAGGTTGTAGAAGAACCGAGAGTGGACAACAATCTAAGTGATGGTTGAGGGTTCCATCCACCCATGTTTCTCAGTTGAAAGAGCCTAAGGCATGGCCCTCTACCTTTGGTGCATGTAGATGCAGCCGCAGAAGCCTCAAGTAGGAGCTCTACCAAAATAAAAGCTAGGTGGACAAAGCAAGCAAGCTTGTTCCAAACGAAGTTAGAAGTCACTGAGTTGCACAGACTCATGTACATAGGGAAGTGGGACAGACAAACTACATACTCCAATTGGGAAGACTAATCACCTGAACAGTTGCTAGAGATGAGGGAAGATGCACCTTGCAGATTGGTAGAGATGATGGATAGGGGGGTAGCATCAATTTTCTAGAGATAGTGGTTAGTTGGAGACATTGCCAAGGATGAAAACTACTTGAGGTGGGGGAGGATGTAACGGCTTTGGTGCCTTGAACACTTATCCAACCTCCGCACACCCAAGTTGAGCATGACACTCACCCAAGTGGCATGACTTGGAATCCTGACAGAACAAAATCTCATTGGCACATGGTACTCTGGTGGGGCATGTGGACAAGTGATGGGGAAAGCGCCCACACTTAGCCACCCAAAGCATGGAAAGATTGGGCGCAAGACCATCTTGGAAGCTCGTCGGCAAGCAGGGCAATAGCAACAGGTTGGAATCTCGACGTGAGAACATGGGTTGGAATCCTGGCTAGCAATGCACTTCAAGAGCTTGGATGGATGGCATGGGACAGTTTGGTTGGAATCCCCAAGTAAGTGTACACACCACCGTGACAGAAGCCCCAACTCCATGTTGGGCACGCAGAAGGAATGCAAGCCCATCTTTGCAAGCAGGCGCTCAGGTAAGATGGTGGACTCACTAGAGAATTGTGATTGACACATCGGACAAAAGCTAGTGGGGCATGTGACCACACTTGGTTCGCACCCACATGGCAACTCGTCTATAAAGGCATGATGCAACATCCAAGAGGAAGGAATAAGAGGGCACGTGGGAAGCTCAAGGTGGGAAGCTCATGAAAGTACTGGAAGAAGCTTGGTGGCTTTGCTATAAGTGCCAAAAATCTTGGGGTTTCTGGTGGCAGCCAGTTGGGTGCCTCCACAAGAGGGTTTGGCCTATAGGCACCCCCATTCTATGTAACTGTTGTATTTCTGTGAATTTTCCAAGTTGTAAAGAAGTTCGGCATGACCGGTTTGGCGTGCCACCACATCTATTGTCTTGTGTTATTTGGCTAAGTGTTGCCTATTGTAGTTTACTTTGTTTATTCTTGTGGTAGGCCTAAGTAAATGAAACGGGCTAAGTATAACACAATAACATAACATAGTAATTGGTTAAGGACAATTTCCATAGGTTAGGTGTAGTCTGTCGTAACAACATCATAATTGGTCTCACCCTCGATTAGGCTCTAGGCACTGCCGCACTATCTCTGGAAGCTACGTGAAAACTTAACTTTTCTCAACATCTCAACATAATGATGATTGATTTCTTCCTTTCTGCAAGTTATAAAACATTTTAATAGTTCTTTGGCATAATGACAATGGTTTATCTTTATGTAATGATAATGGATATCTTCATCACTTACATAATGTTAACATTAAAGAGGTATAACACTTTTATTTTGTTTAAACATTTATATCAATTTATTAATATTTAATAAATTTATAATAATTCATATCTCTTTCATGTCATTATCAAAAGTATTTAAATTTTTTTAATGTAATCATCTTCTCTGCTAAAAGTCTAAAGCATCTCAGATTGATAAAGAAATACTTCAATATTCTCAAAGATGTAAAGCATCTCAACAATGAAAAAAATATTTTCATTATTGTTTCAATCATTTTAAATATAAAATATACAAACTTTAAACCATCTTAAAATGATAACAAATATTTCATTATTCTCAAAAGTCTAAAGCATCTCTCTACAATGAAAATAATATTTTCATTATCTTTTCAATCACTTTAATAATAAAATATACTAACTTCAATACAATCATATTCTAGAATCGTTCCCCAAGCTCAGTAGCAGACCCATACCAGTTGAACCATTATCATATGCATCATTTTAAATAACATATAGCGTAACATAATCTTTTGTTTTTATCCAGTTGTAGAAAACTGAATGAAAGTATAGTTTCATAAATAAAAAAATCATAAAATTATAGGCATGAATTTTTCTAAATTGATATTATTTCTTTATCCAAGTTAAAGTCCCTATCTCCATAAAATATACTTATATAAATACAATGATAATCCCTACCCAAGTTCCAGAGCAGCGCCCTACTCTTAGTAGGGTAATAATCATTTTCATTATTAATTGAATCATTTTGAAACGGTAGTGGAGATTAAATTATATAATCAACTGTTCGTTCGTAAAGCTGACGCAATTGACTCTTTAATTCACTATTGAAAGAAGGAATATGCAGTGATCACATGATAACAATTCCAATAAAGTATTATTTGATAATTGGACAGATCGTTTTCATACCTAACATTAAATCGATTCAGGTTCGACAGTTTGCTATATTGCTGTACTGTCAAAGGGTTGGAATTTGAAAACCAATCCACCCTGCAAATCTGATGTTTTTTCAATCTAATCAACATTTTTGCAGAAGATTTGTGTTGGGCATTCGAACATGGGAAAATTATAACCATATTTGACGGCCAAATTATGTAGTAACACGTAATTTAGCTATCAAATACCATCATTATTGTCAACAGAGATAGTTTTAAACTGACCCAAACTAGGAGTTTACTATACTGCTGTACTGTCAACAAAACTTGCTGTACAGTGGGTTGGGTTCTCGATTACCAAAAAATATCAGTCAATAGATAAATGCATTGGCAGCAAACAAATTACTTATGCTGTACAGTGGGTTGGGTTTAAATTGGCAGCCTTATCTGATTCAGCGTATCTCGGTTACTTGCCGGCATTGAAAGCCATCCGAGAAACCAACACAAAATATTTGTTTAGTACGGGTGGGCATTAATAAAGTCATTAGAATCATAAAAAAGCGGATGGCCATTTCGATACAAGAAAGAATGGTCATCCCAAGCGGGCCGTGTCGGTGGATTTCTTATATAGATCCTTCCGTAATCGAGCCGCAACAACAGGCACATTGGATGCTTCGCTTTCTTCCAATTTAAGGATTGCCAGAGAAAGATACCACTCAGAAAGGCTCATCACAAATGTCGAGGCTTCACAACGCATGGAGATCCAGAGATGAAGATCAAACTCAATTTCAATATCTATCCGTTGGTTTGTTTTGGTGTCTGGCGGTTTAGGTTTCGGCTCTAGTGGTAAACGTGGGTGTTTCATTACTTTCTTGCAAACTGGATAATTCCAAAGGGATTGCATTGATTCATCTCAAAAACAGCAGCAGCTGGACGATGATGAGTCATGCATTCTCTTTGGAATCCTCCACTATGAAAAGAATCTCTTGGAGTTGGAATTCCAGGTTGCACGTGCCATGGGCGGGAGTACTTTACCCAGAAATAAATCGGTGTGTACTCTCATTCTCTAAACTAAACTAGCGTATAGATAATCTATTCTATATTGCATTAGACATCAGGAGGAATGTACAAAAGGATTGAGCCAGGGTTTAAACCAATTCCTTTTTCTCGGTGGTTAGCACATTAATTCTGGACAGCTTCAATCTCATTTTGTGTTTCGAAATTATTGGCTTGAGTTTACAGTGTTCAGATATATTTGTATAGATTCTCCAAGAGCGAGCTGCTTCGGAGATCTTGGAACTACGTTAAAAAAGACCTGATTCTTTTTTATATATCTTCAGACTCGTTATAAAATCGATTGAAGCCCAAAGCTTTAGTTTCAAGGAGAAGCCTATCTTATTAAATAGATTTTATGATGTTGTAAATTTGTAATGTGATTCACCTTTCAAAAATATCTTAAATTTTGTGGAAACATGAGATATGTTTTAATGTAAATAATTCAAAATATAAATTTCAAATAAGTATTAGTATATTGTGTGGAGGTTATCAAGTGAACCTTCACACAAGCAGCCATGTGAATAAAAGAAAGGAACATGTGTGTATTAAAGTGTGCACATGCTATTAATGTGTGTATGTATGCTCCTCTATGTATTAAAAAAACAACTCCTTATCCATTTCTTTAGCATTGTGTCCCTTTTCCAAAGTAAAAGCTTGTTTAACCATATACACAAAGTAATAGTTAGTTTCACCACAAAACCGTAGGCTTATGCAATGAGTAGCATAGCCACCACCGAGCTTCGGGGTCATAAGAACATACTAGCATTGACCTTCCGATGGGATCTCCCAACCTCCGGATAGGCTATCAACCAAAATCCAAGGAATCGCAATCAATGAAAACTTCTATTACGAAAACTTCTATTACGATCCAGCACTAGGGAGCAAGAGAGAGTCTCTCCTTTTCCTCCCCTTTCTTTAATAGCCCAAATCTTGCATGACATGTGTCCTCTCATGCAAAAATAACTTTTAATTTAATAATAAGCTTCCAAACTGTAGCTAGGGTTTTACCCCTAGCTTGTGCCAATGAGCACCTACTAAGGAGAATGGACTCCTTAGTAGCAGTTCAGTATATTAAACTAATTATGCAATAAACAAAACATTAAATTATTTCTAATACAAGCATGAAGCATAAACACCAAAATGAAAGAATGTCTTTGTATTGATGTTACCTTGAGTGTCAAGGTTGGTGAAGCCCTTTGCAGTGTCCAAGAGGATGCTCCAAGCTTCAAGAATGCTCCTTCTCCTTCTCCAAGGTTGGGAATGGGCCAAAGGTGGCTCTCAAGGTGAAAATAGTTCAAAGGTGAACTAGGGTTTCGAGAGAGATTTTGGCAGAGTAAGGGTGCTTGTGATTGTGGATATGGAATAAGGGATCTCCATCACCTATTTATAGTTTTTTGGTGGTGGAGTGCTGACCCATGGTTTTAGGAAACACATGGTTTTAGGCAGCTGTATAGGGTTTTTTCCTCCTTTTCCTCATTATTTTATATTTTTTATTCCCTTTTTAGGGGATTTTTGCTATTTTTGGAGGAAAAGGGGGTTTTTTAGCCTTTTTTAGGCTATTTTGATGGTTTTGTGGCCTTTTGGAGGCATTTTAGGCCTTTTGGAGGCTTTTTAATGGGATTTTTTTTGGGATTTTAATGGAAATATGGTAGGAAAATGGACAAATGAGCCATATAATGTGGTAAATGAGCTAGTGAGCACTTTTTGGGTGTTAACAGATTGCCCCCTGATGTGCGAGGGCAGGAGCTCATCGTATGGCCGATGGACATCATAAGTCATGAATGGTTTTCCTGGGATGTGGAGAGAAGAGAAGAAACAAACTGGAGCCCGGAACAACGATCCCGAACAACTGCAAGAGCTAAAAGTACATAACCTCAATAAAGGATGAGGAACCATCTGATCATATGGACGAGGCGGGCATTCCCATGCTCGTATCAGGATATAACGTAATAACAACAATGGGGTCCAAAAATGGGGACCTGAAATATACATGACCTCAAATACTGACTGAGGAATAATCTCAATATATGGACGAGGCGGGCATACCCATGCTCGTATCAAGATACATAAATATAACTGTGAGGCCCAAAAGGGGACCTGTAAGATACATGACCACCGTGTACATCATAAGAGTCCAGAGGGGACACAAATCTGGGACATACTGCTGAGTGGATCATGTGTGAACTGCAGAACTGGTGCACCGGAACAATCAACAGTGCTACTGAGTGTGGTACCAAAGGAACTGATGAGCTGCTGGATCATAGTGACTGGTAGCTCTGACCTCAATGGTACACTGATCTGGAACGGATCTGGAACTGAAACTGGGTACTCAAGGAAGCATGGAACTGGATGGCTTCCGAATACAGACGCCAACGCAGCCCGGACATCCACAGGAACATACAACTGGGTGTTCCGAAGTGACTCACCAATGTGCTAGAGTCGGGGGAAATCCGGGGTCTTCGACTAAAAACTGAAGGGATATAATCCTACGCGATCCTCAACGATGCGATCAAGGTGCTGAAGTCGAGCATGTGAGGAACAACCACTCGGAGAGGCAATGATGTCTCTTCTCAGAATGATCCGTAGGCACCTACCACAGATGGTGATAAGTCCAAGGCGTAGGGACCTCTGGGCCTATCCTCTGGAATAGAGGAGCTGTCGTCGACAGAGGGAGACCTGCAACTATCAAGGAAATGATGTTTCCTTGACAGGAGCGCGAGGTACAAGACCGAAATGTAATAGTGCTGATGGCAGGACTGATAAACTGTGGGGGGAAAACTGGGCAAGTAGAGTGGGTGGACTCAAACTTCCTTTGTTCAGAGTATGATAATGGGAATGATCTGGCAGCATATGAAACTGACTCAGGGGAAAGGGATCATAGCTGTAATGGATCTGGGTGAATAACTGGCTGAGGGAGACTCAAGCTGGTGTAACATGGCAGGAGACTGCAGAATACTCTGAACAAAGGCGACCTAATTGGGGGTGCTGCCGAGATGATAGATCAAAGTGCCAAGAGGCACGGGGGAAAACTTCTTCATGGGTTAAGGAACTAGAAGAAGTGTGTGTAAAATGGTACTGTCGTGTGGATTTTACGAGCCCAGGACAGTTCATGCTCGTGGTTGCTTTCAATTTTAAGGAGTCTGAAAGCGATAAGAAGACTCTGAGGTAGTGGAATGGTACTGTCGTGTGGATTTTACGAGCCCAGGACAGTGCATGCTCGTGGTTGCTTTCAATTTTAGAGAGTCTGAAAGCAAGTAAGAAGACTCCAGGGGGTTGCTTTTTCGTAGATTTAGTCTCCAAGGTCCAAAGAAGCATAAAAGGATGCAATGAAGAACTCTTCTAGCCGGTGTGACTAGAGTATTCCTTTTTCGTAATTAGTCTACCAGGTCCGGAAAAGGGTTAAACTTATACCAGATAGACGCCCTTTCAGGTACTTTAGCGAGCATGAAAGGAAGCAAGATTGCTCGACGATCTTTTCATTCTTTTAGGAGTCAGAAAAGAGCTTAACGGAAACTCCCTAAGTGCCTTTTTCGTAAAGGACTTGTCCGGCCCGAAAAAGGGATAAAATTATACCGAACAAAAGGAATGGCCAGGCAAGGAGGAAGTGTTCAATCAAGGATCAGAAATGATGACCAAGAACGAGGGTAGGGGGGAACACTGGTGGGCCTCCTTGCGGGGTAGATGAAATGATGGCAAAATAACGAAACATTTGCAGTATGACAGGAGTGAATGGCTCATGTAAAAATGTGGAACAATCCGATGGCGGCCGATGTGGCACGCAAACCGAGGCAGCAAGGTGTTGGGACACAATGTTGAAATTGTACCGAGTGAGAGCGAGAAATGATCTCAAGCATCATCACGAGCTCGAAAAAATGAATCCGGCGATATAAAGGATGTCAAAAACGGGTGACGGCCGATGTGGCACGCAAACCGAGGTGACGGGGGCATTTTTGAAAAATGCCCAGGAAATCTGGAGGTGAGAGCGAGAAATGATCTCAAGCATCATCACCAGCTCGGAAAAATGAATCCGATGATATAAAACATGTGAAAAACGGAGAACGGCCGAAGTGGCACGCAAACCGGGGCGACAAAGTGTCGGGACACAATGTTGATATTGGTCCTGGTGAGAGCGAGAAATGATCTCAAGCATCATCACGAGCGCGGAAAAATGAATCCGGCAGTGCAAATGGTGCGAAAAACGGAGGTCATAAGGACTCCGGAATGGTCAAAGGAAAGAACTATGCGTATCAAATCAAATCTACAAGTGATATGTGACCTCAAAAACGGTTGAGATCACAAGTGTGAAAAAGTGAGCAGGGTTAATGACTTGCCCCCATGCTATGTGCATGGGGTTTGTGATTATGGATCACATATGTGTGGGTTTGAACAATGGGTTCATTGACGTGCTGAGATAGATGTGATGGGGAATGTTCAAAGTGATTGATCGTGCCCCCTATCCCAGGGTCGAGGTGATCTATTATGCCCCTTGACTTAGAGGTGTCAAGGTGGTGCTCTATAATGGCGGGGTCAAGACCAGGCATTTCGGTATAAGACCAGGCAAAGACATCACGGAATTCCTTAAAAAGGTGTATGTAGTCCTCAATCTCTTGCTTACTGCAGAATGCTCCTAAAGTAATGAGTTCAGGGGCACGACCTGGAGCAGCAATATCGACTTGGATGACAGGTGAGATGTTGGCCATGTTGCCCTCCTCGAAGGCATCAGGAGCAGGAATAGGGTCCTTGAACCAGTCAACCTTGGTGGGGAGGAAGTCTTTGGATTCGACCGCGTATTGGGTAGCGGTGCTAGAGGAAGACGCTTCTGGGATGAAATAGGAACGGTGGTGCATATCATCCCAAGGATAATCCGGGGCAGTTAGGGCCTCAAGAATCTCCTCGTCAGTACGGAAAGTTTGCGTCGTCAAATCGGTTGACGAGGGAGTAGTGGTGGAAGAGATCATATAGATGGTATTGACCTCTCCGGAAGTTGAAGAGTCTGGGGGGTAGATCTCCTCAATGGTAGGTGGTGCCGTCTCAAGATCCAGATTGTTCATCTCATAGAGAGCCGCTCTGTAATCCGGGAGATCGGGACAATGATGTGAATAGTGCCCGTAAATACCGCAGATGGCGCAGGAGTGGTTGGTACGTAGGGACTTATCTTTAGGCTTGGGAGTGGGGTTTAGTTCGACAGTTGGGATGTTGGGGTCATCATCGAGCATTTGCATGTGCTTCTGTAATGCGGGTAACTGTGGGCATTGGTGGGTCGCATGGCCCAACTCGTCACACAGCGAGCATTTGGGAGGAGCACGAAACACTGGAGGGTTCTTGACTGTCTTGGGAGGTGGGACAGCAGTGTAAGGTTGTGGACCTCTGCCCCCAGTGGGTTGAAGAGGAGGAGGAGGTGTCGTGGAGGACGAAGGGGTAGGGACCCCGGGAGGTGGGTGGGTGGTAGTAGCCATGGGTTGCACCGGCTGGAGGACGACATCAGGTGTCGGCGGGCGAACGGGAGGCGATAGGTACCATACAGGTAATCCCAAGGTTAACCCAGGGAGGCTAAGGGTATCCATGACCGGGGCGCTTACTACTCCTGCTGGAGGAACTAGGAAGGGGATCGTATGGATCGGTGTAACACCAATGTGACTAGGTACCAAGGGTGGTTTAGGCAACAAAGATGGTTGATTGTTAGGTGGTAGGATGTCATGGGACAAGGTACATAAGTCAGACATTTCGGGCGTAGATGATGGCGGAGGAATGGATTGAAAGGTGGAGGTCATCGGCGCGTCTGAGTAGACTCCAGGCCCCGTAGAGGAAACAAACGAGGTGGAGGCAGGAGAAACAGGTTGTTCAACCATGGGGAGAACATTTTCCGGTGCCGCTGGAGCACTGGGATCATAGTAGGTGAGCTGGTCAATCTTAACCACGCGTCCTTCATGGGGGAACATCATGGTGCGAAAGACAGAAGAGGCAACCGCCCGCATGGCATACATGTAGCTGCGGCCAAGTAGAAGGTTGTAATCCAATTGAGCATTGATTACCTCTATGTCAATAAGAACTGTTTTACCACCTAACTGGACAGGAACGTTGGGCAGGAGGCCTTAGGGCTGGGCCGAACGACCGTCATAGGCACGTAACGCAGTGGTGGACTGCTGGAGAGGAGGGGATCCTAGTTTCTGCCATACAAATGTAGACATAACGCATGTGGAAGCACCCTCATCGATGATGCACCGATGGATAACAAGATTCCTAACGGAGACTGTAACTTGGAAGGCTAAGCTGGAAGGTAGGCGTGGTTCAGACTGGTCTAAATCAAACGCCATCAAATGTGAATCAGTTGGGTCAATCCCCCCGATGGCGGAAAGTAAAGTCTTGCGCTGGGAAGGGCAGTTCTTCAAGACTTCTAACGCAGACATGGCTGTGGGAGATTGGGCTAGGTCGTCTACAATGTTGTAGTTTGACGCAGCACGTGCATTAGGGTTATTATTGATTCGACGCAGTGGGAAACGAGGTGCTTTCGCAGCGCCGTCTGTGGGAGGCGGAGGTATACGTAACGCCTGATCGGTGGGGTGGGCGTTAGTAGTTTTATCCGTGGGAGTGGCTTCAGAGGTGGAGCCATATTGGTTCCGACGGGTCTGGAGGTTGACGTCAGCGGATGACATCATCAGTAAGTGGTGGGTACCTGAGTCAAACATGGGTTGATCAGGGGCAGCGTAGGTGATCTGTTGTTGTTGGGGTTGCACGTTAGCTTGAGGGGCCAACGGCTGAGTGTTCACCACGCCTTGGGTCGGTAAGGGGTTTTGCAGCACCAAAGGGGGTTGCTGAGGTTGGGGGGGGTTGGGCGGTGCTTGGGGAGCCGCATGCCCTTGGCGATGGGCCTCGTCAACCCAAAGCTGCCGAGCTCGCTCCAAGTGTGGGCAAGCATGGGTGTAATGTCCATAGACCCCGCAAATAGAACAAGGGTGGTTCGTTCGCAGATTGGGGTTTTTGGCCTGCTTGGGCGGGCGATCAGGGTTTTGATTAGCGGGGGCCGCATTGTTATTGTCAGGGGGATTAGCCGGTTGACCAGCTTGGTCTGCAGGTTGGTTGTTTCCCCGATTACGGCCCTTGCCGCGGTTCTGTTGGCCCTGGTTACGTTGGTTATTCTGGTTTTGCTGCGGGTTATGTTGGGCGTAAACTTGCCCTTGGGCAGCAGGTGGATTTTGAGGTTGCGCAGGTGCTGGAGCAGGCTGCGGAGGATGATATGCAGGTTGAGGCTGAGCAGGTGCAGCAACTTGAGGGGGTTGCTGATAGGACTGCGGAGCCGGTTGTGGATGTGCCGCAGGGGCTGCCTGGGGCGGATAATAAGCTGGTGGGGCTTGGGAAGGCGCAGGAGCTGAGGCAGCCTGCTGATGGTAGTAAGGCTGAGGGGCGACTGGAGGAGCATAAGCAGGAGTCGCATACCCAAAGCACTGAGGTGGACACGAAGGTCCATGGGAATGGTGATGTGTCATGGGAGCATATGAGTTGGTTGCTCCAGACTGGGAGGTAGCCCTCGACAGGTCGGGGCCAGGGGTAGGCCGTGCTATAGAAAAGGGTTGGGGATGCGAAGAAACACGGCCAATGATACCATCAGCAGCGTGGGATGCCCCCGGCGCATCATGATGGGAGGACTCGCCGCGAGGGGCGTCAGGTATAATGGTATAAAGGTAACCCGACTGGGCGTAAATGAGGTCGAACTGCTGTGCCTTAAGGATGGCCTCTTCTTCAGACTGGGGTCTTTCTGAAGCTACATCCTTAGCGATGACAGGAAGCAGGGACTTGAGGAACCAATCGAGGAAGATACGGTCATCTAGTTTAATCTTGCATAAGCTACGGCGTCTACGCCACTCATGGATGTGGTCCGTGATATGGGTAGCTGTGTTTTGTCTACAAGATAGAAGGATCTCAACGCCCACGTCATAGCGGACAGGCAGCTGGAAGAACTGCAGGAAGGTCGAGGCCAGGGAAGCAAAGGTGGCGTGGGTCCCATGTGGTTGCTCGATATACCATTTGGCTGCAGAGCCAGTGAAGGTGCGCTGTAGGAGACGGAGGCGAACAGAGTCGTCCACAATGGAGTTAGAGGAACACCATAAGTGGAAAGACATGATATGGTTTTGTGGGTCCTCACCGGCCTTCCCCTCGAACTTAGGGATATCAGAGGGTAGTTTGTTAGGCATATGAGGCCACATAGGGTCGTGTCGAATAGGATCGTTGGTCAATCTGGCCAGGTCAGGTAGGTTGAGGCTAGCCATGAACGGCAAACTGGAAGAAGGCTGTGACACAATAGTGTTGTGGACCAAGTTGGGGCCAGTGCCCCCAAGTGGAGGGACAAGATTTAGGGTGGTGCCCCCAAGTGGGGGAACTGAGGTAGTGAAGGATGGTCCAGCACCACCATTGGTAGTGTGAGCCACTGATGTAGTGGGGATAGGTATTCCCGCTGTGGGAATAGGTACCGTGAGGGGAACGGTAGATGGTTGCCCCATGGAGGGCATACCCAAAATAGGTGTAGTAACTGGTGTAGTGGTGGACGTGCCACCAATGGTCCCTATGACAAATGGAGTGGAAGTCGTGCCAGCCATGGGTCTAGTAGGGGCAGTATAAATAGGGTTCTCAGACTCTTCGCCAGAATCAGAGGTAAAGTAAGGTGCGTCACTATCTGGTGACGGAGACCTACGTCGCTGACGGGTGGAGTCAAGTGACAAGGCTCTAGATCTGTGATGAGTGGTATCAACGGACAATGATCGGAATCTATGACGAGTGGTGTCGAGAGAACCGTGCTGTGGGGGCTCGCCCCTGAGGCGCCGAGAATGTCTCGGGGACTCAATGGTGACAGATGGTGTCTAAATCTCTGTGGGTTGAGGTGAGTATAAAAAACAGCTCAAAAAATCCCAATGCAACCGAGTGTGCAGAAGGAGAGCTAAAAAGCAAGGCACTCAGGCCAACAACCAACTCAAAACACCCACTGCAACAGCTGTGCTACAATAGGTGGAGTAACAACAAAGATGGTCAGAATACCAACAAGCAGCAGGCTTCCTAAAAAAGAAAAATGGTGGACTCACTAGACCAAGGGAGGTAAAGGAGCATGCAAACACCTAGCTAAAAGTATTCTGACTTATCTAAACATATCCTCTGCAAGGTGATGAAATCCAAGTCAGACAATATGAGTAGGAAAGCCAAGTGGCTATGATATCCCCCTACCGGGAGGGATACCGGGTAGTCAATCCTAGAAGAAAGGCAACTAAGATACCCCGTTCATGACACGTCCAGAAAGGTGAATCTGCCGTTTTAGTTCGTTGACCGCAATACCCCTATACAGGGATATCCCGCGAACCGCGAAAGGTAGCCCTTCGGTTACTGAATGGAGTGCGGTATTCCACTCAGGCCTCCGGAACCAGTCTCCCGACTTCAACCCTCCTAAGGGAGAGGCCCTCTGATAAACTGGTCGTGACCGTGCCAAAAAGTACTAGGGGATTTTGGTTCCCTAGTTGGACAACAACTATGTCTCAAGTGAAATAACCAAGGGGTGTTATTGGAAGCCTATCCCCCTGATCCTACCTAACTACAATGATTCTTTTGTGTTCCCCAAGTGGGGTTAGAATGTTGGTTTAGTTAGGTACTTTTTAAGGCTCACTTGATTTAATGTGACAGAGTGTGTGCTCGTGAGGTGTTGAACCCAAAAACAGAAGTGCCACAAGGGAGGGCAACTTCCAATCTATCAATAATGCTGAAATTGATTCTTTTAATTTGCAAAATTTTCTGAAAATAAAAATACTGAAATTTTAAAAAGATTCTGTAAAAGGAACAGAAATTATGTTGCAGAAAGGCTGTAAGGAAGTAGGCTGCAGGTGGGACAGAGGGCTGTTCAAATGCAGAAAATATTGCAGCAAGAGGGGCTGGGCTCAAAAACAGAAAAAGAGCAGAAATCAGACCGCGGGTCTGTGGCTGGTCAGAACAGGCCGACCGCGGGTTTGAGGGCAACAGCGGCGGTCAGGTCGCGGCTATCGGGCCAATAGTTGCAGTCGGGACGCAGGAAACAGGGGAAAAGGCACAGTCGGGTCGCGGCTATCGGGCCAACAGTGGCAGTCGGGACGCAGGAACAATGGAAAAACAGACAGTCGGGTCGCGGCTAAAAAGCTAACAAGCGCAGTCGGGACGCCCGAAAGAGGCAAAAAGCCGCAATCGAGATGCGTGAACAAGGCCGATAGGCGCAGTCAGATCGCGGCAAACAGGCTGGTTAGCCACGGTCAGATCGCAGGTAACAGACTTGAATCCGCCGACTGAGCGTCGGAAGCAGTCTGAGAGCCACGGTCGGATCGCGGGTAAAGGCCTGAAAGGCGCGGTCGGGACGCGACTGTAGAGGAAAAAGACGCGGTATGCAGCGGCCGAAAGGGACAGCCGAAAGAAAAAATTTAAAACGGAAACCAGAAATTCGAAAACTAGGGGAGTCGCCAAAACTGTAGCTAGGGTTTTACCCCTAGCTTGTGCCAATGAGCACCTACTAAGGAGAATGGACTCCTTAGTAGCAGTTCAGTATATTAAACTAATTATGCAATAAACAAAACATTAAATTATTTCTAATACAAGCATGAAGCATAAACACCAAAATGAAAGAATGTCTTTGTATTGATGTTACCTTGAGTGTCAAGGTTGGTGAAGCCCTTTGCAGTGTCCAAGAGGATGCTCCAAGCTTCAAGAATGCTCCTTCTCCTTCTCCAAGGTTGGGAATGGGCCAAAGGTGGCTCTCAAGGTGAAAATAGTTCAAAGGTGAACTAGGGTTTCGAGAGAGATTTTGGCAGAGTAAGGGTGCTTGTGATTGTGGATATGGAATAAGGGATCTCCATCACCTATTTATAGTTTTTTGGTGGTGGAGTGCTGACCCATGGTTTTAGGAAACACATGGTTTTAGGCAGCTGTATAGGGTTTTTTCCTCCTTTTCCTCATTATTTTATATTTTTTATTCCCTTTTTAGGGGATTTTTGCTATTTTTGGAGGAAAAGGGGGTTTTTTAGCCTTTTTTAGGCTATTTTGATGGTTTTGTGGCCTTTTGGAGGTATTTTAGGCCTTTTGGAGGCTTTTTAATGGGATTTTTTTGGGATTTTAATGGAAATATGGTAGGAAAATGGACAAATGAGCCATATAATGTGGTAAATGAGCTAGTGAGCACTTTTTGGGTGTTAACACAAACCATCCCTCCAAGTAATTATCTTCACATTCTCTCATTTTTCCTTTATTGTAAATTGTGATTTGGTTAAAAAAAACCCAATTGTAAATTAATCATGATTTTAAAACAAATCATTATTTTTACATGTAGATTGTCTCTCTTTCATCACTATGGCATAAAATGTGGAACCCAATCCACAATAAAACATTAACCCCGAGGAGAACCCAAAACATTCAAAACCCCGAATCAAATCAAGTAGTAAACATTATCCCTAATGAGAACCCAAGCACAAAGCTAACCAACATTTAAACCAATTAAGAAACTTGGTTCAAGAGCTCATAACCACAAGGGAAGCATCAAGAGTATCCTTATCCATATCCCTTAATAACGTCATTGTATCAATTGTTGAGCATAATTGTGTTGGAATATATTAATTATATTCTTTGGAAGGTAATAATGTCTTTGTATTATGTCAAAATTTATCCACAATCTTATGTAAAAGAGTAATACATTATATCCCATATTTATTATGGTAAAGTATTATCTTATTATCCATTATTATATAAATAGATGTTATTATGGAGAATTATATTATCCTACATACAATATGTGAGAGTAATTCCTCCACATCTCTTGGTATATAATAGGGTCAAGGGAGTTACATCAGAACAATAGTGATATAGTCGTATACGCTCATAGATAGTATCAGGGTTTGTGCATGAAGTTGAGGGACCCTTTAGGTGCAATTCTGCACCTAAATATGCATTTTTTCACCGCTCTCTACAGCATGACATACATGACCATTATTGACGAAATTTTAGGCATAGATAGAATTTTTTATGCAGATTCCAAATATGTAATTTAAAAAATATATATTGAGATTTTCTATTTATTTCCTAATTTTCTTGTTTCATCACTCTGTTGGTCAAAAAACATACTGTTAGTGTTGATTCCGTAACTTTTTCATTTCACAACCATTTTAAAAACAAACTGTATGCTACACTAGAAGACACCAACCTCTACATCCTATAAAAAATCCAAGTCGAAATAACTGTATTAAGACCTTCAAAGGCTGCACCCACATTTGAAGTATCGCTCTCGAGGTTTGATCACTTACATAATTCAAAAAAAAAGAAAAATTAAACATTTAATTTTGGAAAAATAGCGTTAGTGCTACGGGTTCTATACATGTTTACCAATTTTTGTATCTTGAAACCGTCATTTAGGCATTGAAAGGTTGCACCCACAAAAACATAACCTTATTATTTTCCAAAAAAATAAAAAGTGACTGTTAGAAAACATTAAATTTGACATAGTTATGTAAATTTTCAATACTTAAAACTTATATATTCGGAAACGTGACTCAATTTCCTACGTTTCATCTTTTTTACTCGATGCAAGATATCTTGTGTAAGAATGTCAAAAAAACCAAGTAAGTTGAGGGATGCCTAATTTTTCATTTTTTTTTTGCATCTAATGCGCCAAAAGTGACCCTCATTAGCTTGCAAATGCCCATCAACACATTGTATTGTGCTCACAAGCTCTCTACTATATTGTATTGGGGTTATTTGTAGTTGCTCTCTTGTAAGATTGAAGGAGATTTCTGGAGATAATAGAAGATAACCTTCCCGTGGATGTATCCCAATTGGGTGAACCATGTATATCTCGTGTATTTTTTCCTTGTTCTCTTTCTATTTTTATTTATGTTGATATGTTATTGATTGCTAATATAGGTAAGCTAGTTTAGATAGATCTATAGTTCTGACATGGTATCATAGTTGGTTGCTATGATCTAGCACCTTCTATAGCTTTCATTCAATAACTATTATCATCTGAGCATTGTTTATTTTGTAGATTTGCTTTCTATCTCATAGGCATAAGGCTTCTCTTCAGATCTGGGCATGTTTCTGCAGTTTTTTTACTTCTAACCCTAACCTTGTTGTGTAGATTTTCTGTAGAAATTTTTCAAGGGTTTCTTGATGTTTTTTTTGTAGATCTATATGATTTTTGGATTCTCATCTAGGAGATCTATCTTCATGGTTGTCGAATTGATAGTTTTTGTCCAAGTTTGGTAGACTTTGTGCAGGTTTTCATTAGCGGCTTAATCGAGACTGTTGTTAACACCTAATTTTTACACCTCATAAATATCAAGCGTGAAAGGAATAGGGTTGGAGAAACATACCTGATAAAGGCTTGAAGCCCTAGTCTTCCTCCATGGTTGAGGGCCAGAATAGGGAAAATTAATATATAAAGGGCTAGGAGTGAATACCCCATAAGAAATTCACGAAGAAGTATGTGAAGGAGCCTTCTAAGTGAATAAATAACTCCAAAGTCCTAAGTCCGACATCCTAAATTATTATAAGGACTAAATCTCGGCAAGAGAACCATCGTAGATGCAAAGCGAAGCCAGATCCATGGTCCAAGATTCATCTCGTCGAGAAGCTGCGTGATGGATAACCAAAAAGGTGGTAGCGATAGATGATACCGCCGGAAGGGTGGCAGCTGGAGGGCTCGACGTGGGAAGAAAAGTGGTAAACAAAACCACCACAAGGGCGCAAGATACTTGGGTGGTAGAGGCATAAAGCAATCCACGGTGCGGAGAGTGGGTAGCCCAGATCGACGGTGGGAAGATGAAGGAAGTTGCGCGAAAGAACGGACAGTGGGACCCATCGTCGGGGAAAGGTTGAACATTAAATGTGTCACTCATCTCCACCGTAGATGCAAAGTGGAACAAGATCTACGGTCCAAGCTTAGTCTCGTCAAGAAGTAGCACAATATATACCTAAGAAGGTGGCCACGATGGATAAAACTGTTGGACAGGTGTCAATGCCACACGCGATCGCGGGAAGGAAAATGGTATCTAAAACCATTTTGGGAAGATATGGATGGTGCTCAGTGGACACGTGGTAGCGGTGGAATGATGTAGATTAGGACCTACCTGGGATCCGACGGAGGACAAGAAGAAATGTCACATCAAAAGTTTAAACAAAGGTTTAGATTCGACGGTCGAAAGTCACACGTGAAAAATCAGCCGCCAGGATCGTCGGACAAGTGGCGGATAAGACCGATGGTTAAGTAAAGAAGATTTATATATAAAACCCTCAGTAGGTGTAGTAGGCATTTGTTCGTTTTGAAAACTGTCAAAGTCTGGAATCTTCTTGGTGGGTGGGAGACGACGAGGGCGACGGGGCTTTCGACAGAAGCATTCCAGAGGATTTGCTGGCAACAAGTAGGCCCTTCCGACTGAAACTTGTCAGTAAAATAGATAATTCAGTAGAATCATGGAAGATGGTTCCGCCGTGAGCACAAGTAGAGTTAGGAATGCCCTGGAGGACAAGGATGATAATATTTTTGACACAGTTACCCGACTTCCCGTGATTGACCCTTTCCGAGGCCTGTCTGAACGGAAGGAGTTTTTTCCAGAAAAGTGATGTTCTAGCGCCGGTACAGGAGTTCGATGGCTGGTCTCCAGGCAGTTGGGTTGAAACGCGAAAGTTGTGCGGTTGCGCCCTAGCAGGGAAGTCTCCAGAAGACCCTTTATCAGTTTCGGTCCGGGCTATAATGGCCTACGAAGAAGCTATCCATCAAGACCTCGGCCTTGTGGGCCCGAAGGTCATCTCAGGAATGACAATGGTTGCCTTGTTTTGCCAAAGTTCATCCAAAGGTCGTTGGGCCTTTGTAATTCCCCACCACAGGCCTGACCTGGGCATTAGGGATATTTTCCACGACTTCCCGAACGTCCAAAGTAGCGGTTGGTTTGTTCGAAAACATAGGTGGGTCAAGATTAAACCTCAATATGGTAGAATTTCTGGCTAAAGGTATCCTTCCAAAGGTAACATTTTTCCCTGGTATTAATAGTTTCTGGCCCAGGTTCCGGATAAAGGGGAAGGGTTGGAACAAGCAGGCAGAGAAGATCTAAATCCCAACCTTACTAAGATGAAGACTACAGTTTTCAAAGGATTATATGCATCATAAAGGTGTTGGATGCTTATGACTAGGAAATTGGAAAACAGGAGGAGACCAGAGAAACTTTGTAAAGGAGGAGCGAAAAGGGAAAAAGTCCCTT
The DNA here is from genome assembly GCA_027924585.1 of Larix kaempferi. NCBI lineage: Eukaryota > Viridiplantae > Streptophyta > Pinopsida > Pinales > Pinaceae > Larix > Larix kaempferi. The sequence continues at coordinate 19,312,899 of BSBM01001102.1, forward strand.
GCGTAGATTGGAGGTTGACTCGGAAGATGATAGAGGTAATGTGACCCACGTCTTTCAGAGCGTGTGGGAAAGCATGAGATTAATTGTTGTCACACGAGAGACGTCATAAGGAATGACACGCAAAGCCGAGTGATATCCTAGAGGATTACCGATATGATGGAAGGCACTTTTTGCGTCATCATTGGCTGCGCCGTCTATCTGGCACGACATCGCTGAGCATGCGGAAGCTGCCATCATCATCACAGCAGCTATGGATAAGGTTTTCACGTCTTTTATCTATAGTTGGTACAACAGAAAGATGGTGCACCTGGCGGTTTGACCATCTTCTCAGTTACTATTGGATCATGGAGAAAAGGCAGAAATGTGAGGTGGTATTCATGCCAGAACAAGTGTGGGACGAGATGGAGGAAAATTATACTCCTCCACCTCTTATGGTATTTGACATCATAGAATCTAGTTCTGCCAACGAAGATGAGCAGCCTGATGGACGAGAAATGTCCAAAGGAAAATGACAAAGAACGAAGAAGGAGAAACATGAAATCAAGCAGAGCGGCCAACCAGGTGCAGAAATAGTTCACAATTTTGTACTCTCCACTAAGGAAACGACACCTATCCTGCCAGAGGGCACATCAAAGGCCGACAACTCATTGAAAATGGAGTATTTCTTTGACTCGCAAGGTCATTTGCCAACCCAGGGTTAAAACAATCCTCTGTCTATAATATTTCGTTCCTTATTTTAATTAGTCTGTTTGAGACATGACTCATATGTAATATTTTTTGAGGCGGCTAAATGGATAGCCAACTGGAACTTTTATGCTTACTATGTTTACTTTACTATGATGTCAAATTCCATTTAGTAATAATACCGACAAATGTAAAAAATAGTTACGATGGCTCTACCTGTTTTTGTTTGAAAACAGTTATGGCAAACCAATTTTTGATGAGATGGCATATGGTTGTCAAACTGTTTTCTGTTTTGAAGGAGCCAAGCCTAGAGCTCGAAGATATCTATATATACATCTGTAATCGAAGGCACAAGGGTTGGAAATCTTACGAAAAAACTATTTGTGTTTTGATGATCAGTTTGTGAGACTTTTTCTTGGAGTTCTGTTTAATAGAAATTGCAGAGCTGAAGCGTGCATTTTGACAAGGATGCTTGTGTAATTGGTCTAGTAGTCTGTACCTTCCTTTTTTCCCATGTGCAAATGTGTTTCTCTCTTTGTTATTCCATTCTGTGTTATTTCCTTCATGCTTGGATCAAGGTAACAGTTAAGTAGAATTCATAGAGATTATGCTCTGCTTAGCTTATTCCAAGTATTTCACCAAATATATTCTGCTAAAGTTGATGTAGGATTCATCCTTGTTAGATGCCTTACATTGATGGACTGTTTCTTTTCTCTTATGTTCCACAAATTAAAGCTCTTTGAATACTAGTTGCTTGCTACCTCGCCCTTGCGAGTGCGTTTGCAGAATATTTGTGAATACTGCTTTCCAGAACTTGTTAAAGGTGACTCCATCACCCAAATGAAATTCATGTGTTTTCAACCAAATGGTTCTTGAATCCTTTTTTTTCTTCGTTCCAAAACAGAAATCTGATCTTCTGTATAATTGTTGTAATTGAATATCTTAGCCGTGAATGTTGGTGTTCCTTTTTCATTATTGACAATCTTCATTATTCCAGTTGTTTCACAAGGTCGTAGAGAGAGCCCTCTCTAGTTATGTTTGATCAGAAGCGTAAACCAAAGATTGGTTAGTAGTTACCCAAGATTACCCTCTTTCAGCCTTGGGGGTCAGTTTTGGTGTTAACAAATTGGCATTGTTGCCAGGGAAGAGATTGTTTTACAATCCCTGGGAGAACGACATATACATCCAAATTTCAAAGAATAAGAGAAATCCCTGTGGGCAAATAGAGGTTTCCGCAGTTTCAAGAAGGTTGAAGAATTTTTCCCTGGAGGCTCCACTTACAAAGATCAGACAATTCAAGAAGACTCCACTGGAGAAAGATCAGTACGCCAAAACATACTATTGAGCAAATTCCAAAGGCATCCTGGCCTCAAGAAAGATCCATACGAGAGGTAACCCTTTCCCTGAAATCCTGTTAGGAGTAGATAACCCTGAAAGTCTACTCAGACGAAAAACTGTGAAAGATCGGGCTAGTGCTCCTAGCATTGAGTCTGTTTCTTTTTTAGAAGGTGCATCTGTTTTTCAAGAATTGGATATAGAAATTCATATTAGTAAACCTTTATCAAGAAAAAAATCTGAGTCATACGTAACCCTAGGAGGAGAACCTCTGAAGAATTTTGGGTCTTACCTTTTAGATCATGTGTGGTTGGATTTTAAAAGCCTTGCCAAAGCTAAAGGCAATAAGCCCATTTCTCAGATCCCCCAAGCCCACATCACAGTCCCAGTCAGTAACCCTGCTCAGAATATTCCCCCACAAGCTCTGAATCCACCTAGACCCATGACTGCCAGATATGCGCCTTTGGTCCTGCCTGCTGCCTTGAATGACCTCCCTCAGAATTACACCCAGAGAATTGTCTCTTATAATGGAGAGGGAGACTGGTCAGCCAAACAACATGTTGATATATTTGAAGATTTTTTAGACCTAGAGTAAGTGGACCACGATGATGCTAAAATGAGATTGTTTTCTCAAAGCCTGTTTGGAGAACCTAAGAAATTGTTCAGACAGCTACCTAATGCATCCATAGCCGATTTTGCAGCTTTTAAAGTATTGTTTCTAGAAAGATGGGAAACCATGGGAAGTCCTTTTATAGTCTTGTCCCAGTATAATCACTTAAATAAAGTTAGGTTTGAATCAGTCCATGAGTTTTCTGCCAGATTCATGAAAGCATACAATTCTATTCCCGATCATCTAAACCTTTGGTAGGCGTTGCAAAGCTCCACTATGCAGATGCCTTTGATGGAGACTTCTCGTGCACATTGAGAGAAAGAAAATCTGCCTCACTGCCTGTCATGCTAAAGGATGCCTTAGAAGTTGAGGCCAACATGATGGCTTCTGGGAAAATGAAGGGTAAAACTGAAGCAGATAAGAAGAAGTAAGAAAACCAAGCCTCTTCTAGTGGTGCTAAATTCGATACCATGATGAGAACTATGGATAAATTGTTGGATAGGTTAGACATAGAGAATAAGCCTCCTGCTAGGGAACAGCTTGAAAATCAGATAAGGAACCCTAATTTTAGAAGGCCTCCCCCTCCAAGAAATCCGAGAAACCAAGAAGATCATCAGATAAGACCTCCTTTTCTTGAGAATTTGGTAGACGAAGAAGGACCTGAAAACCCTGCTGCTAACTAGATACATCTCTTTGATACCCTTGAACACACAATCCATTTGTCTGAAAGGGTGCACGATTTTTTCACCAAGGGGAGTGCTGATAAGGCCACATAGTTCGATTCTGAACAATATCAAATGGGTTACATGAATGTTGTGGACGACATCCAGAGAAAAATGAGGTTGAGAAACAGAGAAATACCAATAACTGAAGGGAAGTCTTCCCAAATTCATCCCCCTAAGACTCAACAGAATACAGATAAACTGAAGGGGAAACAACCAGTGGATCCGGTACAGAAAGTCTCAGAAGATGGAGGGCAGCATTCTAAAGAAGGTAGGCAACCAGAAGTAACTGAAGCAGGGAAGCCAGTGTCATTATTCATCTTGAAGGCTGAACTATCTAAGGTAAAGATCTCTATCCCCCTGAATGAACTATTGAGAGTTAATGAATATAGGGAAGAGATAAATAGCCTAGTAAAGGGGCAGGCTGGAAATACACAAGATATGTTGGAAGTGACAGATGATGCCCCCACTATAATATTTGGTTCCAAAATGGAAGAACCAGATGATGAAGAAGTCTGTCCCTTCTATTTGAGCCTGAATATCCACAATAAGTTATTACATAATGCCCTGATAGATTTTGGAGCCTTGCATAACTTGATGCCAAAGTCGGTAGTAGACTTATTGGGGTTAGAGGTCACTAGACCCTACAAAGACCTATATTCTTTTGATTCCAGAAGGGTACCCTATTTGGGGCTGATTAAAGACATGGTGGCAACCCTCGCCCAGGTTCCAGCGAAGAGCGTCATGATGGACATAGTGGTAGCTGATCTACCTGCTAAGTTTGGTATGCTGTTTTCAAGATCCTGGGTAAAGAAACTAAAGGGAACCATGCAGATGGATTTATCTTATGCTACTATACCACTATTTGGAAGCAATAGGAAGTTATACAGAGAAAAAAGGATGGCTTATGTAGTCAGCAGTGATGACAAGCCTGAAAATCACCCTATATTCGCTGTGGACACAGACATGGGTTCCTCCATCCTTTTCAATGATGGTCCACATACTGATCCTAGACCCCCATTTTTTCATGAAGTAGAGGAAGACAAAGAGTTTGCAGCAAGGCATGAGGCATTAGAGAGGTGAAAAAATGAAGAAGGATTGTGGAATATGTACTTTGATGGTTCACTAAGCAAAAATGGAGCTGGGGATGGGGTTTGGATCATACCTCCAGACCAAGAATCTAGAGCCCTATCCTATAAATTGACTTTTGAATGCACAAACAATGTGGCTGAATATGAAGCTTTGCTTTTAAGACTGAGAGATCTAAAAGATCTGGGAGCCAGGAGAGTACACGTATTTGGAGATTTAGAACTGGTGGTGAATCAGGTGAATGATAGTTATCAGGCGAAGCACCCCAGAATGAGAGCTTATAGAAACGAAGTTTGGAACATGTTTGGAAATTTTTTCGATGAACATAAGATCTGGTCAATTCCTAGATGTGACAATCAAGTAGCTGATTCCTTGGCCACTACTGCAGGTGGTTTTAAAACACCCATTTTTTCCCAAGAAAAATACGAGGTTGAAGTGATAAACAGACCATTCATCCCAGACAATTCCAAGTATTGGCAAGTATTTGAAGATGACCTACAAATTAGGCGGTTTTTAGAACTATGTCATGAGTTTGCTAATGTTCAGATCGATACAGAGAATGAGAATGTAGAAGGTCTAGTGGACCAAGAGCAGTGAGATGGTGACGAGAATGGAAATAGGGGTTGGAGGACACTCTGGGAGGCAAAGACATTGTCCAATTAAAAAGAAACTATATTCCCAAAGGACTGATACCTCTAGAAAAGCTCTTTGACCAAAACGATGTGGCAAAGAATCCTAAATTTGAACCTCCCAGGGATACAGTAGAAGATCAGAATTTGGGTTCTGTTGGGGAACCTCGGATGGTAAAGTTGTCTAAAAAATTGGAGACTAGGAGGAAAAAGAAGTATGTCGATCTGATGAAAAAGTATGATGTTGCCTTCGCGTGGAGCTATGAAGAGTTAAAGGAGTATGATACCTCAATAATCCAGCATTCCATCCCAATTCGTCCTGGAGAAAAACCTTTCAAATAGAAGTTGAGAAGAATAAATCCCAAGTTGGTACCAGTGGTAGAAAAGGAGATCAAGAGGCTATTCAACGCAAATATTATTGTCACTTTGAGATTCTCTCAATGGGTGGCTAACCTAGTTCCTGTAAGGAAAAAGAATGGGGAAATTAGAATTTGTATAGACTTCAGGAATTTGAATAGAGCATCCTTAAAGGACAATTACCCTCTACCCAAAATGGAGCACATCCTGCATAAGGTAGTAGCAGCAGAAAGGATTTCTACAATGGATGGTTTCTCAGGGTATAATCAGATCAAAGTCAGTCCAAAAGATCAAGAAAAGACTGCTTTCACCACTCCATGGGGTACTTTCATGTATGCTACGATGCCTTTTGGATTGATAAACGCTGGAGCTACCTTCCAGAGAGCGATGGACATCGCCTTTGCTGAAGAGAAAGATAAGTTTCTGGTGGTGTACATGGACGATATAACAATATACTCAAAGTTTGATGATGAGCATCTAAAACACCTAGAACGGCTTTTTAAGAAGTGCATAAAATATGGTATCTCCCTCAACCCAAAGAAATCCCACTTTGCTTTAGAAGAGGCTAAGCTCCTGGGACATATTATTTCTAAGGGAGGTATTAAGATTGACCTTGAGAGGGTTAGTGCGATCCAGAAAGTTGGAGAGCCAGAAGTAAAAAGGAGGTGCAATCTTTTATTGGACAAGTGGGTTTTCTGAGGAGGTTCATACCCAGCTTTGCTGAGATTATGATGAGCATTACCAATATGCTGATAAAGGAAAACCAGATAAGGTGGATGGAGGAAACAAGAGATATTTTCAAGGGAATAAAAAATGCTATCTCTGAGGCCCCTGTATCAGCAAGCCCCGTTTTTCTAAAGATTTCCTGATTTTTTCCTATGCTTATGAGCATACAGTAGCAGGAGTGTTGCTGCAGAAGAATGATCAGAATGCTGAATAGCCAATTGCTTTTTTCAACAGAGTATTGAGAGATGCAAAATTAAAATATGATATCATGGAGAAACAGGCTTATTCTTTAATCAAGTCATTGAAATATTTCAGGGTCTATATTCTCCATTCACACATCATTGCTCATGTCCCAAATAGTGCAGTAAAAGGTATCCTCACCCAGGATGATCCAGAAGGAAGAAGAGCAAAATGGATCGCTATGCTACTAGAATACGACCTAGAAATAAATCCTACCAAACTGATAAAGGGGCAAGGGTTAGCAAAATTGATGACCAAAGCTAACTATGACTCTTTTCAACTAAATTTTTTGCAAGACTCTTTATGTCAACTAGACATAGGATTACAAATAAAGCCCGAATTTTCTGTGTCTCCCTAGTACTCTGACATTGTTTATGTATTGCAAAATCTATAGGCTCCAGCAGGATTAAGTAAGAGCAGGGCCAGAGATGTAAAATTAAAGGCCGCAAAATACTGTATCATGAATTAGTTCTTGTATTGGAAGGATCCTGGAGGCGTACTACTAAATTTCTTGTTAGAGGATGAAGCCAAACATACTAAGAGAGAATTTCATAAGGGGGATTGTGGTGGTCACCATTATTGGAAGGTCACAGTGAAAAAGATCCCGAGGACTAGTCTCTATTGGCCCACCATGTTCACAGATGTGTATAAAGAAACAATAACCTATCACCAATGTCAAATTTTTGAAGGAAAGAGGAAAGTCGTATCACTACCCCTTCACCCAGTCATAGTAGAAACTCCTTTTCAACAATGGGGACTGGATTTCATTGGGGAGATAAACCCCGTTAACACCCAAAAAGTGTTCACTACCTCATCGACCCCATTACATGACTCATTTGTCCATATTTCCTACCATATTTACCTTCAAATCCTTAAAATCCCATTAAAAAGCCTCCAAAAGGCCACAAAACCATTAAAAAAGCCTCCAAAAGGCTAAAAAACCCCTTTTCCCCCCAAATTATCCAAAATTCCTCCAAAATAGCAAAAACCCTCTAAAAAGGGAATAAAAAATATAAAAAATACCAAAAAAGAGGAAAAAAGGAGGAAAAAACCATATACAGCTGACCTAAACCATATGGTTCCCAAAACCATGGGCTAGCACTCCACCACCAAAAACCTATAAATAGGTGATGGAGATCCCTTATTTCATATCCACAATCAAGTATACCCTTACTCTGCCAAAATCACTCTTGAAACCCTAGCTCACCCTTGAGCTACTTTCACCATTGAGTGCCGCTTTGGCCCATTCCCAACCATCTGGAGAAAGAGAAGGAGCAAAGTTGGAGTTTGGAGCAACCCTCTTGGATCATTGCAAGAACTTCACCAACCTTCACATTGGAGGTAAAGCTTCAATACAAAAAACCATTTATATTATCTCTTGTCTTTTAGGTTTCATGCACATGTTTAGAATAATTTTCCATTTCAATGTATTGTCTTTTTATTACTATTTATTGAACTGCTACTAAGGAGTCCATTCTCCTTAGTAGGTGCTCATTTGCACAAGCTAGGGTGAAAACCCTAGCTACAGTTTTGGCAACTCCACTTGGTTTGAATTTCTGGTTATAATTTTTAAATATTTTTCTGTTCGGCTGTCCCTTTCGGCTGCTGTAAACCGCATCTTTTGCCCTTGCAGTTGCGTCCTAACCGCGTCTTTCAAGCATTTACCTGCGATCCGAACGCGGCTCTCAGACTGTTTTCGGTGACCTGCCGGCCATTTTCAGTCTGTTACCTGCGATCCAACCGCGGCTATTAGCCTGTTTGGGACGGTCCGACTGCGACTGTTAACCCGTTTTCCGCAACCCGCTGGCGGCTTTCAGCCATTTTTCTGCAACCCGCCTGTGCCTGTCAACCTTTTTCCTGTGTCCCTCCTGCGGCTTTCGGCCATTTTCCCGCAACCCACCGGCGCCTTTCGGCATTTTTCCTGCGTCCCGCCTGTGGCTTTCAGTCATTTTCCCGCAACCCGCCGGCGCCTTTTGGCATTTTTCCTGCGTCCCGACTGCATTTTTTATCCTAAATCCCACAACCCGCCTGTGACTGTTCAGCTATTTTCCGCGGTCCGACTGCTCAGATTTGCCAAAAACCCGCGGTCTGTTTTTTGCATTTTTCCACTGTTTTGAACCCAGCACTTTGCTGCACTATTTTCTGCACCAGCACAGCCATCTGTCCTACCTACAGCCACACTTCCTTACAGCCTTTTTCTGCAGTTTTATTTCTGTTCCATTTACAGAATAGTTTCTAAAATTTCAGCATTTTAAAATTGAAAAAGAGAAAATTTTGCATTTCAAAGTTTAAATTTAGTCTTGTTATTTTTTAGTTAGAAAGTTGCCCACCCTCATGGCACTTTTAGTTGGGTCCATCATCATCTCACACGCACACACTCTGTCACCTAGTTCAAGTGAGCCCTAAAAGCTACTTAACACAACCAACATTCTAACCCCACTTGGGGAACACATAAGAATTTTTGTAGTTAGGTAGGATCGGGGGGATAGGCATCCAAATAACACCCCTCAGTTGCTTACACTTGAGACATAGCTGTTGTCCATTAGGGAACCAAAATCCCCTAGTATTTTTTGGCACGGTCACAACCAGTTTATCAGAGGGCCTCTCCCCTAGGAGGGTTGAAGTCGCCAGACTGGTTCCGAAGGCCGGAGTGGAATACCGCACTCCATTCAGTAACCGAAGGGCTACCTTTCGCAGTTCTCGGAGTATCCCTGTATGGGGGTACTGCGGTAAAAGGACCAAATGGAAGATTCACCTTTCTGGACGTGTCATGAACGAGGTATCTTAGTTTCCTTTCTTCTAGGATTGACTACCCGGTGTCCCTCCCGGTAGGGGGATATCTTTATCCACTTGGCTCTACTATCCATATTGTCTGACTTGGATTTCATCACCTTGCAGAGGATATTTCTAGTTGAGTCAGAATACTATTTAGCTAGGTGTTTTCATGCTCCCTTACCTCCTTTTGGTCTAGTGAGTCCACCATTTTTATTTTTTAGGAAACCTGCTGCTTGTTGGTATTCTGACCATTTTTGTTGATACTCCACTTATTGTAGCACAGCTGTTATAGTAAGTGTTTTGAGTTGGTTGTTGGCCTGAGTGCTATATTTTTTGAGCTCTCCTTCTGCACACTCGGTTGCATTAGGGTTTTTGAGCTGTTTTTCACTCGACACAACCCCCCAGAGATTTGACACCATCTATCACCATTGAGTCCCCGAGACATTCTCGGTGCCTCAGGGGTGAGCCCCCACAGCACGGTTCACTTGACACCACTCTTCATAGACATAGATCTTCATCACTTGATACCACTCATCATAGATCTCGAGCTTTGTCACTTGACTCCACTCGTCAACGGCATAGAACTCCGTCACCTGATCTAGACGCCCCTTACTTTACCTCTGATTCTGACATAGAGTCCGAGAACCCCATTTACACTGCACCAACCAGCCCCATGGATGGCGTGACTTCCACCCCTTTCCTTGTAGGGACCATTGGTGGAGCATCCACCACCACACCAGCTACCACACCTGCTTTGGGCATGCCCTCGATGGGGCTCGTATCTACCATTCCGATCACTGTGCCCATTCCAATAGCTGACATACCTAGCGTCACTCCATCAGTGACTCACACTACCCTTGGCGGTGCAGGACCGTCCCATACCACTTTCGTTCCTCCACTTGGGGGCAACATCCCTCCACCAACCCCTACACTTGGGGGCATTGGCCCCCACATGGTCACACCCACTAGCATGTCACATCCTTCTACTAGTTTGCCATTCATGGCTAGCCTCAACCTTCCTGACCTAGCTAGACTGACTAACGATCCTATCAGACACGACCCCACATGGCCCCACATGCCCACCAAGCTCCCCTCTGACATCCCTAAGTTTGAGGGCAAGGCAGGTGAGGACCCCCAGAACCATATTATGTCCTTCCATCTATGGTGTTCCTCCAACTCCATAGTGGACGACTCTGTTCACCTTCGTTTATTACAGTGCACCCTCACTGGCTCTGTAGCTAAGTGGTACATTGAGCAGCCCCATGGGACCCATGCCACCTTTACCTCCCTTGCCTCCACTTTCCTGCATTTCTTTCAGTTACCTGTCTGCTATGACACGGGAGTTGAGATCCTACTGTCTTGCAGACAGAACACGGCCACCCACATCACTGACCACATTCATGAGTGGCGTCGACGCCGCAGCCTCTGCAAAATCAAGTTAGATGACCGTATCTTCCTAGATTGGTTCCTAAAATCCCTCCTTGTTTTCATTGCCAAGTATGTGGCATCCGAACGACCCCAGTCTGAAGAAGAGGCCATCCTCAAAGCCCAGCAATTTGACCTCATTTACACCCAGTCGGGTTATCTGTATACCATCATACCTGACGCCCCTCGGGGTGAGTCATCCCAACACAATGCACTGGGGGCATCCCACACTGCAGACGGCATCATTGGCCGGGTTACCTCGCATCCCCAACCCTTTTCCATAGCACGTCCTAGCCCTGGCCCCGACCTTTCGTGGGCTACCTCTGAATCGGGAGCAACCAATTCGTATGCTCCCATGGCACATCACCACCATACCCACGGACCCTCATGTCCACCTCAGTGCTTTGGTCATGCACCCCCCGCTTATGCTCCCCCGGCCACACCTTAGCCATATTTCCACCCACAGGCTGCACCAGCTCCTGTGTCCTCTCAAGCCCAACATGCTTATTACCCACCACCGACAGCCCCTGCAGCAAACCAACAACCCGCTCCACAGACATATCAACAACCCCCACAAGGTTTAGCACCTGCGCAGCCTCCCCCTACGTATTATCCACCGCAGCCTGCTCCCGCACCTGCACAACCCCAGAACCCACCGGCTGCCCAAGGGCAAGTATTCGCCCAACAGAATCCACAGCAGAACCAAAACAACCAGCGCCAATAAGGCCAGCAAAACTGTGGCAAAGGTTGTAACCGTGGGAACAACCAACCTCCAGACCAGGGCGGTCAACCTCCCTCAGACAATAACGCGGCACCTGCCAACCAAAACCATGATCGGTCGCCCAAGCAGGCCAAAAACCCTAATCTACGAACAAACCATCCTTGTTCTATTTGCGGGGTCTATGGCCACTATACTCATGCTTGCCCATATTTGGAGCGAGCTCGACAACTCTGGACTGATGATGCCCATCACCAAGGGCACGCGGCTCCTCAGGCACCACCCAACCCCCCACCACCTCAGCATCAACCTTTGGTGCTCCAAAACCCCTTACCAACCCAAGGCGTAGTGAACACTCAGCCGTTGGCTCCCCCTCAAGGCAATGTGCCACCACAACAACAGATCACTTATGCCGCTCCTGATCAACCCATGTTCGATTCAGGTACCCACCACTTGTTGATGATGTCCTCCGCTCATGTCAACCTCCAAACCCGTCGGAACCAATATGTCTCCACCCCTGAAGCCCCTCCCGCCGACAAAACTCCTAACGCTCATCCCACAGATCAGACGTTATGTATACCTCCGGCTCCCCTGGATGGCACCCCCAAAGCACCTCGCTTCCCACTTCGCTGCATCAACAATAACCCCAATGCTCGTGCTGCGTCAAATTACAACATTGTAGATGACTTAGCCCAATCTCCCGCAGCCATGTCTGCGTTGGAAGTCTTAAAAAACTGTCCTTCACAGCGTAAGACTTTACTTTCCCCCATGATGGACGCGTGGTCAAGGTCGACCAACTCACCTATTACGATCCAAGTGCCCCCGCTGCACCCGAGAATGTTCTCCCCATGGTTGAACAACCTATTAGTGGTGCCACTACCTCGTTTGTTTCCTCCATGGGACCTGGAGTTTACTCAGATCCGCCGATGACCTCAACATTCCAATCCATTCCTTCCCTGTCATCTGCATCCGAAGTATCTGACTTATGTACCCTATCCCACAATACACAAACACCCAACAATCAACTGCCCTTGTTACCCAAACCACCTTTGGTACCTAGTCACATTGGTGTTACACCTATCCACACGATCCCTTTCCTAGTCCCTCCCTCGGGAGTAGTAAGTGCCCCGGTTATGGCTACCCTTAGCCTCCCCGGGTTAACCTTGGGATTACCCGTGTGGTATCGTTTGCCTCTTGTTCCCCCGCCGACACCAAATGTCATCCTACAACCGGTGCAACCCATGGCTACTACTAGTCAACCACCTCCCGGTGTTACTACCCCTTCATCCTCTACGAATCCCCCCCCTCTTATCAAGCACACTGGGGGCAGAGGCCCACAACCCTACATTGCTATGCCTCCGCCCAAGGCAGTTAAACCCCCCCCGTGTTTCATGCTCCCCCCAAATGCTCGTTGTGTGATGAGTTAGGCCATCCGACTCATCAATGTCCACAGTTACCTGCATTACAGGAACACATGCAAATGCTTGACGTCGACCCCAACATCCCGGTTGTCGAACTCGATCCAACCCCTAAGCCTCGTGATAAATCACTGCGTACGAACCACCCTTATGCAATATGCGGTGCTTATGGCCATTACTCACATCACTGTACCGATCTCCCAGATTACCGAGCAGCTCTCTACAAGATGAATAATTTGGACCTCGAGACGGCACCCACCACCATTGAGGAGATCCACCCCCCAATCTCATCCCCATCCGGAGAGGTTAACACCATCTATATGATCTCTTCGACTACCACTCCCTCGTCAACCGATTTGACAACTCAAAGTTTCCGCAATGACGAGGAGATTCTTGAGGCTCTCACTGCCCCGGATTATCCTTGGGACAACATGCACCATCGTTCGTATTTCCTCCCAGAAGACTCCTCCTCCAACACAGCTACTCAATTTGCGGTTGAGTCCAAAGATTTCCTTCCCACCAAAGTCGACTGGTTTAAGGATCCTATTCCTGCCCCTAAGGCTTTTGAGGAAGGTAACATGGCCAACATCTCACCTGTCATCCACATCGATATCTCTGACCCACCTGGTGTCCTTGAATGCATTACCTTAGGAGCCTCCTGCAGTGAACAAGAGATTGAAGAGTACAAAAAACTTTTCCAAGAGTTCCGTGATGTCTTTGCCTGGTCCTATACAGAAATGCCTGGTCTCGACCCCGCTATTATAGAGCACCACATTGACACATGGCTTGACGTACCCCCCGTTCGTTAAAAACAGCGCCCCATTCACCTTGCAAAGCTCCCCGCTGTTAAGGCAGAGGTCGAGAAACTTCGCAAAGCAGGATTCATTTATCTTATCGCATATACCACCTGGGTTTCAAACCCCGTTCCTGTTAACAAAAACAAGGCACCATTAGAGTATGTACTAACTTCCGCAATTTAAACCGTGCCTGTCCCAAAGACAACTTCCCCACACCATTTATTGACCAACTCATCGATGCGTGTGCGGGACATGAAGTCCTATCTTTCATGGATGGTTTTTCTGGATACAACCAGATTCAGATCCGTAAGGAAGACCAGTACAAGACTGCCTTTACCACCCCCTGGGGCACCTTTTCCTATCACGTCATGCCGTTCGGCCTCAAAAATGCTGGTGCCACCTTCCAGCGGGCCATGACTTATTGTTTTCACGACTTGGTGCATATCCTGCTCGTTTGTCTTGATGACCTTACAGCTCATTCCCGGAAACGATCAGACCACCTTAACGACCTCTGGCAAGTTTTCCTGCATTGTCGCAAATATAAAATCCGCTTGAACCCACACAAGTGTGTCTTTTGTGTTCCGGCAGGCCGACTGTTGGGTTTCATTGTTTCCCAGCAAGGAATTGCTGTCGATCCCCTGAAATTCCAGGCCATCTTGGACCTCCCCTCTCCTCGTACGCTCCGGCAACTCTAGAGTCTGCAGGGGCGGTCCAATTTCCTTCGACGCTTCATTCCGGATTACGCCACCAAAGTTCATGGTTTCTTACACCTGCTTCGTACCCACATACCCTTTGTTTGGGATGAGCAAGCCGAAGCTGCATTCGAAGCCCTCAAGAAAGCTCTCACACAAGCCCCCTTGATCTCCCCTCCGGATTTCTCTCAGGACTTCATCCTTTACGTCTCGGCATCTGAGCATGTCGTGTCTGGAGTCTTGGTTCAAGAAGACGCCTCTCAGCAAGAGCATGTCATTTATTACATTATCCAGACCTTGTCTGGACCACCCCTACGTTACCCATACGAGGAGAGACTAGCCCTAGCTATGGTATTTTTCATCCAAAAATTGTGACACTACATCCTGCTTAGTCATACCACAGTTGTCGCCGACTCCAAACCCATGGTCTATCTTTTAAACCGGCGGCTCCTGCAAGGTCGCGTTGCGAAATGGGTCATTATCCTCCAAGAGTATGATCTCACTTTCCGAACCCCTAAGAGCAATAAATCCCTAGCACTTTCCCATCTCATCACCGATCTCCCCTCCCTTTTGTCGTCCTCACAAATCTCTGACGAGTTACCCGACAATTACTTGTTCACCATCTCGTCTGATGACCCATGGTGCGGTGATATTTTGTTATACCTTCGCACACAAAAGTTTAGACCCAACGTCAATTGTGATGGACGTCGTCGTATCCGTCACCAGGCCTCTCGATATCTCCTCTTAGGAGATGTCCTTTACCGGCGTGGGGTTGATACCATCCTTCGTCGTTGCCTTACACATGAGGAAGCCGAACACGTCCTCAATGACTGTCATAGCGGTGCCTGCGGCGGCCATTTCTCTGGGATGGCCACCGCCCAAAAGGTCGTCCACGCTGGATACTTCTGGCCCACACTCTTTACCGACTGCATCACGACGGTCAAACATTGCCACAATTGCCAACATTTTTCCCCAAAGGCCCGGACACCACCCGCTCCGTTACACCCAGTCGTCAACGTTGGTCCCTTTTGTAAGTGGGCCATTGACTTCATGGAATGTAGGCCCCCATCCACCAACGGCCATAAGTACATCATTGTCGCCATTGATTACTTCACCAAATGGGTGGAAGCCATGCCCACCTTCAATTGTACAGCTGATACCGCCACCCGTTTCTTTTTTAACCACGTTATCACTAGATTCGGGGTCCCTAAACAGTTGGTCTCAGACCATGGTTCCCACTTTGAAGATTCCATTTGGCGCGAGTTATCCACCCTCCTCAAGTTTGAACATCAGTATTCCTCTGCTTACTACCCCCAAGGGAACGGCCAAGTAGAGGCCATTAACAAGATCTTAAAAACCATTCTCCAACGTACTGTTGACCGGCATAAGTCCAATTGGCACCACATGTTGTTCCCTGCCTTATGGGCTTACCGTACATCCACCGCCACCGGTTTTACCCCATTTCATTTAGTTCACGGTGTAGAGTCTGTCCTCCCCATTGAGTGTCAGATACCTGCCTTACACATCGCCGTCGAGCTTCTCCCCGACACCTCCCCACTCGAGCAACATCTGCTAACACTAGAACAAGCTGATGAAGACCGTCGTGCCACTCTCCAGACCATTGAAGCGGCTAAGAACCACTCCAAAGCTGGTTATGACAAGCATGTACACCCTCGGATTTTCCATGAAGGGGACCTTGTCCTCGCCTATGATCAAGCCCATGACAAAACTGGTAAAGGAAAGTTTGAATCCATGTAGCACGGCCCTTACATCATGCAGACCTGCCTCGACAAGGGGGCATACATTTTAACTGACTCAGAAGGTCGCCCTTTGCGCAACCCTTGTAATGGGTTGTATCTTAAATGCTTTTATCCCTAAATGAACTCGCGGCCTCATTGGTCCGCATTGTACAGTTTGCTCTCTTTTTGTTTTTCACCTTTTTTACCGCGATCTTACATTCATCATTTTTGCATGACCACAGATGGACCATCTTCCACCTCATTACATTGGCTTCGTTGATGGAGCAATCCGTTGGTCTCCAAACCTAGCTTCTGCAGCATGGGTCTTATATTCCCCTTCACATGAGTTGCTTCACCTTGACGAAATATGTATAGGCGCTGCTACCAATAACCAGGCGGAGTATGATGCTGTGACTGGTCTCCTGACTGCTGCCCTCTAGATGGGCATATGTCACCTCCATGTGTTCCTTGACTCCCAGCTACTTGTCTCCCAGCTCAACAACTGCTATCAGGTGCGTGATCCCTGCCTCTTTAGAAAATTCCTGCGCACAAAACAACTCAGCCGACAATTTGAATCCATAACATTCACCCATGTCCCAAGAGCTCAGAATAGTGTCACAGATCAAATGGCTAACAACATCTTAGATTGGCACATCAATCATACCATGTAAAACCTCCCTCATGCATCATCATCCCATAACATCTCATCAAAAAATATATAAAAACCCAAAAAGATTGCAAGGGGCATCCACGTGCCTATCATCCCATAAAAATTTGCATCCATGTGCAATAAAAACTAAAAACACATTCATATACAGGGGCATCCACGTGCCTAATCCTACTGTTGCATCCATGTGCAATGCATCACATATAATACAAAAGGAGCATCCATGTGCCCATCACCCTATGCTACTTGCATCCACGTGCAGTACAAACATACAACAAACCATAAGCGCATCCACGTGCGTACACTAAAACATCATCGCAAAAAGGTGCATCCATGTGCATATATATATATATCAAAAAATACATGTTCATCTGCTATACATGTCCTGAGTGCCCCCGTACTCAGCTATACAAAAAAATATCTATACATCCCTATGCCTCATAGAATACATGCCGTTGCTACAAAATCCAGGAGGAGTCCCCCGCACTCCCTAATGAGAGTCATACCCTGCATCACTGCCTGCATTAGCTGCCTCCGAGTCCTCCCCTTGCTCCTCCTCCGGCAAACCCTCATCCCCTGTGGGCCCATGTGCCTGTCCCCTGTTTGCTAAGATGGCCACCCGGATCGCGATCGATCGAAACTCCCGTGGCGCCCTCATGCAATCCTGGATCACATCCGGATCCACGTCCTGCCACCCCTCATTGGTCACCCCAACTAGTAACCGATCCAAAAGCATCCGCACGGACTCTAACATCCCCTCCGCGTCCCATCGACGCACCTCCCCTCGGCCTGGCAGGGCTGGTACCGCCACATGCCCTGTGCGAGCCACATGCCCTGGTGGTGGTATCGGACCAACATTTGTAGATCACACATCAGTCAGTAACAGTATATATCATAACACATATCATATACAAATCTTGACATCCATACCATGCATGTCAATCAATACGTACCATCTGGTCCCCATGCCTGCCTCGGTGGTCATGGTGCCTCTGGATCCCCGGTGTAGTCCATATCCCTACATGGGTAGTCATCCAGTGTTAGCGGCATCTGTAGCCACTGCAAGTACAACTCATGGGTAAAATATCTACCCACCTCCCCGCCACCCCGGCGGCACATCATCTCTCCCCACCGCACCATGCGCGGCTCTCTCAGTCCTCCTGCTCTGACCGACACCCACGGCCGCAGTGTAGGAACTTGCTCCATGAAGAAAGCACATAGAAAGGATCCGTAACAGAATCCCTTGCCAGATTCCTTTGTCGATGTCAGTTGCCGCTGAACACAGGTGAGGAACATCTGGCCCCACGCATAGTAGACACCATCCAGTACGCGCTCCAACAGCTGCATCTGGCCCCCGGACAACTTCTCAGGTGATTGGGACCCCAATACACGAACCACGCATGCTGTAATAGCCTGTACTGCCAGCTCCTATAGGTCCACCACCCGGAGTGCATTCCTATGCACCCTAGCCTCTGGTCCACAATATCACTCCAGCATGTCCTCCATATCTACATCCACCGATACTCGCGGCTACATATCTGCCACCCTACCCAGATAGGGTAACCCCATCAGGAAATACACATCTGTCAAGGTGAGGTCCACCCTCTCACCCTGCACCCTGAATGCCTGTATGTCTGACTCCCAGAAACTCACTAGCCTGTTCAGCAGCAACCCTACTGATCGCATCATAGGTACCTGCACGAACTTCAGTAGTCCGCACAATCCGAACATCGATCGCACATGACGATCCTCCCGGATGAAAGTCACTATCTCGTCTAGAACCTCCCGCTCTCTCCACAGTACCAGCGGCATCTTGTCAAACATGCAAGGCAAACTCATCAAACTCATGTCAAAGAAAAAACCCTGCCCCCCCCGGGAACCCTAACAGCTTGATCCCAGTCGCATCTTTAGGGCCCCTTGCCGTGGTTTCCGACCGCGGCTATCTGGCCTATAGTCGCGGTCCGAAACCGCATCTGTCAGGGCCAAACACGCGGTACCAAGCCGCGTGTCCAACCTCGGAACACGCAGTCCCAGACCGTGTGTTCCGACCTAGACCCCGTGGTGTCCACGCACGTCATCCGCCGTGGAACCCACGGTCGACGACCGTGACTCCCTCCTACAAACCCGTGGTCCACCCCACATGGACTGCACAAATACCCCCTGGGAACCACTACCCACCCCCCGAACCCAAAAAACATGCAAGTATGAGTTTGATGGAATACCTGTATCTCCCGGATCTGAAATCGGCCGATCGGATCGTCCAGAAATGCCACCTCACCTCTGGTCAACTCTGATCACTAGTCAAAGTCAAATAGTACAAATGACACTTGTCATGTTGGACCCACTCACTATTTATAGTCCATTGACTTTTTCTTGTTTTGGCCATTCTGAACCCATACGGAGTCCATTTTTCGAACCGTTTCCACCACTGGAATCAGCATGACGAGACCGTCATGATGGTCAACTTGTGTCTTATTTTTTCCACATCATTTTTTGAGAATTTTTTAGATGCCACTAGTCGCCTCGGTTTGCATGCCACTTCGACCACTCTCCGTTTTTAGTATATTTTATATCATCGGATTCATTTTTCCGAGCCCGTGATGATGCTTGAGATCATTTCTTGCTCTCACCCCCAGATTTTTTGGGTATTTTTCCAAAACGCCCCTCGTCACCTCGGTTTGTGTGCCACATCGGTCGTTATCCACTTTTGACACTTTTTATATGATGCTTGAGATCATTTCTCACTCTCACTTGGTACAGTTTCAACATTGTGTCCCGACACCTTGCTGCCTTGGTTTGCATGCCACATCGGCCACCATCGAATTGTTTCACATTTTTACATGAGCCATTCACTCCTATCATACTACAGTTATTTCATTATTTTGCCACCATTCATTATCCCGCAAGGTGGTCCACCAGTGTTCCCCCCTACCCTCATTCTTGGTCATCATTAATGTTCCTTGATTGAGCACTTCCTCCATGCATAGCCATTCCTTTTGTTCAGTATAATTTTATCCCTTTTTCGGGCTGGACAAGTCCTTTACGAAAAAGGCACTTAGGGAGTTTCTGTTAAGCTCTTTTCTGACTCCTAAAACAATGAAATGATTGCCAAGCAATCTTGCTTCCTTTCATGCTCGTTAAAGTACCTGAAAGGGCGTCTATCTGGTATAAGTTTAACCCTTTTCTGGACTTGGTAGACTAATTCCAAAAAAGGAATACTCTAGTCACACCGGCTAGAAGAGTTCTTCATTGCATCCTTTTATGCTTCTTTGGGCCTTGGAGACTAACACACGAAAAAGAAACCCCCCTAGAGTCTTCTTATTGCTTTCAGACTCTCTAAAATTGAAAGCAACCACGAGCATGAACTGTCCTGGGCTCGTATAAATCCACACGATAGTACCATTCCATTATTTTAGAGTCTTCTTATCACTTTCAGACTCCTTAAAATTGAAAGCAATCATGAGCATGAACTGTCCTGGGCTCGTCTAAATCCACACGACAGTATCATTTTACACACACTTCTTCTAGTTCCTTAACCCATGAAGAAGTCCCCCCGTGCCTCTTGGCATTATGATCGATCATCTCGGTAGCACCCCCAATCAGGTCACCTTTGTTCGGATTATTCTGCAGTCTTCTACCATTTTACACCAGCTTGAGTCTCCCTCATCCCAGTCACTATCCTTGATCCCTTACAGTTATGATCCCTTTCCCACCAGTCAGTTTCATATGTTGCCCGATCATCCCTCGCCATCATACTCTAAACAAAGGAAGTTTGAGTCCACCCACTCTGCTTGCCCAGTTATCCCCCACAGTATGTCAGTCCTACCATCAGTACTCTCACACTTCGGTTCTCCACCTCGTGCTCCTATCAAGGAAACATCATTGCCTTGCTAGTTGCAGGTCTCCCTCTGTCGACGACAAACCCTCTATTCCAGAGGATAGACCCAGAGGTCCCTGTGCCTTGGACCCATCACCATCAGTGGTGAGTGCCTACGGACCAGTTTGAGAGGAGTCATCATTGCCTCTCCGAATGGTTGTTTCTCACATGCTCGACTTCAACACCTTGATCGCATCGTCAAGAATCGCGCAGGGTTTATATCCCTTCCATTATTGGTCGAAGACCCCGGATCTCCCCCGACTCTAGCACATTGGTGAGTCACTTCGGAACACCCAGTTATATGTTCCCATGGATGTCCGGGTTGCGTTGGCGATTGTATTCGGAAGCCATCCAGTTATACGCTTCCTTGAGTACCCAGTTCAGTTCCAGTTCAGTGTACCATTGAGGATATGACTCCCCGTCATTATGATCCAGCAGCTCATCGGTTCCTCTGGTACCCCACTCAGTAGCACTGTTGTCATTCCAGTGTATTGGTTCTTCAGCTCAGACATGGTCAGCCCAGCAGTATGTCCCAGATTTGTGTCCCCTCTGGACCCTTATGATGTACACAGTGGTTTTCTATGTATCCTACAAGTCCCCCTTTTCGGGCCTCACAGTTATTTTTTATGTATCTTGATACGAGCATGGGTATGCCCGCCTCGTCCATATATTGAGATTCTTCCTCCTTCATTATTTGAGGCCATGTATATTTCAGGTCCCCATATTTTGGACCCCATTGTTATTATTATATCTTGATACGAGCATGGGAATGCCCGCCTCATCCATATGATTAGATTATTCCTCATTCATTATTGAGGTCATGTACTTTCAGTTTTTGCAGTTTGTTCAGGACCATTGTTCTGGGCTCTAGTTCGTTTCTTCTCTTCTCCACACCCCAGGAAAACCATCAAAGACTTATGATGTCTATCGGCCATACGATGAACTCCTGCCCTCACACATCAGGGGGTAATCTGTTAACACCCAAAAAGTGCTCACTACCTCATCGACCCCATTACATGACTCATTTGTCCATATTTCCTACCATATTTACCTTCAAATCTTTAAAATCCCACTAAAAAGCCTCCAAAAGGCCACAAAACCATTAAAAAAGCCTCCAAAAGGCTAAAAAACCCCCTTTTCCCCCAAAATTATCTAAAATTCCTCCAAAATAGCAAAAACCCTTTAAAAAGGGAATAAAAAATATAAAAAATACCAAAAAAGAGGAAAAAAGGAGGAAAAAACCCTATACAGCTGACCTAAACCATATGGTTCCCAAAACCATGGGCCAGCACTCCACCACCAAAAACCTATAAATAGGTGATGGAGATCCCTTATTTCATATCCACAATCAAGTATACCCTTACTCTGCCAAAATCACTCTTGAAACCCTAGCTCACTCTTGAGCTACTTTCACCATTGAGTGCCCCTTTGGCCCATTCCCAACCATTTGGAGAAAGAGAAGGAGCAAAGCTGGAGTTTCGAGCAACCCTCTTGGATCATTGCAAGAACTTCACCAACCTTCACATTGGAGGTAAAGCTTTAATACAAAAAACCATTTATATTATCTCTTGTCTTTTAGGTTTCATGCACATGTTTAGAATAATTTTCCATTTCAATGTATTGTCTTTTTATTACTGTTTATTGAACTACTACTAAGGAGTCCATTCTCCTTAGTAGGTGCTCATTTGCACAAGCTAGGGTGAAAACCCTAGCTACAAACCCTAACTCTTCTGGGCAGCACAGGTGGATATTGACAGCCACGGATTACTTCACTAAGTGGATAGAAGCTATACCTACCAAGAATGCAACAGAAAATGTTATTATGGACTTTTTGGAGGATAATATCCTATCTAGGTTTGGTTTCCCCGAAAGGATTGTGACTGATAATGTGCCTGCACTTTGTTCTAAGAAGATGGTTAATTTCTGCCACAAATATCATATCAGTTTGAACCACTCTACAACCTATTACCCCCAAGGAAATGGTCTGGCAGAATCCTCCAATAAAAGCTTAGTAAAGATCATAAAGAAATTATTGGAAGAGAATAAGAGTGCATGGCACACTAAGCTGAAGTATGCCCCGTGGGCTAATAGAATAAGCACTAAAAGGGCCATTGGAATGTCTCCATTCTAGTTGGTGCATGGAGCTGAAGTGGTTTTTCTAGCTTCTTTGGGGTTACCAATTATGAGGTTGCTGCAAGGTTTATAAGAAGAACCGAATCATATGCAAAGGAGAGTGAACCAGATAATTGAGTTAAATGAGTTGAGAACTAAAGCCTATGGTAGAGTACAAGGATACCAGGAAAAGATGAAAGAGGCATTTGATAAGAAGTCCAAGGAAGATAAATTTCAGGTGAATGACTTGGTTCTGAAATGGGATTGCCCAAGAGAAGATAGACATGGTAAATTTGACCACATGTGGATGCGTCCGTACATCATTGTTGCACCCAGAGGAACATACTCTTTTATACCAGAAGAGCAAGATGGGTCTACCTAGTCGGGAGGACCAGTCAATGGCATATTTTTAAAGCATTATCTGTCCTAAATGAGCCAGGTAATTCATGTACCATAACTTGTACATATTCTTTCTTTTTTTTTCAGTTGTTTGAAGGTTTAATGGAAAACCAGAAGACTTGAAGCCCAAAGTGAAGGCCCTAAGGTCTGAAAGGGGAGGCCATGCAATTTTTGTTGTCTTTTTTGTTTTTCTTTAAGTATTCTACCCGGAGGCGAAGGCAAGTGCAGTTCCTAGCGTCAGGTTCTGAGAAAAAAATTTCAGTCTAAGGCCACAAGGAAAACTGCCCAATGGATCAGGCACTTAGTCTACGGAGTTCTTTGCTACCTCGCAGGGAGGATAGCATCCCCGAGTTGGAGCCAGTTGTTAACACCTGATTTTTACACCTCATAAATATCAAGTGTGAAAGGAATAGGGTTGGAGAAACATACCTGCTAAAGGATTGAAGCCCTAGTCTTCCTCCATGGTTGAGGCCCAGAATAGGTAAAATTAATTTATAAAGGGCTAAGAGGGAATACCCCATAAGAAATTCACGAAGAAGTATGTGAAGGAGCCTTCTAAGTGAATAAATAACCGCAAAGTCCTAAGTATGACATCCTAAAGTATTATAAGGACTAAGTCTCGGCAAGAGAACCACCGTAGATGCAAAGCGAAGCCAGATCCACGGTCCAAGATTCATCTCGTGGAGAAGCTGCATGATGGATAACCAAAAAGGTGGTAGCGACGGATGATACCGCCAGACAGATGGCAGCTCGAGGGCTCGTCACGGGAAGAAAAGCGGTAAACAAAACCACCACAAGGGCGCAAGATACCGGGGTGGTAGAGGCATAAAGCAATCCACAGTGCGAAGAGTGGGTAGCCCAGATCGACGGTGCAGAGATGAAGGAAGTTGCGCGAAAGAACGGACAGTGGGACCCATCGTAGGGGAAAGGTTGAACATTAAATGTGTCGCTCATCTCCACCGTAGATGCAAAGTGGAACAAGATCTATGGTCCAAGCTTAGTCTCATCGAGAAGTAGCACGATATATACCTAAGAAGGTGGTCGTGATGGATAAAACCGTTGGACAGGTGTCAACGCCACAGGCGATTGCGGGAAGGAAAGTGGTATCTAAAACCATTTTGGGAAGATATCGATGGTGCTCAACGGACACGTGGTAGCGGTGGAATGACGCAGATTGGGCCCTACCTGGGATTCGACGAAGGACAGGTAGAAATGTCACATCAGAAGATTAAACAAAGGTTTAGATCTGATGGCTGAAAGTCACATGTGAAAAATCAGCGGCCAGGGTCGTCGGACAAGTGGCGGATAAGATCAATGGTTAAGTAAAGAAGATTTATATATATAACCCTCAGTAGGTGTAGTAGACATTTGTTCATTTGGAAAACTATCAAAGTTCAGAAGCTTCTCAGCGGGTGGGAGATAGTGAGGGCGACGGGGCTTTCGACAGAAGCATTCCAGAGGATTTGCTGGAAACAGGTAGGCCCTTCCGACTGAAACTTGTCAGTAAAATAGATAATTCAGTAGAATCATGGAAGAAGGTTCCACCGTGAGCACAAGTAGAGTTAGGAATGCCCTGGAGGACAGGGATGATAATATTTTTGACACAGTTACCCGACTGCCCGTGATTGACCCTTTCCGAGGCCTATCTGAATGGAAGGGGTTTTTTCTAGAAAAGTGATGTTCTAGCGTCGGTACAGGAGTTCAATGGCTGGTCACCAAGTAGTTGGGTCGAAACGCAAAATTCGTGTGGTCACGCCCTAGCAGGGAAGTCTTCGGAAGACCCTATATCAGTTTCGGTCCGGGCTATAATGGCCTATGAAGAAGCTATCCATCAAGACCTTAGACTTGTGGGCCCAGAGGTCATCTCAGGAATGATAGTGGTTCCTTGTTTTTCCAAAGTTCATACAAAGTTCGTTGGGCCTTTGTAATTCCCCGCCACAGGCTCGACCTGGGCATTAGGGATAATTTCCACGACTTCCCAAACATCCAAAGTAGAGGTCGGTCTATCCAAAAACATAGGTGGGTCGAGATTAAACCTCGATATGGTAGAATTTATGGCTAAAGGTATCCTTCCACAAGTAACATTTTTCCCTGGTATTAATAGTTTCTGGCCCAGTTTCTTGATAAAGGGGAAGGGTTGGAACAAGCAGGCGGAGAAGATCTAAATCCCAACCTTATTAAGATGATGACTGAAGTTTTCGAAGGATTATATGCATCACAAAGGTGTTGGATGCTTATGACTAGAAAGTTGGCAAACAGGAGGAGACCAGAGAAAGTTTGTAAAGGAGGAGCGAAAAGGGAAAAAGTCCCTTACGTAGATTGGAGGTTGGCTTGGAAGATGATAGAGGTAATGTGACCCACGTCTTTCAGAGCATGTGGGAAAGCATGAGATTAAGTGTTGATACATGAGAGATGTCAGAAGGAAGGACCTGCAAAGCCGAGTGATATTCTAGAGGATTACCAGTATGATGGAAGGCACTTTTTGCATCATCATTGGCTGCGTCGCCTATCTGGGACGACGTCACTGAGCATGCGGAAGCTTCCATCATCATCACAACAGTCATAGATAAGGTTTTCACATCTTTTATCTACATCTGGTACAATAGAAAGATGGTGCACCTGGCAGTTCGACCATCTTCTCAGTTACTATTGGCCCATGGAGAAAAGGTGGAAATGTGAGGTGGTATTCATGCCAGAACAAGTGTGGGATGAGATGGAGGAAAATTCTACTCCTCCACCTCTTATGGTATTTCACCTCATAGAATCCAGTTCTGCCAATGAAGATGAGCAGCCTGATGGACGAAAAGTGTCCAAAGGAAAACGACAAAGAACGAAGAAGGAGAAACATGAAATCAAGCAGAGCGACCAACCGGGTGCAGAACTAGTTCACGATTTTGTACTCTCCACTAAGGAAACGACACCTATCTTGCCAAAGGGCACATCAAAGGCTGACAACTCATTGAAAGTGGAAGATTTCTTTGACTCGCAAGTTCATTTGCGAACCCAGGGTTAAAACAATCCTCTGTCTATAATATTCCGTTCCTTATCTTAATCAGTCTGTTTGAGACATGACTCATATGTAATATTTTTTGAGGCGGCTAAATGGATAGCCAGCTGGAACTTTTATGCTTATTATGTTTACTTTACTATGATGTCAAATTCCATTCAGTAATAATACCGGCAAATGTAAAAAATAGTTAGGATGGCTCTACCTATTTTTGTTTGAAAAAAGTTATAGCAAACCAATTTTTGATGAGATGGCATATGGTTGTAACTGTTTTCTGTTTTGAAGGAGCCGAGCCTAGAGCTCGAATATATCTATATATACATTTGAAATCGAAGGCACAAGGGTTGGAAATCTTATGAAAAAACTATTTGTGTTTTGATGATCAGTTTGTAAGACTTTTTCTTGGAGTTCTGTTTAATAGAAATTGCAGAGCTGAAGCCTACGTTTTGACAAGGATTCTTGTGTAATCAGTCTGGTATTCTGTACCTTCCTTTTTTCCCATGTGCGAATGTGTTTCTCTCTTTGTTATTCCATTCTGTGTTATTTCCTTCATGCTTGGATCAGGGTAAGAGTTAAGTAGAATTCATAGAGATTATGCTCTGCTTAGCTTATTCCAAGTATTTCACCAAATATATTATGCTAAAATTGATGTAGGATTCATCCTTTTTAGATGCCTTACATGGATGGACTGTTTCTTTTCTCTTCTGTTCCACAAATTAAAGCTCTATGACTACTAGTTGCTTGCTACCTTGTCCTTGTGAATGCGTTTACAGAATCTTTGTGAATACTGCTTTCCAGAACTTGTTAAAGGTGACTCCATCGCCCAAATGAAATTCATGTGTTTTCAACCAAATGGTTCTTAAATCCTTTTTTTTTCTTCATTCCAAAACAGAAATCTGATCTTCTGTATAATTGTTGTAATTGAATATCTTAGCTGTGAATGCTGGTGTCCCTTTTTCATTATTGACAATCTTTATTATTCCAGTTGTTTCACGAGGTCGTAGAGAGAGCCATCTCTGTTTATGTTTGATAAGAAGCGTAAACCAAATATTGGTTAGTAGTTACCCGAGATTACCCTCTTTTAGCCTTGGGGGTCAGTTTTGGTGTTAGCAACGGTTTTCGGCCTAAAACTGGACATTCACAACTTTTGCTTTGCAGACAGTGCGTGTAACAACGAATTTCCCTACTGCAAACTCGTGAGTATACTACAGACCCACGACTTCCAATGTACAGACACATGTGTGCTACGACATACTCGCGCCTTCTCTACTGTGAACTCTTGCTTGCTTCAGTATACTCGCTACCCTCTTGTGCAAAGACCTGCAAGTGCTTCGGCATAACCGCGACTTTACTGTACTGAAACCCGTGAATATCATATTAGACCCGCAACATTTGATTTTATAGACCCACACACCCGCGGATGGCTTTACTGTAAAATGACAAGTAACTGTGACTATTGACATGAAGAACCTGCGAGTATCAGTTTTATTCGCGCATCTACTGTGGCAGACACGTGAGTGATTTTTTCTTGTCACCTTTTTTAAGGGGTCGTAAATAAAAGTTTGTCTTTTTTTTACTGTTTTTTTTTTCAGATCCACATGGTAAAGTATATCAGTTTTCTGTTATTCACTTATTTCGCTTGTCATTTATAGCATTTGGGTTTCTTGTCAATATTTCTATCATTATGACTTCAAAGGTAGCTTTTGTTCCTGAACTTGTTGGTCCTAACTATCTTGTATGGAAAATAAAAATGATTGATGTTCTGAGGAGTAAGAATCTATGGAGGATTGTTAATGGTGAACACAAAAAACCTGTTGATTCTAAATTTGTGGCTACATGGGAAGATAAATGTGATCAAGCAAGAGGGATCATTGGTCAAATAGTTTCAGATAGTCTTGAGGTAAGTATCAGAAGACAACCTAGTTGAGGCATGAAAAATTATTGCTTCTTTATTTGATAAATCTGATGATGTTTGCTTATTACCTTGAAAAGAATATTTTTGAGCTAGATCCTACTAAATTTGAAAGAGTAGAATTATATCTTGTTGAAGCGAAAACGTTAAATGAACAACTAAATAATTGTGGTAAAGATTACAAGAAAACAGACACTGCTCTTATAATTCTTGTAGAACAAAAATTGCCATCTTGTTTTTATATGTTCATCCAAACTAGGAATATGGCTCTTGAATTGTCTCAAAACACCACGAAACCTACTTTTGATGATTTTTGTAAAGGATTGATAAATGAGAAAGAAAGGTTGATTGTTTCAGGACAAGTCTCACCCAATAAGGCTCTTATGGCACATAATACGAATCCTAAGAAAAGCTTTAATAAAGGTTCTAGTTCACACACTTCAAATCATACTAATAAATGTTGAAATATTGTAACTTCAAAGAGTATTATATTTGTACTTTATTATTCTGGAGATGGTTCGTTCCTCCGTGGAGATCTTATTCTATATCCGGAGATGTTTATTCCTCCATCGGAATGTGGTAACTTGGGTTATTAGACTTCCCTAGTGGGGGTCGGCTCTGTATGTGTTATGTGGGTCAAAGGGTTGTTAGACCACCCTAGAGGGGTCGGCCCTGTCAATTGTAGTGGGGTGTTTAACCCAATGGTAAAGTTGGGGCCGACCTAGTTAATATATTGTACAAGTCGGAGATGTGTATAAATAGAGGAGGTGAGCTCCTCATTTGACACACTTCCCTCACTCAGAATGTAGCGTACTTGTGGAGGAGAGGTCTGCTATGGTGGAGGAGGGAATCATGTCTTTGGTTTGCATCTTTGTATATTGCTGGTAATCTATATTGAGGAAGCTTTGCTGGGTTTTCTACCCCATGAGGGTTTCCCAGGATAAATCTGTGTCTCTTGTGTTTATGTTGTGCTTGTTGTTTCTTCAGTGATCCTGTATATGTTATTATTATGAAATGGAATGTAATGCTGCTATTTTCTGTCTTAGCATATTAAATCTTAACAATAAATATGGTCATGCTTCTCATGCACATCATGAAAATAGTAAGAAGAAGAATGTGTATGATCCTTGTAAGCATTGTGGTAAAATTAACCATCCTGAAAAGAATTGGTTTAAAGCGAAACGTTTAATGGCTAAGGCTAAAAAGAAAGGTTCTGATGAATCTCAAGTAGCTTTACGTGGATCTGTTGTTTCGTATAGTAGTTCTTCTTCTAATGTTGAATGGATAATGGATTCTGGTGCTTCTAAACATATGACTGGTAATGCTTCTTTATTTACATCTTATGACAATAATAAAAACACATCTCATAAAGTATCTATAGGTGATGGTAAACAACTTTCCGTAATTGGTTCTGGTACTGTTAATGTTGCTAATGGTTAATTGAAAGATTTTTTTCATGTTATACACATGCCCATCAACTTGCTTTCTATTTATTGTGCATGTCAAAAATGATATAAATTTGAAGCTTGGCCTGATAAATATGTTCTTAAAGATATCAATCATAATTTTAAAGTAGTTTCTTATGGTCATGTTGATTAGACTCCTGGTTTATATAAATTTGTTGGTTTTAATTCAACTAAAAGACAACCTTTTTATTCCTATATTGCTCATGTTGATGAACTAAGTAATATGGCATGAAATATTGGGTCATTTGAATTATGGTAAAATGAAAATGTTAACTAAAATGGTACATGGCTTGCCTAATATTTCATCTACTAATGGTGTTTGTGAAGGTTGTCTACTTGGTAAACATCATAGAGAAATGTTTGATAAAGGTAAAACTTGTCATGCTAAAGAACCTTTGCAATTAATTCATAGTGACATTTGTGGTCCTCTTGAAGTTCCTTCTATATCTCATGTAGTCTATTTTCATACTTTTATTGATGACTTTAGTATAAAATCATGGGTTTATTTTTTGAATAATAAAAGTGACACTTTTTCTAAATTTTAAACATTTAAATCCTTGGTTGAAAATGATTCTGGTAAAAGAGTTAAGACTTTAATAACTGATAATGGGGGGGAATTTGTTAAGAAAATTTTTGAAGTTTTTTTTATCTAAAATTGGAATTCAACATCAAAAGACGGTTCCTTACACATGTCAACAAAATGGTGTTGCTGAAAGGAAAAACATAACTTTAGTTATAATGGCTAGATATATGATTTATTCTAAAGGATTACATAAGAAATTTTGGGTTGAAGTCATAAGTTGTGCTAACTTTATTTTAAATAGAGTTCCTACAAAAGTTGTTAAGCATGTTACCCCTTAGGAAAAATGTAATGGTAGAAAACCAGATATTAGTAACTTTAATGTGTTCGATTGTGAATGTTGGGTTCATATTCCTGATGAAAAACGAAAAAAGTTAGAACCCAAGTCTCACACTTGTGTATATTCATTTGCTATGCTGAGGATTCCAAGGCTTACATGTTATTTGATCATTCTAATCAAAGTGTCATAATCCAAAGAGATGTTCAATTTACTGAATTCTTTCCACCACCTAATTCAGTAGAACCTCCTATTAACCTGAATATTCCATTGTCTCCTATTACTCCTATATTTGTTACTCCTTCTAGTACTGTGCCTGTAGTTGATCTTAGTTCACCCTCTTCTTCAAGTGTTCCACCTGAATGTATCAAAGCTCCCAAAGTAACTTATGTTCCTTCTAACCTTCCTGTTTGGGCCTGAAAAAATATTGAAACTGTAGGTAGTGAGATCAGTAACCCTTCCGATACTCATATAACTAGATCTAACTTTTCTCCTATTACCAAAGTTTAGGCCGCAAATGATCCTACTTCTTATGCTCAAGCTAAGGGTAAGTCTCATTGGGAACAAGTTATGTCTACTGAGTATGATTCTCTTATGAAAAACAAGACTTTGTCTCTTGTTCCTCTTCCTTCGGGAAAGAATTTAGTTGGTTGTAAATGGATTTATAAACTAAGTTTACTATAGAAGGACAGATTAAAAAATATAAAGCTAGATTAGTTGCAAAAGGTTTTAATCAACTTGAAGGTATTGATTATAATGAAACTTTTTCTCATGTGGATAAAATGAATACAATAAGAACCGTCTTATCTCTTGCTGCATCTTATAAATGGGAAATACACCAAAGGGATGTTAAAAGTGCTTTTTAAATGGTAATATCAATGAAGAAATTTATATGCAACAACCTCCTGGTTTTATTAATGCTGAATCATCAAGTTTTGTATGCAAATTACACAAGTCTTTATATGCTCTCAAACAAGCACCTAGGGCTTGGTATGAAAGAATTGATACATATTTCTTGAATAATGGTTTTAAGCGTTGTATATCTAATCCAAATTTGTATGTTAAGAAATTTGGTGATAATATCCTCATTATTGTGTTATTTCTGGATGATCTTATTATCACTGGAAGCCAACTTGTTTTAATTCAAAGTATGAAAAGTGATCTTCAAAATTAGTTTGAAATGAATGATCTCGGTATATTGCACTATTTCTTGGGTCTTCAAATATGGCATATGGAAGATGGTATTTTTCTCTCTTAGCCGAAGTATGCTACAAACTTATTGGCTCGTTTCCATATGAGTGATTGTAAACCTGCTCCTACGCCATTTCATCCCGGTGTAAAGTTAACTGTTGACTGATTGTAAACCTGCTCCTGTTGATGCTACTCTTTATCGTCAGCTCGTGGGCAGTTTGATATATTTAACTCACAACAGACCATATCTTTGTTTTGCCATCAATATGATTTCTCGGTTCATGCATCAACCTCATGAAAGTCATTGGAAAGCAGCAAAGAGAATTTTGAGATATTTACATGGGACATTGTACCATGGTGTTTTTTATTTGAGCAGTGCTACAGTTTCACTTTCTGGATATACAGATTCTAACTAGGCAGGTGATAGTTCTCATCGATGGTCAAATGTTGGTTATATATTTCAACTTGTTTCAAGTCCGATTTATTGGTTGAGAAATAAGTTGAAGACTCTTTCTTTATCTCCGTGTGAAGCAAAGTATAGAGCAACCAAAGAAGCAGCTAAAGAAGCATTTTGGTTACGACATGTTCTCACTGAGCTTGACCTGGTTCCGAAATTGTCCACTATGTTGAAATGTGTTAATGAGGGTGTAATTCATCTTTCTTATAATCCGGTATATCACTCCAAGACAAAGCATCTTGACCTTGATGCTCATTACATTTGAGGTCTCCTCGCAGATGGTATTCTTTCTCTTGAGTATTGTCCTACCAAGCAGCAGGCAACCGATATCTTCACCAAATCCTTAACATCATCGAAGTATGTTCACCTTCGTTCTTTACTTGCGATGAGGGAAGTTGTCATCAAGGGGGAGTAGTAATGAATCCTTCCTTCCTTAGTGTTAGTGAGGTATTTTCTCCCAGCCATTATTAAGCGGGAGTGTTGGAGTATATTAATTATATTCCTTAGAAGGTAATAATGTCTTTGTATTATGTCGAAATTTATCAACAATCTTATGTAAAAGATTAATACATTATATCCCATATTAATTATCGTAAAGTATTCTCTTATTATCCATTATTATATAACGAGATATTATTATGGAGAATTATATTATCCCACATGCATTATGTGAGAGTAATTCCTCCACATCTCTTGATATATAATAGGGTCAAGGGAGTCACATCAGAACAACAGTGATATAGTGGTATACGCTCATAGATAGTATCAACACATTGTATTGTGCTCACAAGCTCTCTGTTGTATTGTGTTTGGGTTATTTGTAGTTGCTCTCTTGTAAGATTGAAGAAGATTTCTGGAGATAATAGAAGACAACCTTCCTGTGGATATAGCCCAATTGGGTGAACCACATATATCTAGTGTATTCTTTTCCTTTTTCTCTTTTTGTTCTTATTTATGTTGATATGTTATTGATTTATAAGATTGGTAAGCTAGTTTAGCTAGATATATAGTTCTAACAAATTGAATATAGGGCCAGGATGAGATAATTCTATTATGCTAGTCTTAATAAAGAGCAAATCAAAGATTTGAACATTTCAAAACAAACTATTGTTATATTTTTCATTGACCCTGGGACCGACCAACGCCTAATCCATAGAAGAAGCGCCTTTGTATGGATTGGTTAAAAAAATGGGCTAATTGTTTTTTGAACTGATCGACAATGAAACATATTTCAATCTTAGATGGCAATTTCAAGGTCCAAAATAAGCATTTTCGAGTGATGGGTGCTTTAGACATCCTTACTGTTGATCATGTTGTTGTTGATGCTAATCTATAGGGAAGAACTCTTTGATATTTCGTGTTGTCATGGATAAGTGATGCAGGAGGGATCAACAAACCAATCCAACCCGCTTTCCCCAGGATTAGTTTGATTCCACGCAGAATCACCAAACTTAGCAGGATCAACTAAGTCTTTCTCCAAACTGTTGTTGAAGGGAAGACTTCAAATTGATGGTGAACTCGGTTTCCTAAATATTTCGGGTCTCACCTAAATGCGGAGCATCGAGAAAGTGTGACTTCTGTAATTCTCTTCTGCATTTATCTTTCCACAATCTCCTTTCCACAACGAACTTCCGCAATCGCCTTTCCACAATGACCTTCCACAATCGCCTTTACGCAACGACCTTCCGCAATATCCTCCTTCCGCAATATCCTTCCTTCCACAATTTCCTTCCTTCCGCAATTGCGGGTATTCCTTTCACAGCCGGAATTTCCTTTCGCAAATTGCTTTCGCAACTTAACTTCCACAACTTCTTTGGACCGTCAGATCGGCTAGTGTTCCTTCTTCATTTTCTATGGAGCGTCAGATCCAGATCAATGGTTGATTCCTCGCATTTTTTTTGGCCCTTAACCCCCAAAATCTTTCTCCATGGTAATACTGTATGAGTCGTTGATCACTTCGCAGCTTCCTGTGTCTGTCGATCTGTGATCAAATGCAGAACGTTCACCTTGGCACTTCAGAGCTGGGGATAAAGCATAGATGGGTTAGATGATGTGCCGCAGTAGATGCTTTGATAGTATGATCTCGTTCTGACCAACTATATCGCCCGCGCAAGTTTTCCTCATGAAATCATTTCCATGCCATCGATCTCCTTGCATCGATCTGGATCGTCCAAATTCTGTCAAATGAACCGGATGCAATCTCTGTAACTCTACGTTGATTGATCATATGATGGATCAATCAAACCCATCCGAACTTCATCGGACTTGATCTCCTTCATTGGATCTACACATCATCGCTTTAACCGAGTAGAACTTCAATTCGACTTCACTGAATTCAACCTCACAGGCTCATTCCAGTCTAACCCTGAGTTTCACCTCTGCGGATTCATATATATGGAGAATCGATCCTTTCAGTGATCGATGATATAGGGTTTACTCTGCAATTTACAACATTCACTCAAGCGCTCACAAACAGAGATCATCCAAACATCTTATGCAAGCATTCAATTATCTAAAGCCCCAATTTCAAGTTGTTCATAAACATAGATTTCTCAGGCATGGACAGAGTTCATCAATAATTCAATTCACAGAATCATACACATAGAAAGAATTGTTCTTCCATCACAATTCAATCATAAGAAACCTGATACAATTTTGATCACCTCCTGTGGCTTGATTTACATTGTTTGGCTACACTCTATGCCTCGTAGGCTTAGACACATTTAAACAGAGGATTTTGAAACATATTATGTTTTAGATCCATATTACTCTCAACAATCCCCTAACTTATAGCAATTGTTTCTAAGATTAGCAAACCCTATCTCTGTGACTCGCTCATGAAATCCTTTGAACTTCATCGAATGCTACCATTAGATGTGGATTTTGTTACATGATTCACTAAATGACTCATCACATATCTAGAATCACACTTAAAACATGACATTATTTAAAATATTTCTTCAAAGGACCACTAATTCAAAAAATGAAGACCCCTTCTAGGTTTGATCAAAAGTACAAGGTTTTGAAGACAGGATGCTCCTACATCAATAAGATTATCAATTGCATTGATTTCATAATAATATTTTGAAAAAAGTTGAAGATTAAAAATAATAATAATATTTTTTAATATGTTTTTTTATTTCAAAATATTTCAAAATTTTTTAACATTTTAATTATATTTTTTTCAATATAGATTTTTTCTATCAATATATTTGTTTTAACTTTATACTTCATACATTTGAGACAAAGAACAATGAATGGATGGTAAGGTATTTTTAACAATTTTGATATTATCTTATGATTATTGTCTTTAATATGATTAATTCTAGTACTTGTAAATATATATATTAATTTACACATTTTGATCCATAATATCTCTTAAATATTTTAACACTTGAACATTTTTAATATTATGTATATGTTGTTGTTTACATTGACATAACCTATTTTGAATATTGTGAATATCATAATATCATGCTTATGGTAATTGGTAAAGATATATATCAATATAGATTCATCTTAAACCCGGATTTATTAAGCATATAAAGGGATCTAATTGCTTGAGGTGTACTTTTTTTCTTGATGTGTAAAAGAATTTAAAGAATAGGCATGATGATCGGATTAGCATAATCTATATTTAGTTTCGTTAAAACATATGTAAAAGTTTTCTAGCCGACATGTTTTTCTTATTTATTTATTTATTTTACTATTATTAAAATATGTCACGTTACATCACAACATCTCCCCCATACTAGATTGTAAGCACCTCACTACTCTCAATGCAATTAATTTACACATTTCTATAAGTTGTATAGGAAAACAAAAACAATGAAAAATCATAAATTATGATTAATATAGATACATACTTACTTTGATAATACAATTTTGTTTATGAGGGTAAGAGTTAAATGGTTTATTTACACATAAATATTGTATAATATTTATTCAATATAATCAATAATCACATTCATGAAATCCTATATAAGAGGGGAGCATACTCCTCAAAACACTTTAAATTATCACTTTTCCAAATGTGATTTTGTTCTTTTGTACTAGACATAAAGTATCTAAAGAATCCTGGCAAGTGATAGATGCATTGGTTGGGGTCATGATAGTTTTGGAGTTACAAGATTCATGTGATGTTCATTTAGCACAACTTGAAGGTGTCATAGGCGAATACTAAATATGAAACATACAATTTACTACTAAAACTTGTAAACTTTGGTGAATATTATGATAAAAAAACATATTTTATGTAAATATAGACGATGTTAGAGACTAAAAATGACCAAATAGCGAATTTATTGTTTGAAAAAATCCCCCAAAATAGCCAATTGGAGAAATTTCACCCCTAAAAATTTCCCTTCCCATAGGTTATGGTTTTATTAATATCATGGTCTATGTCATGCTAGGTTCTCCCACTTTATAATTAATTATGGGTAGTCCTTAGTACTATCGGTGTTCACCCTATAATAAAAAACTTGGTGAAATTTCACCCCTAAAAATTTCCCTACCCATAGGTTATGGTTTGATTAATATCATGGTCTATGTCATGCTAGGTTCTCCCACTTTATAACTAATTATGGGTAGTCCTTAGTACTATGGGTGTTCACCCTATAATAAAAACACCACAATCATGTGGGTAAAGATAAATCCTTTGCAAGGTGACTCACCTCATCAAAATTGTATAAGCGTATAGGCACACCTCTTCCTCCAATTATTCCTCTCTTGTAATCTCCCCTTCCTTTGTGGCCTCCTCCTCCTTGAGGTTGAAAATTATTAGTTAATTTGAAATAAGTGTAGTCCAATCTATCCACTAGGGATTCTCAAGCACTGTATTTATCAGTGTTGTGAGTGGAGGTACCACAGAGCTTAGAATACACCATGTTAGGGACTGAATAATACTTCTACAATATAGGGTAGTTCATAGGAGGGTGTTGATATGTTTTGCATTTCTCACAAAATTCTCTAGTTTGGGAGTTTTGCACATTTTGAAAAACATGATATTGAACTAGCCCATGCAATGGGGTAAAGATAGCTACTTCTTAGAAAAATACCACAAATGGTATTCTTGGGAAGATTCCCATATGAGATTTAGATGAAGGCTAGTTCAATATACTCAAAGAACAGTTTCCCTTAATCATATATTCCATGCACCGCACTTGATCACGACCTACCTTGGGATTGAAAATTCATGAATATTTGATGTGATGGAAATGAATTGAATCTAAACTTGTTGTAGACCAGGTTTTGTTGTTGGTGTTGTAGGTCTAGCTCATATTAGATACTTAACCATAGCCTCAATCTTCATAGATTTATCCAATGCAACTATTGGTGTATCAATTTGTTTTTGCCAAAGGGATTCTAATCAATAGTAGTAATCCTAGATAAACCATTCTATTGTGTGGGTATTATGAATCGGGAAATGAAATCCTTTCCATCACATCTATAAACCTATGTGTTTACTCCCACATAGACTCTCAAGTTAATATTTTCAAAATTCCTTCAATTCTAATATTTCCTATTGTTTTAACTTGGGTAGCTAAAATTATGAAAAAATGTTTTGCTTTACTTCTTATAAGGTGAGAGGAGGAACATTAGCAGGGTGTTGCACAAAATTCATATACCATTATAGATATCATCCGCTCAAATTTGTGTGGAATTATACTAGCTTGGAGGCATCTTAACCCCCCTTTGATATCGAAATGGATTCACACAAACCCAATGTTGTTATGCATCTTCCTCAAGGTCTTTACCCAAAAACTATAGGAATTGGATAGGGTATACACCATGAACCCTATCCATACTAATAGATTGAAATCATACCAAAAAAAACCCTCTAAGACCTATTTATGAAACCAAATTTAAACCCACAACTAGAACTAAATTACTACTACTACTTTGATTACTACTCAAAGAGTTTGAGTTAAAAGTGCTACCACTTTCTCCTACTACTTCTAACATAATTATACCAATGAAAAATTAATATAGAATTAGAAAAAGAATGTACCGTAGGATTCAAAGGTTCCAGAAGGCTGGTTGATATTGGAATAGTTCCATTTCTTTCAGGCATCATTTCCAAAACTTGGGGGGGGTCTGTTTCATGAAGTACCCTTTGCACATCTAGAAAGACACCATTCACATCATTTTTTTCTTCATTCTCAATTGGGTCATTTATCTTGGATTGTTCCACAACATATACTAGTGATGGATCGACATGATTTGTCTATATAGCTATAGCTCCTCGTTTTTTACCCTAGTATGTAAATATATAAATATTGTTGAAATGGATACAAGTTGGATATGAATGGTCCATGATGACCAAAATATGTAAATATGTAAATTTTCACTTTTTAATGTAAAAAAAAAATGACTACCATAGACTAAAGGAAAAAGAAGAGATGGGGGGTTATTATTCCACAAGAGGGGGAGTGAGAGGGGGTTAGAAGGGATATGACCCCAGTGAATTATCATTTAATTCACTACCTTTATTTATTCCTTTATCCTATGTTTTATTAACCCATCCTTAGTAGTGTTCACTAACCATAATCTTGGGTTAATTATCATAAGCCTGGGATTAGAGGGGGAAAAGGTGTCACGTCCAATGGATTCCATTTGGATAGTTCCTATCACTATTCATGCCACTTGGCTAGTTTTTAGCATGCATATAATTATTGAGAAGTAGTCCATCCTGCCATCATTAACCCATGATTGATTCATCATTTATTGTCATACATGAACCATCATTACCCATACCACCATCACCAGACCTATATATCAGAGCCATATTGAGAACAATTGATTTCCCTGGAATTCCAGCACTGAGAGTTCCTGGTTGGCTTGTGATGGATCCGTGGAAGGGAATTGGGGTAACAAAACCAAGGGAATATTAACTTAGAGAATGTATCTTGAGGGATTCTTAACTCAGAGAAGGGATCCCCATTCCTTGGATTGTGTAGGATGAGGGGGAAGGATTTCTAGTATATTGGGATAGTTTAATCCAGAAAACTTGATACCATATTGTTGTAAAATATAAGCAAAAAATATCTATGAAACAAAGACAACAATTACTAGAGATGCGTGCAGAAAATAATACGTCAAAGCACTGATGCAAAAGGTTTTCATCAGATCATGCATTATCATTATCTCAAAAGATAATTACAATGTGTAACAATGGCAATAATAAGCCAAGCAATTAGAATTCCAGAGAGGTCATTCAAATTGAATGAATGAGAGTGGCTTACTTGGCAGTTAACACCACTCGGCACATCAGTTAACCACTTAACTAATATGAAACTTACTCTAACAGACTCTCAAACTGTCTAACTGAGTCTAAATGAATCCATAACTCAACTGAATGCCCAAAAATAGGAGAGGGTGCCTTTCTGTCTGCAGTTAACTCAATAGTAGGTGAAAATAACACCAGATGAAGTCAACCAGTGTAGTAGGGCACCTTCTAGTCTCCAGTTGGATGAATAAACTAGTAAATGATGTCAGTTGCACTGAGTAGTGCACTTTAGTCAAGCAAATCACTCCTTGAATGATGGAGGAGGCTCAGTTAACTGATAATGATGGTCCAATTGACTCCCTAATGTAGGAGGAGGCTCAGTTTACTAAAATTGTGATCTACTGATGATGTAAGCACACGATAGAGTCAAAATACTTAGGATAAGTGGAAAATTAAGCTGTGAAGCTCAAATAAATTATGTGTGGTTGGAAAATGCTCCAACACCCCCCCTTAAGCTAATCTCATGTGGAGGAGTAAAAAAAATAATAAAAGAGCCCTAGAAACAAAGGCCATAGGTCACCTAGTACATAAATAATCCTAGAAATGCTCAAAACATCTAAGTGAGGAAAGAGGGAAAAACCCAGTGGGAACTTGAAAACCCCCCCTCAAATTGAACACTGAATAATCTAATACATCCTCACCATTGTATAAATCACCCCCAACATTGAATGAAGGTAATAGAACTTCTTCTCAGTGAATCTCTTGGTGAAGATGTCTGCAACTTTCTCTTCTGTAGGGAAATATTGCAGTACAATGGTTCTGTCATGCACAAGCTCTTGGATGTAGTGCATGTGGATCTCAATATTATTGGTCCTCTATCTCTGAGTAGGATCTGTCTAGATCTTGATAGCACTCTAATTGTCACAAAATATCACAGTAGAAGTAGTTCTACCAATATCAAACTCTGCTAGAATACCCTGCAACCAAACTGCCTGAATGCAAGCATTGACTGCTCCTCGATACTCTGCCTTTGATAAAGATAAGGCAATGGCGGCCTGATTTTTGCTTGAATAGAAAATAGGCCTTGATCCAATTATCATGAAAACATGTCCGGAAGTGGACTTTCGATCAATGTTATCGCCCACCCAATCTGAATAATTGAATCCAACCAAGTCAATATTGGAATCCGCAGCATAGTGTATGCCAAAATGTCTCGTACCTTGCACATAGTGAAAGATCCTTTTTCCTTCCTTCCAGTTAAACTCATGGGTCTACCGCATATACCTTGACACAACACTCACGGCATAAGAAATATCAAGCCTAGAGTGTGTCAGATACAAAAGACTACCAATCGACTGTCTGTATAGTGTAGAATTCACCAACGATGTAGAATCACCATCCTCAAGACTGATTCCTGAGAGGAATGGGAATGGTGCCACTTTACATTCTACCATATTAAACTTATTTAGCAGGTCCAAATCATATTTTGACTGAGATATCATAATCCCATGAAAATTCTGAGTGATCTCAAGACCAAGAAACTTCGTCAATAGGCCTAAATCACTCATATCGAATGCTTGGTGTAGAGCGGTTTTTATAGTGTCGATCGAAGCAAGACTTCTTCCTATATTCAATAGGTCATCAACATAAAGGAAAATGATCATAAAATTACCTTCATGCTTCTCTAGATACACATTTGGATCTGATTTTCATCTCACAAAATTTTGCGACATAAGAAAGGAATCCATCTTTGCATACCAAGCTAGTGGGTCCTATTTTAAACCATACAAGGATTTCCTTAATACGCAAACAAGTGTCGGATATGATATGTAACATTCAGGTTGTTTCATGTAAATCTCTTCCTGAATATCTCCATGAATAAATGCACTCTTGAGATCCATGTGTTGCACCTCTCAGTGCTTGGATGCAAAAAATTCCAAAACTTGGCAGATTGAATCCATTTTTGCAACCGGTGCAAACGTTTATGTGTAGTCGACACCATGAAATTGTGAAAAACATTTTACCACCAACATAGATTTGTATTTTCAGGTTGAACCATCAGCAACAACCTTGGTTTGGTAGACCCATTTTCACTGAACTAATTTCCTCCGAGTTGGAAGAGAAACTAGCGCCCATGTTGAATTTTTATGAAGAGAATTGTACTCTTCATCCATGGTGGTTTTCCATCTAATATCCTGGTGGGAATGGTAGTATGATTTAGGAACTAAACCAATCATAAAAAAAACATTTTTCAGACAGTAAATGATCAGAATATGAAATAGCCATACTTGCTCTTTGAAATTTTGCTCGAGTTCTTCTTGGATCGACATGATTTCCAATGTTAGAACCAACAGAAGTGAGAGTATTTTCTGCCCACTTTGGAAACTGAGGGGAATCATTTGGATCTGAATCTGAACCTTATACTTCATGCTCATTAATGTCTAATAAAATATCATAAATATCAGAGCACAAACTTTCATAATCTTCTTCCGAATCTTCTTGTTGGAGAGGAAGCAATTTGGCAGTTTCTTCCTCCACTAGTTGTAGATCATGAAGGGGTTCTTCATATTGAACACTTCACTCGATGAATATATTTTTGGATATGATATTCATGAGTTTGTATCCTTTGGATTATTTAGCATATCCAATGAGGATGCACTCAGTACTTTGTGGTTCCAAATATTTTCTCTTCTCAATCGGAATTCTAGCCCATGCAGTGGAGCAAAAAACCCCGAGATGTCACACATCAAGCTTCTAACCAATGTAGGATTCGAAAGGAGTTATACCTTTGGTGGATGAGTGTGTAAATTTGTTCTAAATGTATGAAGCAACAATCATGTCCTCAACCCAAATATTTGAATCCAAACCTTTCGACTCAAGCATACAAGTTTCCATCTCTTTCAATGCTCAGTTTTTCCTCTCCGCTACACCATTCTGTTGAGGTGTGTAGGGGACTGTGTACTGGATTTGGATTCCATTTCCACAAAAAATTGCAGTCAGATATGATTTGATATATTCTCCACCATTATCATATCTAAGAGATTTTATCTTGTCCGTAGTAGCAGTCTCAATGGAATCCTTGAAATTCTTGAATTTTTCAATCACTTCCGATTTGTTCTTGAGAAAGTAAACCCATGTGAAATGATGGAGAATTCATCAATGAATGTCAGAACATACCTTGTGACATTCATGGAGTGATTTGGTAAA
This sequence comes from Larix kaempferi, assembly GCA_027924585.1. Lineage (NCBI taxonomy): Eukaryota > Viridiplantae > Streptophyta > Pinopsida > Pinales > Pinaceae > Larix > Larix kaempferi. The sequence continues at coordinate 19,355,235 of BSBM01001102.1, forward strand.
GGACCACTAATATCACTTTGAATCAGCCCCAAAATACAAGAATCTCTACTAGCTTTTCCTCAATCAAACTTGTGCTCACGATGCTTGCCAATGATGCAACCCTTGTATATCTATTTTGAGGATTTGATGTTCGGAAGGTCTTCAACATTGGAATTATTTTGTAGCATCTAAAAAATATTTATAGTTTAGCTGTTCAAACTTCTCATTCCATAGCCGGCTAAACTCATTTCCATGAGTCAGAAGGGCACTTGGCTTTGAATGTGGAAAAAGGTGGGAAAACGCATATGTTTTGTTGATGTATATGTAACTTCGGAATGTATTTCACATATATGTATATTGTATTCCTATAGAGATGTTATTATTCCTCTATATGGAAGTGTTTGTATTCCTATAGAGATGTTATTATTCCTCTACATAGAAGTGTCATCATTTATATTGTAAGTGTCGTAACTTATACTTGATGGGTTATTAGACCACCATGTTGGGGTTGGCCCTGTATAAGTCATGTGGGTCAAAGGGTTATTAGACCACCCTATTGGGGGTTGGCCCAGTCAGCATTATGTTATGTGGTTAAGTTAAGGCCGACCTAGTAAAGGTTATTAGGCAAGTTAAGTCAAGTATAAATAGAGTGTGGGAGGCACTCTATTTGATTATTTATATTCTCTCTCACACTCTTTGGAGAGTGGCGCACTTGTGGAGGAGGAGAAGCTGCTGCTAGGAGATGTCTATATATTATGCTTGGGTTGTATCATTGCTCTATCTATCTCTGAGGAAGTTATTGGGGTTTTTCACCTTTATGGTTTTCCCCAAGTAAACTCTGTGTCTCTTGTGTGCTTGCATTATTGTCCATGATTGATATGCTGTAGATATGTTGTACATGTTGTTCTCTCAATTCAGATCCTAGATCATATTGAAGTAAATTCTAAAAAAATAACATGGTATCAGAGCTAGCCTGAAAGAAGGCATGGTATGGCATGTATGACACTTGTTGCACTTGCGATGTTAGGGCTTGATATAGCAAAAACTAGTCATCGTATCACTTTCGCTATAAATCCATTTTGGAGAGGTTTTCGGATTTGAACCATTTACAGGTTGGATATCAGATCCTCATGTACCTTGTGTCCAAAGAAAAACTTCTAATTCGTTGTACTTTGTGTTTTATGATCTGTATAATCTAGGGTTTCTGTCTCTTCCAAATCTGAGTCATAAACAGGTGACCTAGGAAAAAAGGTCATAACTTGGGCTAGGAAGCTTCAAATGAAAGTTTGTAAAACGTGACAAGTAGGGAACGGACTTTAATTTCACAGGCCGAAGGTTCAGAGGCTGAAAGTGAACCAGTGACATGTGGCACTCCGTACAAGTTCACTCTCCAGTTTTATCCCATAAACAGGTCACATTGCAACACTTGGTATAACTCTCTCTCAGAGAATCCAATTGAGGTCAGACCTATGGGGTCAAAAAGATGACAGGTTGGTCTACCACAGGTAGATGGTTTAGACCCTATGGATGCATAATTTCGGAGTTACACCATAAACAATCAGGTTCATATTTATGTCAAAACAGAATTGGATTTTGAGCACCTTCATTCATGGCTCCGGGAATTAGGGTTTCGGAGAAAGTTGGAATTTTTGAAGTCTATGGCCACGATTGGAAGCTCCTTAGAAAAATCAAAGTTTAGAGATTTGGATCAAACCTTTTGGTTGGGAAGAAGGGTGGGATTTATCAAACCCTAGTTCAGGATCGTGTCCAGAAGATTCAGAAGTTTCAAGAGGCAATCTTGAGGGGTGAAACTTTGCAGTTTTCAAATTATGAGTATACTAGCTTGATCAGCTCATCAAGGCGCATCTTTCTATCCTTTCAAAAGTTTGAAATTCAAAGTTTGAATTTTTAGGGTTTCTCTAACAAACCCTAATCCAGCTCCAGATCTAGTTCCTGCAAATCAAGTGGATTAGGTTAATCCTAGAAGAGAATGGATTGGTCACTTGCATAAGTGAAGAAGTTCCTGTTTCAGAGGGAGATGAGGCTAAGGCCTTACATAAGAAGATTACAAAGCAATCTCAACAGGTATGACTCATACAGGTATGTTTCGAATTCTGTTCATAATTAAGTTTATGATATGTTTGGCTTCATATTATTACTGTTAGTACAATCTTGGCTATTTTTAGACTTGTCGTATCACCTTAATAAAATTATGAATGCATGATAGAAGATATTCATTGATTAGGGTTTTTGACACTTATGATTGTACTAATGCATTGTGATGTTGTATGAGGTTGATGTTGTCCACTAACATGAAAGGTACATAAAGAAAGACAAATCATGTTCTAGTTCAAGAACATATGACCATGGTGACATGAAGACAAAGGTTCATCCATTTCCATGGATCACATAGAATATCTACTTACGAGGTATGTATAACTTGGTTCTATAATGGTTAACCTATGAGATATGCAGGTAACTAGCACAAGTCATTAAAGAAAACAAGAAGACATTATGCGGGTATGTTAGACATAACTAGCTAGCATGCTAATCCAGGTATGTTTTTCCTATATCAAGTTAGAATCCTACCTTGTGTTAGGATCTCTTATATAAGTATACATGGCATGATTGATAATGATTATTTATGAAGTTAGAAATTTAAGTAATCCAAGGTTTATGCATATTATGTCTCTCACCTTGATTGATGATATGACTAACCAGAAAAGTCTTTTGGTCAAATATGAATATGCATGAGTAAGAGAAGTCTTCCTTAAAACATTGAATCCTAATGCTTATTATCTGTGTTTTAAATGATCATGACTATACATGTTTAAGATTATTGTAGTATTGAGAATATATGATTATGTATGAGATCTCGAGGATATCACAATAATGATACTTGTAAGCATGCATAGTGATTGAGGATGGATATAAGTTCAAGGATAGGTAATCCAGGAAGCAAAGATCAAGAGGGAGCACACTTTAGTAGTTTCTGCAAGGATGCAGATATTCAGAGGGAGTCGACCACTTCTCATAATCCACATGAGAATGGAGTTGCAAAGATTCAGAGGGAGTCCACCCAACAACCAAACAAAGATAAGTATTTGAATTGTCATTTCTTACATATTTGTTTGTTTAAATAATGTTGTTGTTCCTAGACTTAGGTTGTGTATTATGCATATTAGAATAATTACATTAATGAACAGTATACTAATAATATGCATGTGATGGGTAAGTGGCCTATGGCACTGTACAACATTCCATTGCTACTTATCTAGAATGAAACCTCTTTGCTGACATGTTGGGAGTAGTGCAAACTCTTAACAATGTTCTGGTAGAGATTGGAAGGCATCTAGAAAGTTATAGGATATGGATGAATGTTGTATTGAAGCATTGGCTAAAATAATTGCATGATTGTATGACATATTTATTTATGTGTAAGAATTTGTTTTGAAAACTATGAGATGTTTCTAATCATGCAATTTAACTTGTTTTGTAGGAAAGATCATATACCTTCACCTACAAAAGAAGGACTACAACATTTGTTCCAGCAACAAAGATATCTATTGAAGATATTTAAGATATTTAAGATATTGAAGTTCCCAGGATCTAGGATGAAGTAATGGAAGAATGCCATGATCAGTTAATCATGAAGAATGATGTTTGGGATGCAGTCCCAAGACCTGAAGGGAAGTCTGCTGTGACTTCCAAATGGATCTATAAGATCAAGCATGTTGCAGATGGTAGCATGGAGAAATACAAAACTAGGTTTGTAGCTCATGGATTCTCCCAGAAAAAGGGATTGAGTATGAAGAGACTTCTACACCTATAGCCAGGCACACTTCCATCAGATCAGTACTTGCTCTGGCAGCAGTGATGAAATGGAAGATACACCAGATGGATGTCAAGACAACTTTCTTGAATGGTGTAGTCGAAGAGGAAGTGTATGTGGAGCAGCCACTTGGTTTTGAGACACATGACAGGAAGTCATATATGAGCATAACTTGGTATGGTAGGATAGACAGCTTTCTATCCAGTTTGGGATTTACCAAGAGTAAAGCGGATTCTAACCTTTACTACAAGGTTGAGGGAGGCGATCCAGTGATACTACTTTTGTATGCGGATAACCTATTTGTTACAGGTGAGGATAGATTGATTGCCAACACGCAGCGGAATCTTGCTACCGAATTCGAGATGAAGGACTTGGGGATGATGCACTATTTTCTAGGCATGGAGGTGTGGCAGAGTATAGATGGAATCTTCCTTGGACAAGGGAAGTATGCAATGGAGATCCTGAAGAGGTTCGGGATGATGGACTGCAAGGCCATGGCCACACCTATGGCATCGAACCTAAAGCTTATGTGTGATGCTTCATCTGATCCAGTTAATGTCACAGGGTTTCGTCAGATGATTGGGTCCTTGATGTACCTGATGAACACGAGACCAGATATTTGCTTTGCAGTGAACACATTGAGCCAGTTCCTGATGGATCCCAGAGGTGTTCACCTGGTTGCTGTAAAGCATATTCTAAGGTACCTGAAGGGTACAATTGATTATGGGCTCAAGTATGATGTGAATCAAAAGTTTAACCTGTAGGGTTATGTTGATTCAGATTGGGCAGTGCTGCAGATAGGAAGAGCACATCTGGGTGCTGCTTTAGTATGGGATCAGGTGTGATCTCTTGGTTTAGCAAGAAGTAGTCCTACGTAGCACTAAGTACAGCCAAAGCAGAGTATGTTGCATCTTGTTCGGCTAGTTGTGAGGCAGTATGGATGAGGAAGCTAATGTTTGAGTTATTTGATCTTTCGTTGGATGCTACTGGTATCTATTGTGACAACCAGAGTTGTGTGAAGCTGTCTGAGAACCTAGTGTTCCATGACCGGTCGAAGCACATTGAGATCAAATATCACTATATCAAGGATATGGTGCAGAGAGGAGCAGTGAAGCTCATGTATGTTGCGACGGATGAGCAGATTGCATATGTACTGATGAAACCACTAGCCAGAATGAAGTTCGAGTACTTCAGATAAAGGATTGGTGTTCTTGAGATTGAAGATACTTAGAGGAAGAAGTGATAGACACATTTGCTGAAGCCATTCCAAGCATGGTGAGAGGAGGATCCTTCCATGGCTATGGATGTAAGAACTGGATGATGAGCATCAGGACAATGCTCCAGTTATTGCTCTGTATATGCATCATGTTGGATGCTGGAGATGATCAGTTGGATCATTTATATGTATGTATGCATCATGTTGGATGCTGGATATGATCAAGTAGATCATGTATGATGATATGTATCAGGAAGATACTTTGTATGCATCAGTTGGATGCATTGTATGATTAGGATGATCATGGATGATGAGCTTTAGGATGTTCCTCCAGATGACATGCATCAGGACGATGCAGTGATGATTATCAGGATGATGATGTGTACATCAAGATGATGTATGGTGAGTATCAAGTTGATACTCTGTGGCCATGGACAAGTTGTGCAGATAAGCATATAATAGTGCCCTGGGAGGGTTGCAGATTCTCTTGCTAGGTTTTTCTGCTGGCATATAATAGCTCCCTGGGAGATCTGGAAAATGCTCTTTCGAGGTTTTTCTTTGGGAGGACATCTAATGGCGCCCTGGGAAGTTTGCAGATTCTCTTGCTAGGTTTTTCCACTGGCATATAATAGCTCCCTGGGATATCTGGCAAACACTCTTTTGAGGTTTTGTCCTATGGCATATAATAGTGCCCTAGGAGATCCGATAGGTTGAGCTATGTGCTCGTAATCAGTCCTGGGATTCTCTTTTGAAGTTTTTCCATGACCACATATAATATCGCCCTGGGAGATCCAACAGGTTGAGCTGTGTGCTCGTAATCAGTCATGGGATGCTCTTGCGAGGTTTTGTGGTGACCACATATAATAGTGCCCTGGGAAATCCGATAGGTTGAGCTGTGTGCTCGTAATCAGTCCTGGGATTCTCTTTCGAGGTTTTGTGGTGGGGTCACATGTAATAGCGCCCTGGGAGATCCGATAGGTTGAGCAATATGCTCATAATCAATCCTTGGATTCTCTTTTGAGGTTTTGTGACGCACATAATAAGTCCTGAGAAGTCCACAGTATGGCCAGTGATGATGAAGACCTGCAGGTGGTGGGCCTACATCCAGTATGAAAAAGGACTGGCTCTGTAGAACTTCCTATGACGAGTAGATTCAGAGATTGATTGAGATAGCAACAGCAGTGATGATGACAATGATCTAGAGAAGAAGACTTGTGCTAGAAGACCTGTATCGAGAAATACCTTCCTAGTTAAGAGGGAGTGTTGATGTATATGTAACTTCGGAATGTATTTCACATATATGTATATTGTATTCCTATAGAGATGTTATTATTCCTCTATACGGAAGTGTCGTCATTTATATTGTAAGTGTCGTAACTTATAATCGATGGGTTATTAGATCACCTTGTTGGGGTCAACCCTGTATAAGTCATGTGGGTCAAAGGGTTATTAGACCACCCTATTGGGGGTCGGCCTAGTCAGCATTATGTTATGTGGTTAAGTTAAGGCCGACCTAGTAAAGGTTATTAGGCAAGTCAAGTCAAGTATAAATAGAGTGCGGGAGGCACTCTATTTGATCATTTATATTCTCTCTCACACTCTTTAGAGAGTGGCACACTTGTGGAGGAGGAGAAGCTATTGATAGGAGATGTCTATCTCTTATGCTTGGGTTGTATCATTGCTTTATCTATCTCTGAGAAAGTTATTGGGGTTTTTCACCTTTATGGTTTTCCCCAAGTAAATTCTGTGTCTCTTGTGTGCTTGCATTATTGTCCATGACTGATATGCTATAGATATGTTGTACATGTTGTTCTCTCAGTTAAGATCCTAGATTAGATTGAAGTAAATTCTAAAAAAATAACATGTTTTTGCAGCATGATTTTCCTTGCCTACTACAATGAGATTTTCGGTGGAAATATAAAAAATTTCAACATCATTAGGGTTGAATACAACCTTCTTGTGAAAACCAGTGTGTGTCATTTGATACACAAAAAGTAGGTTCGAAGCTAGAGAAGGAGCATAGAGAAAATTTTGAAAACTGCCATGTTCTAAATGAATACTACCTTTGCCTTTCGAAGAAATTTGTGAATCATCTCCCATGTGGATGGAGATGCAGTTTTCGGGGTCTAATGATGAGAATGAGTCTTTGCTTGAAACCATGTTATTTGAAGCTCTCGAATCTATGAGAAGAGTTGTAGAATTCGAAACACTTTCCATGAGTGCATGACCTCTTTCTGCATGATCATTATTATCCTTCTTCCTTGCGCCATTTGGAAGAGTAATGTTGTTTTTCTCCAAGAGAAGGGCCATCTGATCAATATTTTTCTTCATGCATGATATTTCTGGATGAAATCCCCTACCACAGTAAGAACACTTTGTCTTCTCTTTTCCCTTTTGCTTGTCTTTTCTTGAACCAAAGGGATCATCTGACTGCTTGGTCTTCTCCTTTTGCTTGGGATGATCAAATTTTTGTCTTCTCTTTCTTTTGATTTCCTTTACCATTCATAGCTTTGGTTCCTCCAACAAATAGGGCTTGATCTTTGGAGGTTTTTATGGACCCCATCTGAACAAGATTGTCATGCTATTTTGTTAAGGATTCAATGAAGGCATTCAAGGTAGGCATCTTCCAATTCGGAGTGGTGAGTTTTCCCGAATGGAAAGCAGAGATAAACACTAAATAATATTTTCCTAGCTTCGTAAGGATAGAAAGAATCAAATGCTCATCTTTCTTCACAACTTCACATTGTTTCAAATGAAGCACCAAATTCTTGAACTTGGGGAAAAACTCATTGATGGTCTCGAAATTCTCAGGATTTAGGGAAATCAGTTCATTCTCCAACTGATAAGCCCTCATCTCATCCTGCTTGCCAAAGCGTTTGGCAAGTTGTTCTCATACTTCTTTTGGAGTCGAAAATCCGCTGAGATGGAAAAGAAGATCCTTCGAAATATTGAGGCAAAGGAAACCATAAGCTTAATCAAGCTTATTTAAGTATTTGGACTTCTCTACTGCAGAATTAGGCTCTAGTTCTAGGTCCATAGTGACTTTGTAGAATCCTTTGGAGCGCATCACTATCTCTATATCATTCTTCCACTGATGATAGTTGAAAGGAGTAAGGATATTTTGTGAAGAAGAGTCCATTTCTGCTGTAGCAAATGCAATATGAGACTGTGAGAAACCTTTAATCACAAACAAATAAGAACCTTTCAGGTCGACAAACTGCACTTTTCAAGTTGTATCACACCTGGAATAGACTATCAAGCAAGCTTGAAGAGTCAGGTGCACAATATCCATGAATTATGTGGAAAAATTTTGACTTCTGGTGCATAGTCGGAATATTTTTGAGCAATCTTGCTCAATATTCATATGTGTTCCAGGTGCATAAAGCACTGGTGTAGAAGTGCATAATTGATGAATATGTCTATGGTTGTCATTGATGGCAACATTAATGACAAAGGTCATGACTAAGCAAGCATTGATGATTGGCACTTGAATTGGAAATTGGATGACAAAGTGGACAAGGTGATGGGCAGTGGCACACCAAATGACCCATACTGTTGTCATTTGGAATTGGTATGAATACCCTAGATAAAGATTACATAGATGGACCAAATGAAGACAAGCAAAGATGGCATGGAAATATGCCAAGCAAGCATAAGCTTGCGGGCATGAAAATCTCAAGTGGACATTGGATGGCAAACTTGATGGCTGCGGGCATGTGTTATGACATTGTGGGCATGATGAAATGATGCACAAGGAAGAGAGTGCGGGCATCTATTGGAAGAAATTATGGGCATGTTTTTTATGTATATTGAGGACATGAAAGGAACCCCTTGGGGGCACCTAAAACAAGCCGTGGGCATGTTAATTGAAGGTAGGTACGGGCATCAAGCTCAGGATTTTCCAGGAGCATACAAGCATCAACATGGATACCACTACGGCATAAATCAACAGCCCTTACGGGAATTTAGATCAAGCTCATGATGCGGGATTTAAGACCACGTTAATCTGGAAGAGAAGATAAAAAAAGTAGAAATATATAATCAATGATGAATTTGTGGAAATAAAAATGAAGCATTTAATTGAAACAATTATCATTTGACAAATAAATTAAAATGATGAAGTCGGCCTCCAAAAAATTCAGAAAATGAAATGGATTAAAAAATATACTAATTATATTTTTTTTGACAAGTCGGCTCAGCCATAGAAGACAACTTTTATTAAATAAAAAAAAGGAGGAGATATATAATGCAAGTCAGCTCAGTTGGAATTATTTTTTGTGGATCTATATAAATACACTGTAAAAACGTTATTTTTAGTTGGAGAATTTTGGACAGCTCTGTGTAATTTTGGGACAGTGGAGCTCTATACAAATTTGGGGGACATTGAGGAATTTCGGTGGTATAGTGGAGGATCATTTCGGTGGTTAGGTTCAGGTGTGACGACAGTGTGATGGCAGAAGCAGGAGCATCATAATGAACTATTTCTATCTTTGATTTTCTGGGTCACACTAGTCAACAACATGATGAAGACATGAGTTCTGGGCAGTATTATGACATGGACAGTGATGCATGATGATATTGTTTTATGAGACAGCTTGATGTGAAGATTGTAATGACATGAATAGAATCATAATGTATATGCTGGTCATAACCAGGATGATATGCTAAATTTGTGAACATGCTGATGACATGGACAAAATTTTGATAGACCAACAGAACATAATGATGTGGTTTTGTTTTGAGAGGATATTTGGTGTAATTTGGGAGACATAAGGATCTCTGATCTCGTGGGGACTAAGGATAGTTCGGTGGTAGTAGGAGCAGCAACACATAGAGAAGAAATAAAGTTTTTACCTTCTATTTTCTTGGTTTAACTGAGGCAGCAGTTCGATGAAGTCATGAATAAGAGTGCTCAACATAAATACCAAGACATGCGGACATGATCTTCGACCTGACAGGACAGAGATGGTTAAGGACAAAATAATGAAATGGTGAAGGACATGAAGCTTAACATTATGCTGAAGATGTTTATGTACTGTTGATGCTAATAATATTGATGTACAATTTACTGAGTATATGCATGGACAAGATAGTCAGAATGCATTTGGTTTGTTCTTGGGCAGCATGAAGACTTTGGACAGAATTATGAGTACATGCTAAAGATGAGTGTATAAACAAAACGAAGACTTTCTCATTGGAATTTTATGATGTATGTGTATGTGGCAGACTTTGGAAGAGTCTGATATATCAATTGTAATCTGCAATTTGAAATTTGTATAGGGAGGTAGGGTGGAGCTGGGGAAAGACTAATTAGTCTTTCAACAAGTTGCAACTTTCCTGATATTGTAACATCTTAGTCAGTTGCAGCTGATTGAACCATTTTGGTGGGTGGTGCCACCTTATGGGTTGTCACCCATATTGGAGATTGTAGTTTCCATTTATACAAAACTTATAAAGCTTATATCTCGTCTCTTGTGCAATGTGTTGAAGTATTTATGTTGATAATATAGAAGTGAATGTGTAAATGATGATATGAAATTGTGATTATAGCTGAAATTGAATAAAGTGTAGGCTCACTGATTCACCCCCCCCTCTCAGTGAGCAGTTGTGTCTAACAAGAATCACTAGTGCAGGAGTGCAAAAGTGCAGAAGTACAAAAGTGCAGAAACACTGTAGAAAATTTGACTTTTCCTGCCATGGATTTGATACCATGTAAAATATAATCACAATAGATCTATGAAACAAAGACAACAATTACTAGAGATGCATGTAGCAAATAATATGTCAAAACAATGATGCAAAAGGTTTGCAACAGATCATGGATTATCATTAACTCAGAAGATAATTACAATGTGTAACAATGGCTACAATAAGCCAAGTGATTCAAATTCCATAGAGGTCATTTGAATTGAATGCATGAGAGTGGCTTACTTGGAATTTAACACCACTCAACACATTATTTAACCACATAACTAATATGAAATTGAATCTAATAGACTCTGAAACTATCTAACTGAGTCTAACTGAATTCCCAAAAATAGGAGAGTGTGACTTTCTGTCTGTAGTTAACATAATAGTAGGTGAAAATATTAACACCAAATGAAGTCAACCGGTGTAGTAGGGCACCTTCTAGTATCTAGTTGGATGAATAAACTAGTAAATGTTGTTAGTTGAACTGAGTAGTGCACTTTAGTCATGCAAATAACTCTCAGAATGATGGAGGAAGCTCAATTAACTGATAACGATGGCCCAGTTGACTCCTCTAATGTAGTAGGAGGCCCATTTTATTGAAACGGTGATCTACTAATGATGTAAGAACATGATAGAGTCAAAATACTTAGGATAAGTGGCAAATTAAGCTGTGAAGCTCAAATAAATGATGTGTGGTTGGAATATGCTCCAAAACTTGTGGATAAATACACCCAAATCGTGGGTGGCCTATCAAAGAAATATATGACTTGACAGATCCTACGAATGGGTTGAACGTCCTTGGTCTACAATCAATCGCTTTCATTTCCAGATAAGTATTCTCTCGTGTATAAAATGTGTTTCTTTTATCTTTGAAATGTGTTTAACATAATTATTGTTGTTCGATGATTTAATTCCATGGAATTATGGGTATTATGTGATTGCATTGATGTAGAAATTGCTTGCTATAACTCCACATATGCATTTAATTTCACTTTAAATATATAATTTACACCATGGAAATGGAATAATAGAGGTATTTTCAGATAATAATTTGAGTGTTCTACAACCCCAATGGAATTGTGAGGACATTGGGCATGTGACAATAGCAACATCCCTCTTGGTGGCCTCATTATATCATTCCTCTTATTTCATGGACAATCTATCCCCCCAACTTCTTCTAACTGATCTTTCTTCCACTATTATTCCTGTTTGTTTTAACCTAGAGTTGTCCATCTCCTCATGTATCCTCAATTTCCACAACTCCCTCATCCTTTCTTTATTAATGATTTCTTCACTCATCTCTTTATTGAACTATTCACTCATCTTCCTTGCCTCTCTCATTTTTTTTCCACTGCTTCTCCCTAATAGATGACCTTCTCAAAGCTTGCTCAACTGCAACACTTTTTTCAAAATCAACCCTGTCTTTCAAATCCTTTAAATGTTTTAATTCACTAGTGTCATCTTCAACCACTCCCCCATGGTTCAAGTTATCTACCTGGCCATAGAGAAAGGATTAAAAGCCATCAATTCTTCTTCTAATAATCATATCATGATCCATAACACAATTTAGATCATTAGTCTCCATTAAGTTACCTTTTTGAATTATTCTTCTACTTCATAAGATTATGAATCTCTACAAAAAAATCCACTGTATGCCCATTGACAATGTTTTCCACCTAAAATTTCACTATTCGGACAAGATGATGTTCTAATAGGTGTAAAACAATAAGGATAGTAAGTAGTCCATTGAATGATTTTCTTTTGTCAATATTTATGTTCCAGGGTTTCCGCAAGTCTCTTTAGCCACTTATATAAGATCATGTGGATTTCACACCAGAAAATACCATATTAATCCAATGATGGCCTATATTACAAAACAAAATCTCTACGCATCACCATATTCCATTCTTGCAACTCAGAGTCTTTTAACACAAAATATTCAAACTTTTTCTCCCACCAATCTTTAATCTTATACTTATAAATCCCATTTTCCATCCAAATATTCTTCCCCTTATAGCATGGTCTCAACAACATTAACATTTTTTGGAGACATGATGAGATCAAGGTCCCTACATGGGAGCCAACAAAGGTCCACTTGTTACATCGTAATCTTCCACCCTGTGAGCATCAGCATTATTTGGCCTATAGGATCCATTTCAGTGACTCAAATCCACTTATATCCTTCAAAGATACTATTTTTCCCTATTTTTATTCCTACCCGCATGTTGCATCACTATAGCATGCGTACCCACGAGTTGCATCACTATAGTCCGTGGGTATCAAGTAAAATGGTAAAAACCACTATTAATTACTTTTTACTCCCAAAAAGCGGTCATTGGGTGACCTTTGGCTCTCCATCTACCCAAGTAACGCCTCGATGTGTCCTTTCACCTACCTTTGAGAGGACTATATATTGATCACATATGGCTTATGCACGGGAGGAAGAGGAGACTAGCAAGAGAACTCTAGTGGATTTTTTCCCTATCTTGAGTCTGCACTCATTGATCCTTGTAGTTGTGGACCATTTATGTTCACCTTCCAAAATCCTTTCTAGTTTGAGTTTGCCATTCATGGAGGATTGAAGTGGTGGAGGCACAAGTGGATTGATCTAGATCTTGGTTCAGATTGCTTGCCAACAAGAGGTCGTATCACTTTGTACTTCTTCTCGTTCATTAATAGAAATGCTCATATTCTCGTCCATTCATGGTGTGAATGTTATTTATTATACATTGGGTTACATTTGCGTATGATATTATGGACCATTGTTATTGATAATGTTAATGTCAATTATATATTATATGTACTTGTTGGATATCGGCTGTCAAGACTAATTTGCAGATTTCAAGTGCATGGATTGAAATCTCCAACGGGGATCTACATCAAACGTTTGGATCGAGGTTGGTTACATTTCTCCATTATTTTAACATTGTCATTTATAATAGCATTTCTTTGAGAATTGAGTAAATTTCTGGTAGTCATCCGTCTGTTGTGGTATTCCCAAGCCATAGTGAGTTTTCTCCAATACAGAAATGGCGAGTCCGCTGGGGAAAACATCCATGATTGGGAAATTTTTCGAGCATTAGTCCACAATTAGAGTTGTTGTTTATCGAAGCTCTATGTCACTGATTGGCCGTTAAGATACACCATAGAAAAATTGCTTTTTTCTGAGCCATTGGACTCTTTATTTGCCCATTTTCCTTTCCTCACCCGCGGGCTAGCTTAGCTCAACTCACGTATACCTGCCTCTGTTTACACTACTGCTCATGGGTACTCGCAGGTATTCCTTCTACAGTAGCATATAACTCCGACTTTTGTTGGTTTATGGCTATTGGTTGTTGTTGGGTTGGCTTTGGTTGTTCCTGAGTCTTTGTTGGCCTCTTTCTTGACTATTTCATGCCTTGGTTGTGACCAGGACTCTTCGTCTTGGTTGAGCCTTCTTGGTTTTTTACCAAACTTTGGATTTAGCCTCTTGGTTTTTTCCTTTTGAGCTCTTTCCTTTGGCTGAGTCTTGTTGTTTAGGATCTTCTGGGTTGTCTTAGTGATCTTCTCGGCACTTCAGTGACTGAATAGTAGGATTTTGCTTGCATTTTTTCATTCGATTTATATTGAAAAAATACAAAAATATACATTTATTTTTTTGCATTTTCCTTCTTGTTTATAAGCGAAAATACAAAAATATGTTACTTTCATGTACTGCATCTTGCATTGAGTGCTTGTTGCCTTCATTTAGGTTATGCTTGTGCATCGAAAAGATAAAAGATTACATCTTTATTTCAGAATTGTTGGTTGATTTTGCATATTAGTGACATTGTTTTATTGGATAGATGAGTCTAGGATTGGACGATGTTTCATACTATTGAGTCTACACATCACTAGTTTCATGATCATATCCCTTGAGTAACCACAGCCACTAAAATTAACGCTTAATATTAAAATTGATTAGACTGATTTTATTTATAGGGTACACCAACTAGCATAGGTTTAGAGTCTTGGAATAGATCATTGTGAGTTAACAATCCAAGACTACTAGACAAAACATTAGGTGTTTGACCAGGGAGTGGAGGAATCCATGGTATAGATCAGTGTTTTCAGGAAGCTCTACTCAATCCAGAGTTAAGCATGAGATCACAGGATTTTGGTTGATGAGATATCCCTCTGATACCGGTTGAACATGGGAGATATATCCAGGATTTGTTCGTATCTGGGGGTACCGGAGGTTCGTCCTCTTATGCTTCGGGCTTAGCTACCCTGCCCATACGATGAGTCCCACTTGCGACTGTGCCCCTGAGCATTGGTTATATTGCGGTGAACATAGTTGCCTTACCTAGGTATCGCACAGGGTACTTGCAGTGGTTATGCTGTTTGTGTCCTGAGTCAGATAAGGATTGGAAAGCATAGTTGTGTTTGTGCAGTGGACTTGACCCTTGTTAACACCCAAAAAGTGCTCACTACCTCATCTACCCCATTACATGACTCATTTGTCGATATTTCCTACCATATTTGCCTTAAAAACCTTAAAATCCCACTAAAAAGCCTCCAAAAGGCCACAAAACCATAAAAAAAAAAGCCTCCAAAAGGCTAAAAAACTCCTTTTTTCCCCCAAAATAATCCAAAATTCCTCCAAAATAGCAAAAACCCTCTAAAAAGGGAATAAAAAATACAAAAAAAAGAGGAAAAAAGAGGAAAAAAGGAGGAAAAAACCCTATACAACTGACCTAAACCATATGGTTCCCAAAACCATGGGCCAACACTCGACCACTAAAAACCTATAAATAGGTGATGGAGACCCCTCATTTCATATCCACAGTCAAATACACCCTTACTCTGCCAAAATCACTCTTGAAACCCTAGCTCACCCTTGAGCTACTTTCACCATTGAGTGCCCCTTTTGGCCCATTTCCACCCTTTGGAGAAAGAGAAGGAGCAAAGTTGGAGTTTGGCGCAACCCTCTTGGACCATTGCAAGAACTTCACCAACCTTCACATTGGAGGTATAATCTTTAATGCAAAATAAAACCATTTATATTCCATGTTTTGTTATGTTTCTAAATGCTCATGCTAGTTTAGAATTTGTATTGCTTTAGCACTTTAATTTATTGTTTATTGAACTGCTACTAAGGAGTCCATTCTCCTTAGTAGGTGCTCATTTGCATAAGCTAGGGTGAAAACCCTAGCTACAGTTTTGGCGACTCCCCTTGTGTTCCTTTGAATTTCTGGTTATAGTTTTTAAAGTTTCAAATGTTTTTAATTTTCTGCAATATTTTTTTGTTCGGATGTCCCTTTCGGCTGCCGTAAACCGCATCTTTTACACCCTGCAGTTGCGTTCCGACCGCCTCTTTCAAGCCTATACCTGCGATCCGACCGCGGCTCTCAGATTGTTTCCGGTGACCTACCGACCGTTTTCAGTCTGTTACCTGCGATCCAACCGCAGCTATTAGCTTGTTCGGGATGATCCAACTGCGGCTGTTAACTCTTTTCCCGCGTCCCGCCTGCGGCTTTCAGCCATTTTTCTGCAACTCGCCGGCGTCTTTCGGCCATTTTCCCGTGTCCTGCCTGTGGCTTTCAGCCATTTTTCTGCAACTCGACGGCGTCTTTCGGCCATTTTCCCGCGTCCCGCCTGCGACTTTCAACCATTTTTTCTACAACCCGCCGGCGTCTTTCAGCCAATTTTCTGCGTCCTACCTGCAGCTTCCAGCCATTTTCCTACAACCCACCTGTGGCTATCGACCATTTTCCCGAGGTCAGACTGTGTCTTTTGGCCAAAATCCCGCAACCTGTTCGCGATTGTTCAGCCGATTCCCGTGGTCCAACCACCTAGATTTGCCACAGACCCGCGGTCTATTTTCTACACTTTTTTCACTGTTTTGAACCCAGCACTTTGTTGCACTATTTTCTGCACCTGCACAGCCATCTGTCCTACCTGCAGCCATACTTCCCTACAGCCTTTTCTGCAGTCCTATTTCTATTCCATTTTACATAATACTTTTTAAATTTCAGCATTTTAATTGAAAAAGAGAAAATTTTGCATTTCAAAGTTTACATTCTGTCTTGTTATTTTTAGTTAGAAAGTTGCCCCCCTTGTGGCACTTTTACTTGGGTTCATCATCATCTCATATGCACACACTTTGTCACCTAATTCAAGTGAGCCTTAAAAATCTACTTAACGCAACCAACATTCTAACCCCACTTGGGGAACACATAAGAATTTTTGTAGTTAGGTAGGATCGGGGGGATAGGCATCCAAATAACACCCCTCAGTTGCTTACACTTGAGACATAGTTGTTGTCCATTAGGGAACCAAAATCCCCTAGTATTTTTTGGCACGGTCACAACCAATTTATCAGAGGGCCTCTCCCCCAGGAGGGTTGAAGTCGCCAGACTGGTTCTGGAGGCCTGAGTGGAATACCGCAATCCATTCAGTAACCGAAGGCTACCTTTCACAGTTCTTGGGGTATCCCTGTATGGGGATATTGCGGTGATAGAACCAAACAACAGATTCACCTTTTCTGGACATGTCATGAACGGGGTATCTTAGTTCCCTTTCTTCTAGGATTGACTACCCGGTGTCCCTCCCGGTAGGGGGATATCTTTAGCCACTTGGCTCTCCTATCCATATTGTCTGACTTGGATTTCATCACCTTGCATAGGATATGTCTAGTTGAGTCAGAATACTATTTAGCTAGGTGCTTGCATGCTCCCTTACCTCCTTTTGGTCTAGCGAGTCCACTATTTTTATTTTTTAGGAAACCTGCTGCTTGTTGGTATTCTAACCATTTCTGTTGATACTCCACTTATTGTAGCATAGCTGTTATCGTAAGTGTTTTGAGTTGGTTGTTGGCCTGAGTGCCATATTTTTTGAGCTCTCCTTCTGCACACTCGGTTGCATTAGGGTTTTTGAGATGTTTTTCACTCAACACAACCCCCAGATATTTGACACCATTTGTCACCATTGAGTCCCCGAGACATTCTCGGTGCCTCCGGGGCGAGCCCCCGCAGCACGGTTCACTTGACACCACCCATCATAGACATAGATCTTCATCACTTGATACCATTCATCATCGATCTCGAGCTTTGTCACTTGACTCCACTCGTCAACGGCATATAACTCCGTCACCTAATCTAGACGCCCCTTATTTTACCTCTGATTCTGAGGCAGAGTCCGAGAACCCCATTTACACTGCACCAACCAGCCCCATGGATGACATGACTTCCACCCCTTTCTTTGTAGGGACCATTAGTGGAGCATCCACCACCACACCAGCTACCACACCTACTTTGGGTATGCCCTCAATGGGGCCCACATATACCATTCCGATCATTGCACCCATTCCAGTAGTTGGAATACCTATTCCCACTCCATCAGTGACTCACACTACCCTTGGCGGTACAGGACTGTCCCATACCACTTTCGTCCCTACACTTGGGGGCAACCCCCCAAACCCTGCCCCTACACTTGGGGGCATTGGCCCCAACATGGTCCAACCCACTAGTATGTCACATCCTTCTACTAGTTTGCCATTCGTGGCTAGCCTCAACCTTCCTGACCTAGCTAGACTGACTAACGATCCCATCAGAAACGACCCTACGTGGCCTCACATGCCCACCAAGCTTCCCTCCGACATCCCTAAGTTTGAGGGCAAGGCAGGTGAGGACCCCCAGAACCATATTATGTCCTTCCATCTATGGTGTTCCTCCAACTCCATAGTGGACGACTCTGTTTGCCTCCGTCTATTACAGCGCACCTTCACTGGCTCTGCAGCTAAGTGGTACATCGAGCAACCCCATGGGACCCATGCCACCTTTACTTCCCTTGCCTCGACCTTCCTACAGTTCTTTCAGTTACCTATCCGTTATGACGCGGGAATTGCGATCCTACTGTCTTGTAGACAGAACACGGCTACCCACATCACTGACAACATTCATGAGTGGCATCGACGCCGCAGCCTCTGCAAAATCAAGTTAGACAACCGTATCTTCTTAGATTGGTTTCTAAAATCCCTCCTTCCCATCATTGCCAAGGATGTGGCATCTGAACGACCCCAGTCCGAAGAAGAGGCCATCCTCAAAGCCCAGCAATTTGACCTCATTTACGCCCAGTCGGGTTATCTATACACCATCATACCTGATGCCCCGCGCGGCGAGGCCTCCCAACATGATGCGCCGGGGGCATCCCATGCCGTAGATGGCATCATTGGCCGTGTTGCCTCGCATCCCCAACCTTTTTCCATAGCATGTCCTAGCCATGGCCCCAACCTTTCGCGGGCTACATCACAGTTCGGCGCAACCAATTCGTATGCTCCCATGGCACATCACCACCATTCCCACGGACCCTCATGTCCACCTCAGTGCTTTGGTCATGCATCCCCCACTTACGCCCCCCCGGTCGCACCTCAGCCCTATTACCACCCGCAGGCTGCACCAGCTCTTGTGTCCTCTTAATCTCAACCTGCTTATTACCCGCCATAGGCAGCCCCTGCAGAAAAACCACAACCTGTTCCGTAGACGTACCAGCAACCCCCACAAGGTTCAGCACCTACGCAGCCTCCACCTCCTTATTATCCACCGCATCCTTCTCCCGCACCTGGACAACCCCAGAACCCACCTGCTGCCCAAGAGCAAGTATATGCCGAATAGAATCTGTAGAAGAACCAAAACAACTAGCGCCAACAGGGCCAACAAAACCATGGCAAAGGCCATAACCGTGGGAAAAACCAACCTCCCGACCAAGGTGGTCAACCACCCAATCCCCCGAACAACAATAACGCGGCACTTGCCAACCAGAACCCTGATCGGCCACCTAAGCATGCCAAAAATCCTAATCTGTGAACAAACCATACTTGTTCTATTTGCGGGGTCTATGGCCACTATACACATGCTTTCCCACATTTGGAGTGAGCTCGACAACTCTGGACTGATGATGCCCATCGCCAAGGTCACGTGGCTCCTCAGGCGCCACCCAACCCCCCACAACCTCAGCATCAACCTCTGGTGCTGCAGAATCCCTTACCAACCCAAGGTGTAGTGAACACTCAGCCGTTGGCTCCCCCTCAAGTCAACGTGCCACCACAACAACAACAGATCACTTATGCCGCTCCTGATCAACCCATGTTCGACTCAGGTACCCACCACTTGTTGATGATGTCATCCGCTAATGTCAATCTCCAAACCCGTCGGAACAAATACGGCTCCACCCTTGAAGCCTCTCCCGCCGACAAAAACACTAACGCTCATGCCACTGATCAGACGTTACGTATACCTCCGGCTCCACTCGATGGCGCGTCCAAAGCACCTCGCTTCCCACTTCGTCGTATCAACAATAACCCCAATGCTCGCGCTGCGTCAAATTACAACATTGTAGATGACTTATCCCAATCTCCCGCAGCCATGTCTGTGTTAGAAGTCTTAAAAAAACTGTCATTCACAATGCAAGACTTTGCTCTCCGCCATTGGTGCTATTGACCCTAATGATTCACAACTGATGGCATTCGATTTTGACTAGTCTGAACCACGCCTGCCTTCCACTTTAGCATTCCAAGTTTCTGTTTCCGTTAGGAAACTTGTCATCCATCGGTGCATTCTTGATGAAGGTGCCTCTACATGTGTTATGTCCACATTCATTTGGCAGAAGTTGGGATCCCCTACTCTCTAGCAGTCCACCACTGCGTTGCGAGCCTACGACGGCCATTCGGCTCAACCCCAAGGTCTATTAGCTAATGTCCCCGTCCAGTTGGCTGGTAAAACCGTGCTCATTGACATTGAGGTCATCAATGCCCAACTTGATTATAACCTCTTACTTGGCCGCAGCTACATGTATGCCATGCGGGCGGTTGCCTCATCCATTTTTCATACCATGATGTTCCCCCACGAGGGACACGTGGTCAAGGTTGACTAACTCACCTATTACTATCCAAATGCCCCCGCTGCACCCGAGAATGTTCTCCCCATGGTTGAACAACCTATTAGTGGTGCCACTACCTCGTTTGTTTCCTCTGTGGGACCTGGAGCTTACTCAGATATGTCGATGACCTCCACATTCCAATCCATTCCTCCCCCGTCACCTGCGCCCGAAATATCTAACCTATGTACCCTTTCCCACAATACACAAACACCCAACAATCAACTGCCCTTGTTACCCAAACAACCATTGGTACTTAGTCTCATTGGTGTTACACCCACTCACACAATCCCCTTCCTATTCCCTCCTTCGGGAGTAGTAAGCACCCCGGTTATGGCTACCCTCAGCCTCCCTGGGTTAACCTTAGGATTACCTGTGTGGTATATTTTGCCTCCCGTTCCCCACCGACACCAAATGTCGTCCTCCAACTGGTGCAACCCATTGCTACTACTAGTCAACCACCTCTCGGTGTCACTACCCCTTCGTCATCTACGAATCCCCCCCCTCTTATCAAGCCCACTGGGGGTAGAGGCCCACAACCATACATTGCTGTACCCCCGCCCAAGGCAGTTAACCCCCCCCCCCATGTTTCGTGCTCCCCCCAAATGCTCGTTGTGTGATGAGTTAGGCCATCCGACTCATCAATGTCCACAATTACTTGCATTACAGGAACACATGCAAATGCTTGACGACAATCCCAACATCCCGGTTGTCGAACTAGATCCAACCCCTAAGCCTCGTGATAAATCACTGCATACCAACCACCATTGTGCAATATGCGGTGTTTACGGCCATTACTCACATCACTGTCCTGATCTCCCAGATTACAGAGAAGCTCCCTACGAGATGAATAATTTGGACCTTGAGACGACACCCCCCACAATTGAGGAGATCCACCCCCCGGTCTCATCCCCATCCAGAGAGATTAACACCATTTATATGATCTCTTCAACTACCACTCCCTCGTCAACCAATTTGACAACTCAAAGTTTCCACAATGATGAGGAGATTCTAGAGGCCCTCACTGCCCCCGATTATCCCTGGGATGACATGCACCATCGTTCCTATTTCCTCCCAGAAGAATCCTCCTCTACCCTACCTACCCAATTCGCAGTTGAGTCCAAAGATTTCCTTCCCACCAAAGTCGACTGGTTTAAGGATCCTATTCCTGCTCCGGATGCCTTTGAGGAAGGTAACATGGCCAACATCTCACCCACAATCCAAATTGATATCGTTGCCCCCAGGAGGTGCCCCTGAATTCATCACTTTAGGAGCCTCCTGTAGTGAGTATGAGAGTGGAGAATACAAAAAACTTTTCCAAGAGTTCCGCGATGTCGTTGCCTGGTCCTATACCGAAATGCCTGGTCTTAACCCCGCTGTCATAGAACACTGCATTGACACCTCTGAGCTTGGGGGAATAATAGATTACCTTGACCCTGGGATAGGGGGCATGATCAATAATTTTGAACCTACCCCATCACATCTATTCCAGCACGTTAATGAACCCATTGTTCAAACCAACACATATGTGATCCATAATCACAAACCCTATGCACATAGCATGGGGGCAGGTCATTAACCTTGCTCACTTTTTCACATTTGTGATCTCAACCATTTTTGAGGTCACATGTCACTTGTAGATTTGATTTGATTTGATACGCCTAGTATTTCGCCCCCGCGGGCTATCATTTCTCCCCACCACTGCATCCTTCGCTTGGTGGGCTCACCTTTATTTGTAGCCATTTTTTAACCTAGTTATTTTCTTTGACCATTTCGGAGTCCTTATGACCTCCGTTTTTTGCACCATTTGCACCGCCGGATTCATATTTCTGTGCCCGTGATGATGCTTGAGATCATTTCTCGCTCTCACCAAAAAATTTTTGAGCATTTTTTCTAGACACCACTAGTCGCCTCGGTTTTCCTGCCACTTCGGCTGCTCTCCATTTTTGATATGTTTTATATCATAAGGATTCATTTTTTCGAGCCCGTGATGATGCTTGAGATCATTTCTCGCTCTCACCCCCATATTTTTTGGGTATTTTTTCCAAAATGCCCCCCTTCACCTCGGTTTGCGTACCACATCGATCGTTCTCCGTTTTTGACACTTTTTATATTGCCAAATTCATTTTTCCGAGCTCGTGATGATGCTTGAGATCATTTCTCGCTCTCACTTGGTACAGTTTCAACATTCTGTCCCGACACCTTGCTGCCTCGGTTTGCGCACCACATTGGCCGCCATTGGATTGTTCCACTTTTTTACATGAGCCATTCACTCCTGTCATACTGTAATTATTTTGTTATTTTGCCACCATTCATTATCCCGCAAGGAGGCCCACCAGTGTTCCCCCCCCACCCTCGTTCTTGGTCCTCATCAATGTTCCTTGATTGAGCACTTCCTCCTTGCCTGGCCATTCCTTTTGTTCGATATAATTTTATCCCTTTTTCAGGCTGGACAAGTCCTTTACGAAAAAGGCACTTAGGGAGTTTCTGTTAAGCTCTTTTCTGACTCCTAAAACAATGAAAAGGTCACCGAGCAATATTACTTCCTTTCATGCTCGTTAAAGTACCTGAAAGGGCATCTATCTGGTATAAGTTTAACCCTTTTCCGGACCTGGTAGACTAATTACGAAAAAGGAATACTCTAGTCACACCAGCTAGAAGAGTTCTTCATTGCATCCTTTTATGCTTCTTTGGGCCTTGGAGACTAACACACGAAAAAGCAACCCCCTGGAGTCTTCTTATCGCTTTCAGACTCTCTAAAATTGAAACCAACCACGAGCATGAACTGTCCTGGGCTCGTACAAATCCACATGACAGTACCATTCCATTATTTCAGAGTCTTCTTATCGCTTTCAGACTCCTTAAAATTGAAAGCAATCACGAGCATGAACTGTCCTGGGCTCGTATAAATCCACACGACAGTACCATTTTACGCCCACTTCTTCTAGTTCCTTAACCCATGAAGAAGTCCCCCCCGTGCCTCCTGGCACTATGATCGATCATCTCGGCGGCATCCCCAATCAGGTTGCCTTTGTTCAGAGTATTTTGCAGTCTCCTGCCATTTGTGCACCAGCTTGAGTATCCCTCATCCCAGTCACTATCCGTAATCCCTTACAGCTATGATCCCTTTCCCCTCAGTCAGTTTCATATGCTGCCCGATCATCCCCGCCATCATACTCTGAACAAAGGAAGTTTGAGTCCACCCACTCTACTTGCCCAGATATCCCCCACAGTATGTCAGTCCTACCATCAGTACTCTCACACTTCGGTTCTCCACCTCGCGCTCCTATCAAGGAAACATCATTGCCTTGATAGTTGCAGGTCTCCCTCTGTCGACGATAACACCTCTATTCCAGAGGATAGACCCAGAGGTCCCTGCGCCTTGGACCCATCACCATCTGTGGTGAGTGCCTACAAACCATTTTGAGAGGAGTCATCATTGCCTCTCCGAGTGGTTGTTTCTCACATGCTCGACTTCAACACCTTGATTGCATCGTTGAGAATCGCGCAGGGTATATATCCTTTCAGTTATTGGTCGAAGACCCCGGATTTCCCCCGACTCTAGCACATTGGTGAGTCACTTCGGAACGCCCAGTTATATGTTCCCGTGGATGTCCGGGTTGCATTGGCGATTGTATTCGGAAGCCATCCAGTTCTATGCTTCCTTGAGTACCCAGTTCAGTTCCAGTTCAGTGTACCATTGAGAGTATGACCCCTTGTCACTATGATCCAGCAGCTCATCAGTTCCTCTGGTACCACACTCCGTAGCACTGTTGTCATTCCACTGTATCAGTTCTTCAGCTCAGATATGGTCATCCCAGCAGTATGTCCCAGCTTTGTGTCCCCTCTGGACCTTTATGATGTACAGGTGGTTCTCTATGTATCCTACAGGTCCCCCTTTTCGGACCTCATAGTTATTTTGTTATGTATCTTGATACGAGCATGGGAATGCCCGCCTCGTCCATATGTTCAGATTATTCCTCATTCATTATTGAGGTCATGTACTTTCAGTTTTTGCAGTTTGTTTGGGACCGTTGTTCCGAGCTCTAGTTTGTTTCTTCTCTTCTCCACACCCCAGGAAAACCATACAAGACTTATGATGTCTATCGGCCATATGATGAGCTCCTGCCCTCACACATCAGGGGGCAATCTGTTAACACCCAAAAAGTGCTCACTACCTCATCTACCCCATTACATGACTCATTTGTCCATATTTCCTACCATATTTGCCTTAAAAACCTTAAAATCTCACTAAAAAGCCTCCAAAAGGCTAAAAAAACCCCTTTTTTCCCCCAAAATAATCCAAAATTCCTCCAAAATAGCAAAAACCCTCTAAAAAGGGAATAAAAAATACAAAAAAAAGAGGAAAAAAGGAGGAAAAAACCCTATACAGCTGACTTAAACCATATGGTTCCCAAAACCATGGGCCAGCACTCCACCACTAAAAACCTATAAATAGGTGATGGAGACCCCTCATTTCATATCCACATTCAAATACACCCTTACTCTGCCAAAATCACTCTTGAAACCCTAGCTCACCCTTGAGCTACTTTCATCATTGAGTGCCCCTTTTGGCCCATTTCCACCCTTTGGAGAAAGAGAAGGAGCAAAGCTAGAGTTTGGAGCAACCCTCTTGGACCATTGCAAGAACTTCACCAACCTTCACATTGGAGGTATAATCTTTAATCCAAAAGAAAACCATTTATATTCCATGTTTTGTTATGTTTATTAATGCTCATGCTAGTTTAGAATTTGTATTGCTTTAACACTTTAATTTACTGTTTATTGAACTGCTACTAAGGAGTCCATTCTCCTTAGTAGGTGCTCATTTGCACAAGCTAGGGTGAAAACCCTAGCTACAACCCTGTACACGCAGTGAAGCTTGGGTGTCTCTATAACTAATTCTATTACCTCCGGCTATAGTTTGGGAGTCTCAAGCCTCTCCTAGGCGAGACATACTGGCTCTAGTGTCAGGAGCTCATTTAGCCACTCTGTTTGTTTGCTCTTGGCGGTAGTTTCTCTAGGTGTGTGCTTTTGATTTACTATTTTTGATCGATAGTTGGCCTTTAGGGGACGTTTTGATTACATATTCTCTCCAAAGATATCGTGGCACGGAGCCCTACTCTCCGTCGATCCCGTCGTTTGGTTGGTTTAAAGCCACTCGAGTTTTCGCGTCGTGTTGCTAGAGGACGCTAGAGGGATCCCTCTGAGTCTTCGGATTCATACGAGACTTACATCCAAGACGTCATGGCTGCACATCCTAATACTGACTAAAAACCTTCAACTCCTTCAGGTAGAGTTGACCATACTTCCGATCCCCATACTCCTTGTGAGGAGTGGGGAGGTGATCCACCTGAGACTCAACCTGGTTCTATTTGGCCTAACCCACTTGATCGAGATCCATTTGATCCTTTGAATCCGGATAATTATCTTTACGGAATGCCTGACTTACTGGAGGACGAAGAACAGGACGAGCCTTTCATTCCTTCATTTCCACGTAGTTATAGATACGGGATGCCTAAGTCGCATAATGAAACTGGCCCTATGATCAACCCCACTAGACTCTCTTTTGGTATGCATAGTCATAGTAATGTCGAACCTTCCACTACGGTTGGTAGTCACGCTGGCACCAGTCATGGTGTTAGCCATACTATCAACACTGGGGGCACTACCCTCGCTGGGGTCACTACGTTGTCCACCCACACACATAGTATGGGGATTGGTCAGATTCCTAACAATGCTAATGTTGGAAGATGACCACCTCCTAGGATTACCCAACCTAATCGAAACTTTTTTCGGAACACGACTCGCCATCCACCACCTAATACACGTGTCGCTACTCGTCAACCCAGGACTACTTTTACAAATGACAATGTTCTTCCCAACCACGGGGGTGGACACATACCGCATACTTTTGCGTCCATCGCCGCCACTAGTAATGCTAATGTAGGGGGTGGGAATATCTCCTATCCACATGGACATCATGCCACCATCCCTGCTACTAGTCACACCAATGTTGGAGTTGGGAATACTTCTCATGCTTATGGTCATCACACGACTGCTCAAGCTAATCCTAATGCTAGGGATGGGAACATACCATACCATTACGGTCATTACAACACAGTTCCCGCTATGAATAATACATACATGCCCCATACTCATGGTGGCAACCCTTACTACAACACAGTCGGTGCTGGCCACCAGTATCACCCACCACCCCAATATGGTGCCCAAAACATGCATATACCTGCTTACTCTCAAATGGGTCAGGCAGGAGGAGGTTATCAATCTTATGGCCATGGGAAAGCTTATGGACCGTCAGGTCCTCATTATCAACAGTTTAATCCTCATGGTCAAGCTTTTGGTCGTTCTTATAACACAGTTCCGTTTAACCAACCTTTTATGGGAGCTTATAATCAATCTTTCTAGCCTCAGCTCTCGTTTCTTTCACGCTTGAATCTCCTGGATCTTTCGAATCTCACGAATGATCCTGTGTGTCACGACCCTACTTGGCCCCCAGTCCCTACCAAGATCCCTCGGACATTCCGAAGTTTGAGGGGAAAGGTGGTGAGGACCCGGGAGATCATGTCATGATGTTTCACCTTTGGTCCTTCTCCAACTCTTTGAATCATGATTCCATTAGATTACGACTATTTCAATGCACCCTCACAGGGGCAGCGGCGAAGTGGTATGTGGAGTTTCCTGGAAACACCTATAGGGGATTCAACGATATTGCTTTGGTTTTCTTAGACCATTTCCAGTTACCGGTTCATTATGATACTGGTACTGAGTTGTTTTCCACCTTCCATCAGAATACGGCCACACATATTTCTAACCACGTTCAAGAGTGGCGTTGGCAGAAGAGATTAGTGAAAGCCAACATTCCTCCAGAGTTCCTGTTGGAATGGTTCCTTAAGTCTCTACTTCCATACATTGCTAAGGATGTTTCGATGTCCGGCATTGTGACTGAGGAACAAGCTATCTTGAAAGTCCAGCAGTTAGCTCTACTTTACTCTCAGTCTGGCATTTTGTATGACATTATTCCTGATGCATAGAGAACAAGACATGAGCCCACGTCAGTTCCTGGACCACATGCCGATGGCATCATGGGGTCCGCATGCACTCGCCCTATAGACTTGGTATCTAATCAAATGCAAAATTTGTCGCTAAACCAATCTGCTCTCGGATAGCTTCACACCTTTTCCACTTCCACTCCATCGTCTGATGTACACAATGTGCAATCAACGAAACCATCAGGTAACCAGCAACCTGGTGGTAAGAAAAAGGGGACAAATAATCGTAGGGGTGGAAACAATGGAAGTAATAACAATAGCAATCGTAATACTCATCGTAAAGAGAATGCCAACCCTCCTCGGGACGGTGGTAATGCTAGCGAGGATCGTAAACCTAGGCGTAAGGTGAAATTCCCTTGCAAGCTTTGTGGGGAGGATCATCTTACTCACTTATGTCGTTGAATTGAAGAAGCATCGAAGCATTTGGCACAGAGCCCAGCTGTGTTGAAGGATCCCCTGCCTCATCACCAAAATATGGCTTCACATGCTCCCACCACTGGTTATGGTACTAATGAAACGGCAACGTCTTCTTCCAATACTAGTGGTTATGGATGTGTGAATATGGTTCAGTCGGAGGTTTGTGTTGCTACTCGTCAGCGCAATTGGTGCACCACAACCCAACTTCGGGAATGAGCCTCCCCCTTCTCTTGACAATTCCTTGCATATCGAGAAGCCCTCCATTATGTCGTGGATACCGAAAGGTGTTCTCAAGCGCTCCATGCATAATCCAAATGCTCGAGCCGCCCAAAACTACTCCATCGTAGAATATTTGGACCAAAATCCGTGTGCCATGTCGGCTCTTGAGGTCTTGCAAGCCTGTCCTTCTCAGAAGCATGCCCTTTTGAGTGCGTTAGGAGTTCAGGATGGGGGAAATCCTAGTGTTATCAAGTTCGATACTACTGATGTCCAGCCTCGCTTACCTTACCACGTGGCTTTTCAAATCTAGGTGGTTTTCCTTAAGAGCTTCATCAAACGTACTATGGTTGATGAAGGTGCCTCCGCGTCAGTAATGTCGTTAGCTTGTTGGAAATCTCTTGGCTCTCCTCCTCTACTCACGTCTAGAACTACACTCACTGCATTCGATGGTAGATCTTTTACGCCGCATGGAATTATCCCTTCGCTTGTTGTCTCCTTGGGAGGTAAGTCTGTGCCTATTGAAGTCGAGGTGGTTGATGCGCCCATCGACTACAACCTTTTACTGGGTCGGAATTGGATGTATGCCATGAAAGCTGTCGCGTCCAATGTATTCAGAGTTATGTGCTTTCCTCACGAAGGCAAGATTGTGACTATCAATCATCTGGATTACGTTAACTCCTCTTCCACAGCATCCACGAGATCCATAGTCTCACAGGTTACTCATTCTCAGCCGACAACTAGGAACATGGGTGTTGGCATGTACCCTTCATTGATGGGAACTTATGATTTTGCTGCACCTGTGAATTTTTTTGGAATCATTACCGACAATGCGTCTCCTCCTTTGCGTAATATGTCATTCTTGACTTCTTATTTTGATGATCCATGGACTTTACCGTCCTCGAGTTCCATGTCTGGAAACATTTTGCATGTCAGGATGTCTAAACCACTACCTATAGCTGAGCTTGCTTACCAACATATTCAACAAGCCACTTCAGAGCCATATCTCTCTTCTTCACGGATAGGGGAAGAAGATCCCGTTATGCTGCCCATGTGTGCAGTCGACCCATCTTGTTCAGATGATTGCCTCGATGGTATTCTACCTTCAAATGAAGTTTTTATTGAGGCCATGAATGGTAATGACAAGCCTTGGGAGGATTCTCCTCATGAATTTTATTTCCTTCCCACCCTTGGTCTTATTGAACGAGATGAGCCTCGAGTACAACCTGCCATGCATTTGGATTTTGATCCAGGCATAGTTTTGTCTAGCCCCGGTTTGATATTAAAGTCTGATCTCCCTAGTGATGAGTCTGTAGACTCTCCTATAGATCCCTGAATCGGTGATCCTGATGAGTTTGATTCTATTTCTAGAATTTCCAACTCCCGTGATGATGAATTTGCCACTGCAGATTCATCCACGTCCTTCAGCTTTTCTCTTCATTCTGAAGTTGATCATTTTGGTCCCTCGGGTGTTGGTACTATGGCACCTTCAGTGGTTAGTTCTCCCTGCATTATGTCTGAGGGTGATAATAGTGAAGTTGAAATTTTTTTCTACTAGAGTGACCTGTATCAATTTTTTTTTACGTACGTTTTAGAGATGATCTTGGTACTTATGTTTCTTGGAGACAGGATTCTTAGATGGACTTATACTTGGTTACCGGTCCTTTTCTACATTTGCTTCGGTCATGGCAGGCATATTCAGGACCTTGCATATAGGTTTAGGCCTCCCCATTGTTATGATGCATTTGAACCTATTACTATCTGAATTTGCAGACACCCCTTGACTGTCCTTATCTTTCTCATGTTCCTTGCATTATGCATAGCTTTGTCCCATGCACTTGGAACTAGTCTCGCATGTCCCTGACACTTGTCTGCTCTCATTACGAGCATTCTTCCATATCTCCTTTGAGCTCGTTAAAAACAGTAAGGAGGTCACGAGTTTACTTTTTCGGGCTCGTTAAACCTTTATGGAAAATATTTTTATAAAGTCTTTTTTAAGCCCTTGTTAGACTTTTTCAAAATCAAACAAGATTGCCAAGTATACTTGTTATTTCAGACTCGTTAAAGGATTTGAAGCGACATCCACTTAGGTATAAGTTTTCCCCTTTTTCGGACCTTTGTGGATTAATTACGAAAAATGAATACTCTAGTTATACGTGACGAGAAGAGTTCTTCTCTCATTGTTTTACACTTTTTTGGGTGAGGAGACTAACTTTATGAAAAAGGACTTCCCTTTTATGTTGTGTTGTGATTGCATTGCATCATCTTGCTTTCCGCTTGAGCCTTGTGCCGGCTCCCGCTTACTCAATTGTTAGCCTGGTGCCTGATCACTTTTCCCCTATCGAGCCCTGCAGAGCTTATATTTTCCCTTCACAATTCGATGACTTTTTGACCCGGAGGGAACATACCCCTGAGTGTCCACATCCTACACGCACTTCCTTGCATTAAGCATAGGTATGTTCCACTGCTTGGGACTAGTCTGCTAGCTATTTGACACTCGTTCCCTCACTTGTTGTACTATAAGAATTTTATTCTTTTTCAAGCTTTTCCCAAATATGAAAAAGACCAAAAAAATCAAATATTCCAAAAAGCCGGATGGGATTATGGTCACTATTTCTTGTTGGTAGTTGTTGTGTCACCTTTGAATAGAGCATTCATTTCACTCCGTATATTATGAGTCGGGACTATAGTTGGACCTTAGAAGCTGTACTTGTTTCTCAGTTTTCTCCACCAATTGGTTAAGCTTCCAGTCATTATGAAGCCCTCTGTAATGCCTCCTACATTGCATAGTTTATGTCAAGTCTATGTTTCCTGAGTCTATCCATCTGCTCATGCTCTTGTTCAAAGGAAGTCCTGAAACTAGTGTCGGCCACTCCTCAGATCTCTTGACTATTGCATGTCGGCCATCCTTATTGAGTCAGTCTGTTTCACCTGAGATCTTCCAAATCTTTCAGCATTGCTGGTACCTTGTGCTAGTTGATGGGGGATGCCTTAATGCCCTCCTTCCAGCGAGTCTTGTTCCATCGATTTCAACCCATTCATTCCGGGACTTGAGGCTTAGAGTTCATTTGAGTACCTTGAGGCTTGCCGTCATCAGTGGCAGGTTCTCTCGCCATCGACAGTTTTGGGAATACATCAATGTCCCCTGATCGATGGATTCATCCTAGTGTTTGACTTCAACCCATTTATTCACACTCCGATGATTGTGGTCTATGCCTTGATACCCATTTTCATTATTGGTGGGTCATCTCACGTCTGTTAATGGTATACATCATCGACCGGTAATCAGACGATGTCTCATCAGGTTCGAACCCAACTCCTTTATTCACTTGATGGGACTTGCATCGTCGAAGACTTGTGTAGAAGACCCCAGGCGATTGTGGCATTCAGTAGGCTACATATGACTTTGACTTTACATCTGAGATATCACCTCTTAGATTTTAGTAGTTTGTACCTCCAGTTTGCACAAGTTGTCTTCTTTTCAGCAGAAGACCATATCTTACTATAGAGGGATCATGGCTATGATCACTTATGACATGTATCCATTATATACTGCCTATTTCATGGCCATTGTATTAGATTGTTGTACTATATAGACATGTATCAGAGATACTATTGTATTATGACGAGTGAGCTGCTCTTTCCACTTGTGTCTCCATCACTCCACTTCTGAGTTTTATAATGTATTTCAGCCATCGTAGCATCAGTCTCTGACCTCACACATTAGGGGGCATCTGTTACATCGTAATCTTCCACCCTGTGAGCATCATCATTATTTGGCCTATAGGATCCATTTCAGTGACTCAGATCCACTTATATCCTTCAGAGATACTATTTTGCCCTATTTTTATTCCTACCCGCATGTTGCATCACTATAGCATGCGTACCCGCGAGTTGCATCACTATAGCCCGCGGGTATCAAGTAAAATGGTAAAAACCACTATTAATTACTTTTTACTCCCAAAAAGCGGTAATTGGGTGACCTTTGTCTCTCCATCTTCCCGAGTAACGCCTCAATGTGTCCTTTCACCTACCTTTGAGAGGACTATATATTGAGCACCTATGGCTTATGGACGGGAGGAAGAGGAGAATAGCAAGAGAACTCTAGTGGATTTTTTCCCTATCTTGAGTCTGCACTCATTGATCCTTGTAGTTGTGGACCATTTATGTTCACCTTCCAAACTCCTTTCTAGTTTGAGTTTGCCATTCGTGGAGGATTGAAGTGGTGGAGGCACAAGTGGATTGATCTAGATCTTGGTTCATATTGGTTGCCAGCAAGAGGTCATATCACTTTGTACTTCTTCTTGTTCATTAATAGAAATGCTCATATTCTCATCGATTCATGGTGTGAATGTTGTTTATTATACATTGGGTTACATTTGCTTATGATATTATGGACCATTGTTATTGATAATGTTAATGTCAATTATATATTATATGTACTTGTTGGATATCGGCTGTCAAGACTAATTTGCAGATTTCAAGTGCATGGATTGAAAGCTCCAACGGGGATCTACATCAAACATTTGCATCAAGGTTGGTTACATTTCTCCATTATTTTAACATTGTCATTTATAATAGCATTGCTTTGAGAATTGAGTAGACTTCTGGTAGTCATCTGTCTATTGTGGTATTCCCAAGCCATAGTGAGTTTTCTCCAATACACCACTGTAGTCTATATGCATTGGCACTTTCAATCCTCCCAAATGGAATAAGGTCTTTCCTAAAGCACAATCAAGACTGAAGATAAATGAAGGAAAAATTTAATGGATGGACACAAATTCATACATATTGATTAATTAACATTTGAGTAGTATTGTTAAGAAAGGAAGGCCATGGCATTCCATCATAAACACCATTAGCACATAAATAATAATGTAGATTTAACACTCAGATACATTGTAAAATAATTTAAAAGGGGGATCCCAAAACATCCTCAATCCATTCATATCTCTCATTCATAAACATTATACATCCTCACGTAATGTAGGGAATTATTATCTTGAAACCATAGACTCAAAATAATAACCCCACCTGTCACAATATTCTCTTCCATCCCACCAACCAATGTCCTTTCAAACCTCAAACATCTAACCATTTTACCTAACCCTTTATCAATTTTTTATACAAAAAGAGTGGTTAATATTGATTGGATCAAGATAGTTACAATCTAGCTAATCCACTTTGGTGCATTAATAATATTATTTTAAACCCTTATCCATTGACTTACACAATGTCCTCAGTGTTCCTTTAATACATCTCTTGTTCAAATCCTAATGCTTTATTTATCTGATCCACCTTCCACACTATTTCTTCCAAAAACTAAGGGTCAAACCCAACAAATATCCAATGCATAAAAAAAACTCATTATAAAATAATAAAGTATACCCCTAATGCTAGAGTTTGTAGCAACATAAAACAAAAGGATATAAACAATAAAACTAGCATTTAGACTGTTGAAGATAATTTTGAAACCCTTATATTTTCTTGGAAATACATTATTAATATTAATAGGAATAAATAAAAAAATTATGAAATTTTTTGAATCAATTGAGGAAAAATTTAAAATGAGTGAAATGATGCCCCATGCATGAACTTTATAATTTATAGATGTGTATGTAACCTAGGGTGATCCCAGTCCATGAGGTGTATACTGGATGGTAGGGATCTATTGTTGTTACATTCTCCACTTAGGTTCAAATATCATCGGACATATGCTCCTTGGAGCCAGGATTGTAATGATTTATTAGGCTTGTGAGCCATTTCTTGTGATTGTTGACTTGCCCCTCTAGGGACCTTTGGAATATTAAATGATTGCTCCCCCTGCGAGTAATGGATCTTTACTGTGGACATATCTCATCATGAAGAACCACATAAAAAAAACCTAGGGTGGTCCCACTCCAAAACCTTCCTTGATAAACCAATCTTGCATAACTATCCCCTCTAACTTTTGGCAATAAAACAAAATATGGATTAGGCTTTTACTTTATAAACTCATTTTTACAAAATAAAATTCCTACTAATTCTTTTGCTTGATATTTCAATGCATTCATTATAAATGTGTGGTACATTAGTGCATTGTGTTGACTTAAATGCACCACCAAAATAGTTTGTGTGGCACATAATACACTATGTTGACTTAAATGCAAGACCAAAATAGTTTACGCAAACATATGCAATCAACACTTTGTAGATATTTTCCTTTCTGGAGTTTTTTACAAATTTTTATTTTTGGTGTATATCATAATTGTTCATACCATTGGGTGAATGGGTATAATAAATGTAAATTAGGTGCACTAATCACTTTAGAAATGCCCTCAAAACTATGTTTGAAGAAAGAATGTTCCATGCTTCCAAAAATTTATTTTAAGAATGTAGAGACCTAAATCATAGTACTCCATAGAATACATAATGATTATTAGTGCATCATGAGTAGAAAATCTATCATTTGAATTTATACAAATGAGTCTTAAACTTGAATCATCTACTTAAAATTTTCTTTCAAAATTCCTTTTGAAATTAGAAGTTACATGCTTCCCAACCATTCTTTTATTTAATGTAGACATTTATTGCTCATGGTGGAGGTTTAAAAGAAATGAAAAAGTAGGTGTTAATATCAAATGGTCAATTGTTCTTCCAACTTATCCAATATTTTTCCAAGTTAATCAAATTCTCCCTTGTCATTTGCATAATTCCACATTTTATTTTAATTTGTGTATTTGAATTAATTTATGCTATTATTACACATGCATTTGAATAATTGTGCACTGAACTATGCAAGACCTTGATTTGGAATTGAGGGTATATGAACATGATATTGCAAATGTCGAAAAGACCATAAGCTCTTATCAAGAGAAAGATATTGTAGGTAGATGGTAGATTAAAATGGGGATTTATTTTACCTCACTAAATGTAACACACCATATTATATCAACCATATTGAGAAAATGGCATTTCACTATGAACTAGATCTATTTGATAACATCCTAATAGTATGTGATTTTTCAAAATCTAAAGAGTTAAACGTGAATACTTGAAAAAATGGAATGCAAGTTCAAAATCTATAAGTTCTCTTTCCATAAAGGAATTAATTAGGATCCATTCATTTGTCATGAAAGTGTTCAAAGAACGAGCCACTACACATATATAAAAATAGAACGAGTAGAGCAAGAGTACAAGGAGTTGAATATTGACTATGGGTATAATACCCCTAGTTTTGACTTTGAATGTATTTAATCAGAATTATGTAAATGACACAAATATGCTACTATGGATTCCTAGTGTGGAGCTCAATGCCAAGGCCCAAGTAGTGAAAGGCTAGTCATGTATGATGTAAATATTTTTATTTGGACCATGTGGTTGGATTATCATTCCAATTCGAAATATATGTAAATTTTATGTTGTAAAATAATAAAATGGTCCAATATGATTGTGTAAAGAGAACTAGAGGGGCTATGATTCCACCATAGGGGAAGACGAAATCAGGGCTATGTAATTTACCAAACAAGATTTAGTCACACTAACTCGAAAATTGGCCAAGTTGGACTAGACTTTATAGATTGTTTTCCAAACACCTCTAGACCTTCCATAATTTTTCCAAGCAGGGGTTCAAGAGCACCTATAGGCTCTAGAAGGTCATGTCTACAAAACATAATGTTTAAAAACTTGACTTGAGGGATTACTTCGATAGTTTTCACATTCAGGAGTGCATCACACCTTGGTAGGACAAAATGACTAGAGCCAATTCCCCAAGGTATTATGTGGAACCTCCATTGCTTCTAGTAAAAATGGAAGAAATAACCAGCAGTATGGACTGATATATTAGACCTGAAAACCTATGGATATCAGTAAGTTCAAAACAATGGAAATCTAGGAGTTAGACTCAAAACTAGTGCTCAACTTCAAAGACTTGACTCCAAACACTGTTTTATTTCCAGGCTTCCAAACACCACCAAACAGTTACAAATTTCCTCATTGACACTTGGGATTGACCCTAACACACCCATATTGAGATAAATTAACCACAAACTGATTAATGGAAGCATCTAAATTCGAATCATGACACATAAAACAAGTTGTAATTGTAGATTTCTATAAGAGATTTAGCAATAAAAATTAGACAAGAAGCTACTAGAAAATCACATTGAAATTGTATTATATATGTAAGGACATAGGATGAACATTCATGGATTCCCCATCAGCTTCAAATAACAAGAAATTCTGATATGACATGAGCCATAGAACTCGGGATATTTACAAAGAAGAGAAGATAGATAAATGCTCCCAGAAATGACTTCTTCTTCACAATTCTTGGACTACCAAGAAGTAATATTTGATCCAAAATTCAGATCATACCTGCAAAAGAATTCAAAGACTGAATTGAATCTCCATGGAAATAATGGTGTGCTCTCTCCTTCAATTTCCAGTTGAAGGATCTCACAATATCTCAACTAGATCACTGGTTGCAAAGGGGCACATCTCTTAATGCTAGTGTTAGGAACTTGTGTCAACCCTTCTCTTTACTTTGTTAGTATGTTGTTGTTGTACACATATGCTTTGTAAGTCATCCCGTAGTATTATATGTTCCATGGTATTGATCCATAGTTTGTATTAGCCCATAGTATTATATGTTCCATGGTATTGATCCATAGTATTGGCGCATAGACTTAGTATATAAGTACGTGTTGAGGCTAATGAAGGAATCGAGAATTTATTTGTATTGATCTTGCTCAATGGAGGTTTCCCCCTAGAAGTGGCCCACGATCAATAAATCTATTCTGTGTTTTGTTATTTATGATATATCATGCATTTTCATTAATTAATTGTTGGAGGTTCCTCACATCTGGTATTAGAGCACTTTCTTGGGCTCGTTGGGTGGAATTTATGCCAATTTTTTTTTTTGCATCTGTATTGTTCCTTTCAATTGTAGGTTCGGATCCAGGAATAATCCCTATCTGCTTAACTGTGGGAAGTACTTGGGAATAGCCCTAAAACTCATTCTGAGGAGTACTATAGGAACCCCGAAGTAGCTGTGCCATTGAGAGGACCTTCTAGCGAAAAAGGAAACGACCCCTACCTGATTGACTAGTTCCCAACCGTGAGGTAAACCAAGAGATGTCATTTGTGGCAAAGCGGTTATCATTTTTACCTGAGCTGTGGAGTGAGGGGTACTACCCCAATACGCAATCCGTTAGACAACATTGGTGGCCGAGTGAATCCCCTAAACCTTTAGGAAGTCGCACATACCTGGGTTCCATATCTATTTCCAGCTGATAAATCGCAAATTACATCTATCCAGAACTGTTACAGATCACTTCCGTGTCGTTGTAGATCCATTCCGAAGAAAAAAAAATTCATTGGCACCCCATATTTTTTTTCGCCATATCGTCTTTGTTTTAACTCTGTTTCTCTTGAAAATTTAGTGAAACCCCTTCCATACCATTCCGCATCTTTAATTCCTGAGTACCCTATCCCAAATTCCACTTCCCAAAGCCAAAAATCCCACATCTGTCTATTTTTAGGGTTTTCCATAACTTCTTCAATTTTCACCCAATCGCCTTCAAATTTTTCCATAGTGTTCATTTTCTATTTCTGCTTCTTTGTACCTCTTTGAAAAAATTTCTCATTCTTTCACCCCGCTTCTGAAATCCCCATTTTCTACTTCCCTGTCCATTAGAAAGTGTCCAAATCCTAGTCAAACCCCAATTACCCATCAAAGTTTTTCCCGAATCCAAATTTTCCTTTACTAAAGTAGTTTCTGCTTTTGTTTTTCAACCCATTCAAAAAATAAATAAACTCTTGGTTATGGTTGTCACCCCCACAGGAGAAAAAATCATGGAGGAAGAACTTGTAGCCCTCAAAACAAAACTTCAAGATCTGGATGAAAAATTTCTCAGCCTCCATCTTCAACATTCAGCCATGAACAATAAACGACAACCAGAATCTTCTGCAGACACGGGGTTCTCTTCTTTCAACAATTTTTGTGGGTTGAAGCTTGATTTTCGTCGCTTCAATGGTAATGATCTGACTGGATGGATATACCGAGAAGAACAATATTTCAGTCTGCATAATAATTTTGATGTCAACAAAGTTCCACTTGCATCCTTTCATTTGGAACATGAAGCCCTTCAATGGTACCATTAGTACATCAAAGCTCATGAGGAGCCAAAATGGATAGATTTTTGGCAACTCCTTTTGCAACGATTTGGTCCTAGTGCTTTTGATGAATTCACTGGAGCACTCACTAAAATTCTCCAAATTGGCACTATGAGAGAGTATCAGACAAAATTTGAGAAACTGGTCAATCACATAAAAGGATTATCTGATGAATTCTACAGGAGTTGTTTTATCAGTGGTCTCAATGATGCAATCCGATCAGAGGTTAGAATGTTTTGTCCCAACACAATGATGGAAGTCCTAGGGTTGGCTAAGTTGGAGGAGGACAAGATCACATTCCAACAACGCTCCAAATCCACTTTTGTTCCATTCAGAAATATGGTTTCCCAACAACCTCCCATCACGCCAGCTCCTCGACCAACTCCTATCAAGCATTTGTATGAAGTAGAGACGCAAGCACGTAGAGAAAAAGGGATTTGTTATAATTGTGATGAGAAATTCACTCGGAGCCATAGATGTGTTGAGAAAAAGCTCTATCTCTTGGATGTGGATTCTCTACCTACCTATGAACTTGGTGAAGAATCTCCTGATACGATAGATGATCAGGTCGACATTCATTAGCCTCCTATTGACACTCCATCTCAGGACGACCACCCAGAGATATCTCTCCATGCTTTAGCCGGAGTCACCACCCGACAAACAATGTGGGTCAGGGGTTATTTCAAGAAGCTCCCTCTTACAATACTCATTGATTCTAGTAGCACTCATAACTTCATTGACCCTCAAATCTCCAAACAAGATGATTGTTTTATCCATCCTTGCTCCAACTTTGAAGTCATGATTACCAATGGGGGCACCTTACCTTGCAAGGGGAAGTGTCGCGATGTGCGTATCTATATGGGATATTATAACCTGCGATCTGACATGTTTTCCTTGGCTTTAGGAGGATGTGATGTGGTTTTGGGCACTCAATGGTTATGCACACTTGGCCCCATATTATGGGATTTTGCTGAACTTTGGATGCAGTTTTCAATCAATGGGAAAAAAACACATTGACGGAACCAAAAAAGATTCTACTCTACTACATTACTCTTGGGATGGTACTTCCCTAAGATACAAGGGTCATGTGGTGCTTCTGCAGAGCACATATCTTCAACGGGATGTCTTCTATGAACTCCATGCTTCTCCATTGGCAAGGCAATCTGGGTTCCTCAAAACGTATGAGCAGGCACATCATAACTTATTTTGGCAAAGAATGAAAATGACAATTCAACATATGGTGGTTGAATGTGATACTTTCTAGCTCAACAAGGGTGAAACGACACTCCTTATGGGATTTCTCGAACCCTTTCCCATCCCTACATGGATTTGGACAGATATTTCTATGGATTTCATTGAAGGGCTCCCTAAATATGGAGAGAAGACAATGATTTTGGTTGTGGTTGCTCGCCTCTACAAATATAGTCAATTTTGTGCCCTAGACCAAATATTCTGTCTTCATGAAATCCCTTATTCCATTGTCTTGGATCACGATGCAACTTTCACCAGTCTTTTTTGGACAAAACTATTTCTCCACACTGGCACCAAACTGAAGATGAGTTCAGGGTCTCACCCACAAATAGATGGTCCAACTAAAATTACCAATAAATGTTTGGAAACTTATCTTCGTTGATTCACCTCCGAACAACAACCTTAGTGGCTGAAGTGGCTCCCTCTTGCTGAATGGTGGTACAATACTGCATCTATAATGACTCCATATAAAGCAATATATGGTTAGGAACCGCCAGTTCTTCTTCCATACACCCTTAGCAGTTCACGAGTTCAGGAAATTGACACGGTTCTTCGAAACCGTGATCAGATTCTTTGCATTTTCCAGGACAATTTTCAGATGGCAATAATTCGAATGAAATAACAAGCCGATCAACACCATTCTAAGCGCACTTTTCAAGCAGGTGATATGGTTTTTCTTCAACTTCTGCCTTCCAAACAATCCTCCCTGAAACTCAAAGGGTGTCATAATCTCACTGTAAAGTTCTATGGGCCTGATAAAGTTCTTCAGAATATTGGGTCCGTTGCTTATAACTTGGAACTTCCTCCTCCTTCCCGCATTCATCCAGCATTTCATGTCTCTTGTCTGAAGAAAGTTCTTGGCACCAACATTAGAGGAAAAACTATTTTACTAGAACTAGATAATGAAGGATCCATCCTTTTGGAGCTGGAGGCCATCCTCAATAGGCGCACTCATCATCTTCGCTCTCGATCTATCACAGAGGTATTAATTCCATGGCATAGAATGAAACCAGAGGATGGTACATGGGAACCACTCCTTTAGATTCAACATCAATTTCCACATCTAAAGCTTTGAGGACAAATCTTTTTCTAATGGGGAGGGGATGTTAGGAACCCGTGTCAACCCTTCTCTTTACTTTGTTATTATATTATTGTTGGATGCATATGCTTTGTAAGTCGTCCCGTAGTATTATATGTTCCATGGTATTAATCCATAGTTTGTATTAGCCCATAGTATTATATCTTCCATGGTATTGATCCATAGTATTGGCGCATAGACTTAGTATATAAGTACGTGTTGAGGCCAATGAAGGAATCGAGAAGTTATTTGTATTGATCTTTCTCAAAGGAGGTTTCCCCCTCGAAGTGGCCCGCGATCAATAAATCTATTGTGTTTTGTTATTTCTGATATATCGTGCATTTTCATTAATTAACTGTTGGAGGTTCCTCACAGCTAGCCAGGGGTACATCACCCAAGATGTGAAAATCGCATAACTCTTCAAGTCCATCAATAAACTATCAAACTATTCCCCATGGAGGATATCATACTCATTTTATAAGATTTTGGTGGATTTTCTCCTCCTCTAGAGCCTCCCTTCTTGGAATTCAAGCCATCGATGAATTGGTTACTTCTTTGGTAAGTTACATTGCATATGGAACCACTTGCCTCATTAATTGCAACCTCACTGACTAAAATTATGACTTGCATATTTTCCTAAGATTCCTTCCTTGCTTTCTTGTCTTTTCTACTTTAGGCTTATTTTCCTTCTTTTAGGAAAAATCTCGAAACTTCTATGTAGCCACCCAATACCCACAGTAGACCCTTGTGATATGGGGAATTTTTTTTTTTCCTTAAACATTACTTGAACAACAAATGCATTAGTCTCATAACTTAACCAGTCATGATAATTGATACATTTTCATCCAAAACATTCTTTGCATACAAATTTTCTCGTCAAAATTACTTCATGTAATAGCAATATTCTTACTGATTAACATCCACCTCCTTTGATATAACTTGAATATTAAGTTAATGTTCTTTTTAAGACATGGACTTCTAAAATATAGAGTACATGTCATTTACATTTAACAACTAGGTTAATATCTCCATAAAGCTTATTAATATCAAGTAATTAACTAAGCAATTCTTTCATCCTAAGGCACTTGGTAAGCATAATTAGAACCAAGAATTTCATCTTTTCCTCATTAAGGATTATTATTCTATCTATCACATTATTTAATACTTAAGATATAACATTTAACCAAATCACCTTTATCGACTTTCTATTATTCTTCTTTTAAATGATTCTTCTATCACTTCCGACCAATAACTTTCTATCCTATTGGAAACCAACATAACATATATGAAACTACTTCATTAGTTTCAACTATTAAAAATCAATTAGACTTTAATTCCCATATATTGAGCATCTAGAGTTTACTTGAATACAATCTACATGTTGGAGGGGTCCCTTCTGGCTCCTTAGTTGTCATTAGTTACTTATGTAATAGTATAGTTAAAGAAGTAGTTGGAGCGGGTGCAACCGCTCCAACCACATAAAGATGTATAAATAATACCATAAAGATGAATATAACCAATTGGATGCATTCGACTCATATCTCTTGTCTTGATTATCTTTGTGTGCATGTGCTTACTATCTTCTTGAATACAACATCTGGCTCCGTTGCCATTCTCTTTTGGCAGGGTGACAGCAGCAGCAAAGGAGGAACGGTTCGAACCCGAAGGAGATCGTGAGGAGAAAGAACCCTGCAAGAAACTCTTAGAAATGATGATGCTGCGTGATCGAATCTGAAGGAAATTGTGCAATGATTAATTGAAGAAACTTGCAAGAAAGACTACCCATGCAAAATGGCGTGAAGATGCAAGAAACCTGTGAGAAGTATTGAAGACTGCTTGTGCATGGAGATTTTTCTTGTGTGTTCTTAACCTGCCGGTGGCACTTAATTGGGCAATGTTGCCAATGCCAAAGATGGCCCTGACTTGACGGGATAGAGAAGGAGCAGGACGACTGCCAAAGATCTGTCCTTTGTTTCTAGTTGATGTACAATTGAAGTAATGAAGAATTCGAATGTGCCCGGTTGATGGACGACTGGCAGCCTTAGTTTAAACGTGCAGTCGTGGAGTGTCGAATGCTACCATCGATTCACTGCTGTCGTGGGTTTTGCAATAAAGTGCTGACTGCTACCTTCGGTTCGCCACCATCGTGAGTTTTACAGTTCGGATGAGAAGGAGATGAAACGGTAAAATGATTATTTATGTCGCATGTAAAGATGGGGCGAGGGCATTGACCCAGTTATCTCATTGATTACTGAAGAAGAAGGGTCCACTATCACTTGTGGAGACGTGTATGTTGTTTTTACTTATCTAAATGGTCTCCTTACTATCGCCGACTAAATCACCAGACTACTCATGGAATAATTCCAAAAGGTGGACTGTTCGACTCTGCCAGGACTATGATCACCATGTTACATTTCTGAATAATGTATAATTACAGGCTGTATCGACTTCCAACCATGCATCATTCAAATATGAAGGCATATATTGGAAGTTTGACCTGAAGTTGTTAACATAAAAACAATTATTATGCGAGACTTAACGGGGTAGTAAATATTGTTACTAGTCATTGATCATGTGCATTGGATACTCGGAGGACACTAAGCTCGACCAAATGACCTAGAATCTTCCATCTATAGTCCATCAAC
Organism: Larix kaempferi; assembly: GCA_027924585.1. Classification (NCBI taxonomy): domain Eukaryota; kingdom Viridiplantae; phylum Streptophyta; class Pinopsida; order Pinales; family Pinaceae; genus Larix; species Larix kaempferi. The sequence continues at coordinate 19,398,682 of BSBM01001102.1, forward strand.
CAAGATATTCCAGTGACCAGTCATTTTTGTTAGTTGCAGATTTATATCAATTATCAAGTGGAGATAGAGTCGACACCAACTCGACTATTGATTGATTATTGGTCGGTTGAATTGTGTTTGGTGATTAATGTTTTAAGTTTGGTCGAAGACTGGTCGATGTTCTAAGTCGACCAATTCATAAGTTCGATGGAAGCATTATGGTGGTTGACTCTTTGATCAGTGCTAGATGGTCATGAAGTTTTGTCGATGCATATCATTTGTAAAAGTTTTGGTCAATGTTTATTTGAAAATATGGTCGGTCTTTTCTTGTCGTTGGAGGTTAATACGGTCGACATAATTGTATTGTTTTAGTTGGTTGTAAATGGTCAGTATTAAAAGTGGTTAAAATTCAAAATACTCAAGTCATTTGTCGATATTGTGAGTGGTCGAGTCCTTTAATGAAGTCAATGTTAAATATGGTCGAGAGTCGACCTTTTTGTATTATAATTCAGTCGGTCTCTAGCCAACTTAGTAATTCATGTCGAGTCAGGTCGAGTCGAGTTAACTCGACCAATATAAGTCACTATCGACCACAAGCAGCAACGACACATTCAAAAACATGCAGGAGGCCTCACGACAGCCGAGACTACGAAAATAATGTACTCAAGAAGAAGACATCTATACCACATAGAGAAAGTGCTTCACGTTTACTAATGACAAAAGAACACTTAAATTAATCAAGTCCCTGGTACTGACACACATAAAAATCTATTCAATGTCATTTCAGATGTTTTTCAAGTAGTTGGTGAGTTGGTGCAATGGCAGAGCGTGGAAGCCCATATGCTCTTGGACCGTGGAAGAGAATTCGGAAGGAAAGTGAAAGGGGTAAGCGGCTCGATTGGCCACTACCAGACTGCTGACAGAGACTAAAGGAATTGCAGTTCGTGGTTGTTCATGTTTCTTCGGGACGAAGAAAAATTTTGAGGTGGGGGAGATGTTGGAGGGGACCCTTCGGGCTCCTTAGTTGTCATTAGTTACTAATGTAATAGTATAGTTAAATAAGTAGTTGGAGCGAGTGCAACCGCTCCAACCACATATAAAGATGTATAAATAATACCATCAAGATGAATATAACTAGTTGGATGCATTCAACTCATCTCTCTTGTCTTGATTATCTCTGTGTGCATGTGCTTACTATCTACTTGAATACAACACTACACCTTTAGATTTAATTCCAATAACTTCTCCTTATTATGAAGTAATTTACTTAACATTCATTAAACAGAGTAGCATAAAATCAGCAATCTAAAATTCACTTTTACTCTTATTCAAATCCAAAAAACCTAGCTCACTATTCAATTAATGTGACTTATAGATTCTATCATTCATACCAATTATTAATTATTCAAATCCAAAGAACCTATCTGACTATTCAATTAATGTGACTTATAGATTCTATCATTCATACAAATTCTTAAACCCATTATATAAAGAATAAACATTCATTCTCACATATAATCAATAGACATTTAATGAATTACATGTATGTGTCCTTTTTACAATGATTAAGCCCAACATATTCTTTTAATACTTACATCCATTCAATACATGTTAATCCTACCAAATGTGTGTTACAGTTATGAGATACAATTTCACTTTTATTTAATAAAATATGACAAGTCAATACTTAACCCAATCATAGAAGACACCAACCTCTAGTATATTCTAAATAATGACTATTGTGGACGTTCTTCACTAATGAAGGACTATATTTTTGGGTATAATAATAATTGAACATAATCTTTCTTTCGCATTCAAGCCATTTAAGTAAAAATACAAAATATTGAATTATTCCAACAAAGCTAACAATCAACCGAGACAATTTTTTTTTTTTAACAATGTTGAACAAACAACTAACCACTAAATATTTTAGCAACTATACATAAGTAAAAGACTCATTTACAAATTTACAAGGATACTATCATATTTTAATTTTTGTTAAATTGTTAAACCTTATTAAGAAAAAAACCACAAATTACTTATCTAGGATACATGAAATGAAGTGACTTGGCCAACTGAAAGCTTGACTGCAACGTTGCATCCATCCATTCGATCTTCTACCTGGAGTGTGTTTTCCCTCCGAGAGATATCCCTTGAGAAGGGCAACGAATCCACTAAGTAGAGGAGGCTAACCAATTAATTTGTCAATATTCTACCACTTGAGTTCAATTTTTAACTCGTGGTCGTGACTATCAGGTTGGATTTCAATTGATAAGTTCAACTTTGTGATGAATAAGCTTGATCAAAGAGTCGTGCTACCTGGATCAAAGCTAGTGACCTAAATACAAAATTCTTTCACAAATTTGTTGACTCTCGTAGAATCCAGAATACTATATGGGACTTAAATGATCATGCTGGGCGACGGATCTTTTGTGAGCCGGATTTACAAGTGGAAGTGGTTCGTCATTTTCAGGATATCTATTGCGACCCCAAAACTACATCCTTTCTCGAGCAATTTAATACTATCAAGGAATATCCACGCATGTTCTATGATGAGGAGGGGAACAAAATTCTTGAGGAAATATCTCTTCAAGATATTGATATTACTCTGCAGGGTTTTGACAAGGACAAAAGTCCTAGTCCGGATGGCTGGATGGTGGAACTTTTTATCACTTTCTTTGACATTATGGGGGTGGATCTGCTAGCTGTGGTTGATGAATCAAGGAAGCTGGGTCTAGTTTTAGGGGCCCTCAACTCCACATATTTGGCTCTTATTCCCAAATCCTCACATCCAGAGAATTTCAATGAATTCAGACCTATCGCTCTATGTAATTTGGTCTATAAAATTATTTCTAAGATCATTGCTCGAAGGATCAAACCTACTCCTTCAAAATTAATTTCGGCTAAACAATTTGGTTTCTTGGAGGGTCAGCAGATCCTGGATGCTGTGGGGGTGGCCTAGGAGGTATTTCATAGTATCAATCAAAGACACCAAAATGTGTTGGTTCTTCATCTTGATTTGGTGAAGGCTTATGATCGTGTGGATTGGACCTTTCTCAGGTTGATTCTCATCCAGATTGGCTTACCTTGGCAGGTGATGAAATGGATCATCACATGTGTAAATTCAGTGAACTATGCTATGCTTATTAATGGTAAGCCTACTGAATTCTTTAAGGCTACTAGAGGGCTTCGGTAGGGTTTCCCACTCTCGCCTTTGTTGTTTCTTCTTTTTATTGAGGGGTTGAGTCTCTCCATCCATAAAGCTAGGCAGGGTGGTCTCATTTCTGGTATTAAGATGGCAAGGGGTATCACGATTACCCATTCTCTCTTTGTGGACGATGTTATGCTTTTTTGGTTTTGTTCTTGTGGCGGAATGGCTGCAGTACAAGAAAATCCTAGACCAATTCTGTAATATTACTGGGATGTTGATCATCTCTATAAAGTCCCGTTTCTTGCATCTTGATCTAGATACCAATGTGAAACTTGAGATTGGTTTGTTTCTTCCTTTTGAATTTAAGATGCTGACTTGTGGCACCAAATATTTGGGGTTCTTCATTAAGACATCCAACTACCATATTATGGATTGGACTTGGCTGCTGCGGAGATTCAACCAGAGGACTGGACACTAGAGCTTGTGGTATTTATCCCTGGGTGGCAGGCTTACATTGGCTAATTCGGTGCTCTAGAATCCGGGGGTTTACTAGTTCTCCTTATGTAAAATTCCCAATTCTATTATTCATCTGTTGCGGCAGATGTTATTCAAATTCTTATGGTCGGGGGGTGCTGAAAAAGAAAAATTTCATCTGATTGGTTGGTGCACTCTGGCGACCCCCTGGGAGCTAGGGGGTTGGGATATAAATGTTGAGATATTGTAACTTCAAAGAATATTATATTTGTACTTTATTATTCCGGAGATGTTTCATTCCTCCGTGAAGATCTTATTGTATATCCGGAGATGTTTCATTCCTCCGTGAAGATCTTATTGTATATCCGGAGATGTTTATTCCTCCGTCGGAATGTGGTAACTCGGGTTATTAGACTTCCCTAGTGGGGGTCGGCCCTGTATGTGTTATGTGGGTCAAAGGGTTATTAGACCACCCTAGAGGGGTCGGCCCAGTCAGTTGTAGTGGGGTATTTAACCCATTGGTTAAATACGAGCCTACGTGTACTTGTGTAAAATACATATCAGAGTAGTGTATAAATAGAGGAGGTGTGTTCCTCATTATACACATTCACTCACTTGAGGATAGCGCACTTGTGGAGGAGAGGTATGCTATTGTGGAGGAGGAGATCATGTCTCAGGGTTTCATCTTTGTATATTTCTGGTCATCTATATTGAGGAAGCTTTGCTGGGTTTTCTACCCCATGAGGGTTTCCCAGGATAAATCTCTGTCTCTTGTGTTTATGCTATGCTTGTTGTTTCTTCAGTGATCCTGTATATGCTATTATTGTGAAATGGAATGTAATGCTGCTATTTTCTGTCTTAGCATATTGAATTTTAACAATAAAAAATTTGGAACTTTTTGTAGTTGCTATTCATGCTAAAATTATTTGGCGGGCACTATTTGTTGATTCAATCTGGTGTCTGATCATAAGAGCCAAATATTTAAAATCAATTTATGTGGTGGATTGGTTCCATCGAGGCCAACCACGTTCGATTGGCATTTCCAATATCTGGAATGGGTTGCCTGGTTCTTTCTCAGTTATTGCTGGTTGGCTCTCATGGCTTCCTGGCAATGGCCAGGGGATAAGATTGGGGATTGACCCCATTTTTGGGGGTTCTTCTGTATATCGTCTATCACCGATACTTATAACTTTTCTGCATGCAAAAGGATTGTTCACTCTCTCGCATGCATCTATTCTGCGGGGTGTTGGGGGACGAAAGTCCACTTGGATTTATACTCAGCAATTAGGACTCCAGGGTAGTTTGGGCATGGAATGGTCAGAATATAGCAGGTATCTGCACTGGTGTAATATCCAACTGTCGGATTGTCCTGATAAACTTGTTTGGTCATGGGACGTTGCACATGGTATCGTATATGCAAAACTTGCCTATGAATCGTTATTTGCAGACTTTCCTAATCATGGGTTGTGGTGGCAAAAGACAATCTGGAAACTTGGTATCCCACTGAAAGTCAAATGCTTCATATGGTTGGCATTGAACAATAGGATATTGAATTGGGATAATCTCTATCATCGTGGGTTTGCTGGTCCAAGCAGGTGCACATTGTGTTGTTCCCAGGTTGAATTGGTCGATCATATCTTTTCCCATTGCAAATTTGTGTAGGGACTTTGGCATTAAATTTGTGCCTCGGTTGGTTGGGCTACGACTTCGCGGTCCACTACCTTACTGGACTACTTGGGTTTGTGCCTTGCTATTTCATCTAATAATGGCACGCTCCCTTGTTTTATGGTCTGGGAGGTGTGGAAGGCCAAGAATCGTTGTTTATTCAAGAACATTATTCCTAATTTGGAGTTGTCATGTAGTAGGACTGTTGTGGCCTTTTCTGAGTATAAGATGCTATTTGACGATCCGTTTCATTCACAAACTCATTCCTGTCGTCGCTTGAATCCGATGGTCTTGGTCTACCCCTGTGGGTTTTTTTATGGTGCTGCGGATTTGGGATCGGGTTCTTGTGGTGCTAGTGTGGTTTTGTATCTCTCCAACTCTTGGTACTTCTGTATTTGGTTTCATTCTAGTGTTGGCACAAATACTCGCAGTGGTCTTTGTGCTCTTTGGCTGTTGTTATTTTTTGCTTGACAACATGTGGTTTCTTCCCTTTTGGTGTTGGGGGACTCATCATCTATCATTTCATGGGCTTTGGATATGGCTCCTCTAGATGTTTTGCTTCTTTCTTTTTGGAAGGAAGATATTCGCTCATTTATCAACGGCTTTGATCACATCCACTTTGTTCATATATACAGGGAATGCAACCAAGATGCTGATATTCTCTCGAAGATGGCATTATCTTCTCCGGATGGGCTCATTTTATAGGATGAGTGGCATGACGACATTTTCTTCACTCACGGTTCTTTGGATGTGCACTGAGTCCTGTCTTTCTTTTTGGTTTCTTTTCTCTATGTTGGCTATTACCTATATATTATGCGACCTCTTTTGTTTTCATGCATGTCCATATATCTTGGTATCCAACAACCTGTTGGATTCATTGGTCCTGGTGGTGATATCCACACCTTTTGATTAGCATTATCTGTTTTGATAGTTATTTTTGGTGGGGTTTGTCCCGAATGGTTCTATAGACTTGATATCGGGCCTAATATTTTATGTGGTTATGGTTGATAGACTATTATATTTTACTGTTATTTCTTGTCTATTGGGGGCAGATGTGTTGGTTTACTGCCTGTATGTTGGCCTAATTTTATGACCTGGCCAACTTCAGGAGATAAATCCCACACAAGTGACTTAGAGCAGTTCTCGGTGTGTTTGGGGTGGCAATACCTCGTAGGTTATGGTCCTACTACCAGTTGAATTTATTCTCTTAAGGATAATTATAAAACTCAACAAAATGTAATCTAAATTAATCTACTGTTTCAAGAAAGAAATCCTAAATCTAATCTCTAAGTTTAATCTAATCTAACGTGCTTTCCTAAAGAAAGTCTTCTGTTTTGTTTTAGTTTAGTTTTATATTTATCTAATGACAATTTCAAAATATAAAAAAAATAAATCCAAATAAAATCTATCTAAAACTCCTAGACTTTAACCTAAAAATATAAATAAAACTAATTAACCTTTCTGTCCTAACCTATCTCAGCTGAGAGCAACTTTGGAAGATTAAACTAATCATCAATCAATATTTAAAAATAACAAAGAATAACTATGGTAAAATCTTAGATAAAAATATCATAAGAAATCATCATAGAAACTACTTTGTTGTATATGCATAGAATATAAAAAATTAAAATAGAAGAGCTACTTCAATTAATTCTATCATGAAGTATTAATCAACAATCAGTGTTCAATATAAATATTCAAATTTAAAGATTGTATTTATTTCAGAAAACATTGTGGACACACAAATGTTATCAAAATAAATATAAAATGTATTGATACTAAATCAGAATTACCAATAACATATTAAGTAACAGATTTAGCAACATTTAAATCAAATATTGATACTGAGCAAATAGAGAAACTTTAAGATAATTTACACAATTATAACACAGTACAATTGCATAAGAATAAAGAGAAAAAGTGGTATATTGAAATAAGTATTTATGTTTCAGAAAATGATAACCCAAAAGAGATATCAATTTTAAGAACTTCAGTCATAATCCTCTACAAAAACACAGCTTCAGCAGAACAATTTAACCAAGTTTGCATGATATTTCAACAAGTCTTTTCCTTAGAACCTCCATCGACCCATAATCTGAAATTGTTTGGGACTTATATACAATAGGCTCCCAATAACCTCTTCCAGGTTTGTCTAACCTACAACTAAAAATAGATGCCAGCTCTCTAACAGTTGTTAGGAATTTTAATAGATGATAATCAGAATCTTCCTATTACATTTAACTACAACACTTGGAAGATGAATAGCTGTAAAACCAATTCTTCACGATGAAAACTGATTTAAGTGAAGAGATGGAACGAAATAACACCTGGCACACACTCTCCAATTCGATAATCAAAAGTAGATGTAACTGCAACATCTTTTCCAAAAATTTCGATCCTCATGACATGTAACTTCTCCACTTGTTTGCTTCAAAATTATAGAAACCTCCACCTGTGCAAAAATACAAAACTCATAAGTTTGAATTCAATGTAAGATGACAATCAAATAGTAAAAGCATTCAGGCATATTGATCATAAATTTTGTTACTTGTTGGATTCAAAGCAGAACGCACACTTCATACCAGAAACAATTCAAGTTGAATTACAGAGTCTAATTTTCCTTCTTGATTCTGACAATCTAGCTGTAAGCTCGAGAATTTTGAGCTTCTGATTCTCACTTTGTTCAAGTAATTGTTCATTGGACATCTTTGTAATTTTCCTATCATTCTTGTATTTTTCTTTCCTTGATTTCATTTCCAACCACTTGTTTACCCATGACAATAATTCCTCTTTCAGAGTTTTGATTTCATTTTTCATACTCAGCTCATTAGAATACGCTTCCTGTAGCTCAACTTTTAACTCAGAAACCTTGTCATTAGGTGTGGAATCATCAGTGAATGAGGGTTTTAATTCGGACATGACAGGGAAAGACTAATTAGTAAATTCATTATCTGATGAAAAGGAATGATCTCCCCTAACATATGTTTCAACATCTTTCTGAGAAACATCACAAATAGGAGCCTCCTCACAATCAATTTGTATTACTGGAGATTCCTCTTGCTGCTGTATGATAATAGGAATAGGAATAGTAGCGATGCTACGAGTAAAATGCCTAGACCTGATAGATATTGAATCTTTCTCTTTGGAACAAACATCTACTAACTGCTCCAGTTTTTGTGCAAATATGCCATAGGGATTACCAAAAATACTTGGATTAACAAAATTTTCAGGACTCTGGCCATTTCTACACTCTGCCACATTCTTAACAGTCTCAGTTCTACTTACAAATGCATCAAAATGCTTTGGAGATGAAGATGAGGCTAACTCGGTTCCCGGAACCAAACTATTAACATTCATAGACAATTCATCCATTTCTATCTTGGATTTACTAGCAACATCAACTTCTGGGTTTAAAGGGGCCTTGCGTTTTCTATGAACCTTGGGAAGAAGAGTTGGCCAATATTGAGTTAACCCTAGGTTATTTTCGACTAATAATTCATCCCAAGATCTTCCAATGAGGGACAATTGATGTTGAAGCAAAATCTTAATCAGGGCATGGTGAAACAGTCTCCTATCCATGTCACCCACAGTGGTTTGTACAGTTCGAGCCATCTTTTGTAAACTCTGAAACAGAAAACAAGGTAAATTAAGTTTATGACCTTTCAAAGCTAAGAGAAAATGTAGATGATAATAATGAATGTGAGATAGTCTGCCATCACATGTCATATATCTAACCAAGATTTCATATGCATTTTTCCATTCTGGTTTCAAATACTTAATAGAAACCCCGACAGCCAAGTTTGAATTAGCTGGAAGAGGAAGAAGTAATGACTTACATTTACTTTTGTTAACCCATTCTCCATTGAACCAACGCTCTCCAATTTGGGGCAAACCTATGGCTTCTTCTATTTTCTCTTCACTAACGATAACCGGAAACCCTCCCACTTGAGTTTTACTCTCCTTAAAATTCAAAGCGAATTTCCTAGTTATCTTAGTGTGATGGCCACTAAATTTTCTGAAGAAAGAACCCCAACCAATTCTATGAAACAAAGCAGCAACCTCCGAGTCTGCTTCAAGCATCTCTGGTCCTAATACCTCAAAACGACACCGAGGAGCCATTTCCTCAAGGTTATGAAACTGAACAGGGTTTGAAACAAATGCTGTTGTAAAAACCGAAGGGATAGGTATCCAGGATCTATGAGACATAATGGAAAATTCACTTCTGCTTACATGAAATGACCCTGGACTCGTGTTTAGGAATAATCCCCAAACCACCACAAGTAGATGCACGATCAAAACCATCATTATAATACAACCGTGGCATTATTACCTTGTACTAAAATCCAGTCGAGATATGAAGGTAATGAGGATAGCAGGTGAGATAATGGTTGAAAGATGTATGTAAGAGAACAAGTGTTTCAAATGAGTCAATTCATAACCAATATTAATAAATTCAATCTCAGTGTTGGCATGATGTTTAATTGACACCAAGTAGTCACATGCGATGATAAATGATTCCACGGTTTATCCTTTGAAATATGCACCATTGGAATAAAATAACCTACTATACAAAATTTCAAATGATATAGAAAATTTATTTCAAATTTGTAACCTACCATGACCAAAACTTAAATATCAGTTGGATAATCAAATTCGAATTATATGTATAAAAATGTGATATGAGATTTATAAAATCAATAAAACGAATATCACATGTATCATAAAGATAATCAACTTGATATTTATAAAATGTCTATTAAGCATATAAGATAAGTTAATGGCTATGATAGAACCAAATTTCACTATGTTTCAAACTATTCTCAAAGGTAAACATGTCCCTTTATATACAAATGTTCATATTATTTATTTACAAAAATTAAAATATGATCTACATATGACAAGGATAGTATAAATATTTACTAAGGGTTATAAAGATTTATGTAACAGAATTAATAAACCCTAAGCAAATATATATCAACCTATACTCAATATTAAAAATCATATCTTAAAAAGAAATGAAAACAAAATGAAATTGAGAAATAATTACATCAAATTCAAGCAATGCTAATTAATAATGAATGATAATAGTTAGCAGATTATAAATATAACCAGTTAAAATAGTACTTGAAAATTGATCATATTTAATAGCTGCTAGAAAAACAAATTTGTAAAAATACGAGTTTGAATTGAAATTATTTCAACTTTATTTTAATTATCAATACCTTCCATTTAAGATTACCTTAAGAATCAAAATTCTGAAGGCACCTCTGAATAATTTTGTGATAAATTTCAAAAGGAACTGATCAATTTTATTGAATAAGCAGAAAAATTGAGAGGGTTGTTGTCTGCCAACAAATGGCAATGACCTGGGCGAACCAGTTATCTCTGTTCACAATCTTAAAAAGTCGAGATAGACAAAGTCTTTAAAATTTTTCCCATACGAGTCAAAAAAACTTAATCTAACCAGAATCATAACTAAAACAACATTTGCAAATATTTTTCAGAACTATCTTCATTCTTGTGGATAAGTATTTCGTTATTGACGAACTAACAATTCCCTCGTCAAAACAAAATACTTAGTATAAAGGTAATCTACATCATAGTGCAAAAATATGCCTGCTTATTTCTCTGAAATTTTTTCAAAACCTGCTCTAATTATAAAATACTTACGGATTTTCCATTAAACTTTAATTGAAGACCACTGTCTAGGCATGGTAACCTAATAAAGACAACACCATTCATGAGTTTTACTGAAGATAAACAAGCCGACTCGCGATGAGACCTCCCGTTCCTTGATTTTTCGATCAAGAGCCATCACCCTGGTGATTAGAAATGATGTTATCTTTAATAAAACTGATGATCATGATTAGGCCAGCTCATGATGAGACCTCCTATTCTCCAATCAAAATCTAACTTATGAAAGATAATTATGCATGGAGCAGATCAAAAATCTTAACAGATAATAAATAAACTTTAAAATAAATGACTAATGATGCAAATTAATAAAGATTTTCCCAAGTACCAAGCTTTAAAAAGGAAATTTGTCAATCATCCTAACGTATAAGTACACAGATAATCAAAGATTAATCATGATTGTAAGTGCAAATATCATTAGTAAATGATTGAAATCAGATTTGAGAAGAACTGATCAGTCTGATCAAATCTTAAAGACATGTCGTATTTCAACTAATTAACACAAATGAACAAACTAATTTTGAGCCCCAAGATTTATTTATTTACAAATACCCTTCTCAAACAAAGATATGTACAATTTTTTTTTTTAACCAAAATAAAACAAAGTTTATTTGCCTATGAATATGTACAAAAAATCAACAAAAATTATGTACAAAAGATTGAAAAGATTATGATGTATTGACAAAAGATATCTCTCAATTCTGAAAAGTAAAAAAAATGAATTCTGAAATGAATTTGAAGAAAAATTTACAGATAGATCAAATCAGAATTCGAATGAAGATAAAAAACATAAATTTACAATAATTCTAAAAAGAATATACAGAAAAATCAGAACTGACCAACTTTTGTGATTTCAATGATCAATTATGTACAGAAAAATATTCACAAAAATTAATCAAAATGAAAGAAAATGCTGTTTCTTAAAGAAATTGAAAAATTTAAAGACAAACTGTACATTTATTTACAAAAAAGACAAACTTATGTACAACAATATGTATAGATTCAAGATTTGAAGAATTCAACAAAAATACTTTTTAAGGATCAAACCATTCACAGGAAATGTTTCCGGTTGACCTTCTACAGTTTGTAGATGGAAAGTACTAGGACCTAATTTCTTAGCAATGACAAACGGTCCTAACCAAAGACGTTGGAATTTAGTGTGTTGTCCCTTATCTTCGTGAGCCTTATCCCATTTGAATACTAAATCACCCACTTGAAATTCTTGGTTAGAACTAAAAGACTGATCAAACCAATATTTGACTATCTGCTGATGTTTAACGAAATGTTGCTTGGCTTTATCTCGTTCTTCTTCTAATTTCAACAAAGTACTAATCCTCTTCTCTAAGACTGAACATTCCTCATACTAAACAGACTCAACAAGCTGAAGAGAAGGTAAAAATAAATTGGGTGGTAAGATAGCTTCAGTTCCGTAAACTAAAAAGAAAGGTGAGTTACCGATAGAAGATTTAGGAGTCACCCTGTCCGCCCACAATGCATTGAACAGAGCTGTGTGCCAATTTCGATGGTGAGTTGAAATAGTCCTTTTCAGAATTTTTAACAAATTTTTGTTAGTTGATTCAGCCAAACCATTACTGTGAGGATGATAGTTTGCAGAATATCTAACCCTTATCCCTTTCTCTAATGCAAACTAAGTTAATTCAACCGATGAGAAATAAGAGGCATTATCGAAAACTAGAGAATCAGGAACACCAAATCGTGTAATAATAAAAGATTCAATGAATAAAATTACCTGATTGGTGTTTACAACTCGTAAAGGTACAGCCTCTTCCCATTGAGTAAAATAATCGGTTGCTGTTATGATATACTTATGTTGCAAAGAGGAGGATGGGTTTATCGGACCAACGATATCAATACCCCATTGTTGAAAAGGTATTTCCACTGAAACATGCTGTAAAGGGAAGGCATATTTTTTTACTCTACTTGCAACAGTTTGACATTCTGGACATTTTCTAACAAAGGCATAAGAATCCCGAAATAATGTAGGCCAATAGTAACCTGCCCTAAGGATTTTGTGAGTGGTAGTCTCTCCTCCAAAATGGCTGCCTACAGGGCCAAAGTGTAATTCCCTCATGATTGTCTTAGCTTCATCTTTTTCTAAGCAGCGAAGTAATACACCATCTGAATTTCGTCTGAACAAAGTGTTGTCAATCAAAAGATAAGGTACTTCTTTCATCCTAAGTGCTCTCCTCTTCCTAGGTTATAGATGCTCAGGAGTAGCTCCTGTTTCTAGCAGAGTTGTTAAGTCCGAATACTAGGAATCTTGTGGTGGTGGATAAAAGTAAATTTCTCTAACCAGTAGAGTTTCATCAATGTTTATTTCAGAATCTGTGTTTGGAAAATGAGCTACTTCAGCAGCAAGCTTACATAACCCTTGACCCTTTATCATAGTTGAAGGTTTAATTTCCAGGTCATATTCCTGGAGAGCAGTCATCCATGGGGCTCGTTTATCTCCTAAATCCTTTTGAACCAATAGATTTCTTACTGCAGGAAATGGGACAATCACCTTGGTTCTTGACTTCAGAAGATAAGGATGAAAGTGTTTGACATCTTTGAAAACAACAAAAGCCTGTTTGTCAACTTCATGATAGTTTAATTCAGCAGCTTTGAAGTTTGAACTCATCAATGAAATTGGAACTTCATTATTTTGCTGATTTTGTTGGGTTAATACAACTGCGTATGAAATATCAGAAGCAAAAGTATACAATATGAAATCTTTGGTAAAATATGGGCTAAGTAAACTAGGTGCTTCTGAAATTGCCTCTAAAATTTTATGAAACGACTCCTTTTCAATAGATCCCCAGTTGAAAACAACATCTTTCTTTATCATCGTTTGTAATGGATGAACTATTTCTGAGAAACTAGGAATGAATCTTCTAACAAAGTTTATTTTGCCAAGAAATGATTGCATTGCCTTCTTATTTGCAGGAAAAGTTATCTTTTCTATGGCCTGAGTACGTTCAGGATCAATCATGATCCCATGTTTTGACACTACGCAACCTAACAAGAGTCCTTGTGTAACAACAAAAATTGTTTTCTTAGGATTTAAAGATACTCCATATTTCCTACAGCGTTCAAGTACTTTTCTGAGATGTGAAATATGATCAGGTCTGTGTTTTGAAAACACTGTAACATCGTCAAGGTATACAACTACTGAATGATTTATTAACCCTCTGAAAGAAATATCCATTGTCCTTTGGAAAGTTGCCCCTGCATTGATTAACCCAAATGGCATCTTTCGATAAGCATACGTTCCCCAAGGGGTTTTGAATGTTGTTTTGAGTTGATCATAAGCGGACACTAGAATCTGATTATACCCTGAGAAACCGTCAAGTAATGACAACATCTCAGAACCAGAAACTTTCTGTAAAATTTGTTCCATAGGTGGAACAGGATAATTGTCTTTTTCTAAAGATTTGTTTTAAGTTCCGGAAATCGACACATAACCTAATGTCACAGTTTTTCTTCCTAACTGGAACCAAATTTGCTACCCACTGAGTGTGTCTAATCGGAAAGATAATTTTGGCAGTTAAGAGTTTATTCAGTTCTTTCTTAATGGTTGGTTCCAGAGTTGGATGAAACTTCCCGATTTTTTGCTAAAAAGGTTTTGTTTCTTGTTTAATAGGAATAACATGTTGCATGATTTGCGGATTGTACATTTTCAGATCATCGTATGTCCATGCAAATACGTCCTTAAATTCTTGGAATAACTTAATGAAAGCTGATCTTTCAGATGCTGTGCAATCTAACCCTAAATTTACAGTCTAAGGATTAGATTCTGTTCCTAGGTTTACAATTTCAAATTTAAGGTGTGAGCTATTAGTTTTGCAGTTAGGAACAACCTTAAATTTATCCTGCAAATCATAAAACTTTTCTAATCTTAAAACTGAATTAGGAGCAAGTTTTACCTTTCCCAATGCTTTTTCAATTGAGCAAAACTCATTTATTACCATAAAATCTCGCAGATTTTCATCATGTGTTTTATCATCGATAGCTGCATCCTTAAAGGTATCCTCATTTGTCAGAAAATTTATAATCTGTGTATCATCATCAAAAATTCGCCAGTTAATTATATTATCTGGTATCAAAGGTCTAAAAATTAACTCAACTGAAAAGAAATTAGAAGTGAAATTTTCAGCCGGAATTAATTTTGAAGCAACGTTAGCTAATAAATCAGCTTCCTAATTTTGAAATCTAGGAATAGAATGAATGTTGAATGCTTCAAAATACGAAATTAAATTCCATACCTCACGTTGATAGTTCTGCAAATGCTCTGAGATACAGTGAATAGAATTACGAACCTGTCTAACGACGATTTCAGAATCTCCATACACGATCAGTGCCTTTATATCAAGATCTATTGCCTTTTTCAATCCTTGAATCAATGCTTTGTATTCTACAATATTATTTGTACAGCAAAACTATAATCTACAGGATATACAAATTTTATTTCCTTTTGGATTGATTAACAGGTAGCCAGCTCCGACACCTTCTTTGGACTTCGATCCATCAAAATATAAAGTCCAGGCTAAACTTTCTGCAACAACCTTGCTTTCTACAATATGTACATAATCACTATTTGCACTATTTACAATATTCTTAGAGGAAGAACCTTGCGTAATCATAGTAACGTCCATAATTTCTGAGTGTTGTTTTTTATCAGCAAAATCAGATTTGTCAGATTTAAAATTCCCAAAACCAAGTTCAAACATGTAGTTTCCCATAATAGATTCTGAAAATAATACTGGCTCACTTGGGTCATGCATCTCTTTAACTGTATGTTTCAAATACCTCTCCCTGCTTATTTTAATCTAGTTTGTTTTTCCATTTTTGGGCAGCCAGAGAGTTGACCAATAAGTGGTAAAGAATCCATTTAATTTTTGTGACCGGTCTTTGCTGAGAAATAATCCGTAAGCATCTGGAATATCCGCAACTACAATATCAATAATCTGAAAAATAGAAGGATTACTAGCAAGCCTAATCAACACATCTTTCATTTCTCCCAATACCCTCGCATTTGTCCTATCAAGTTGAGTGATTTGTGGCTCTGATGGAACATACTTAGCATTTAACCTTCGACAAATTGACAAAGGCATTACATTGGTAGATGCTCCACAGTCGACCATGCAGTTATGGACATTTCTGTTGAAGATATCAAAGGTGAGAAGAAATGGAGGATAGTAGACTTTGAGTTCTTTCCTATCAGTGTGGATTTATTAGCTACTGATTTACTTTTGTCATTAAACACTGTTTCAGCGTTTGAACTATTAGTAGCTACATTTTGTTGAACATTAGGAGCTACCGAACTCATGGCAGGAGTAATGATAGGACCATTTGGCATGGGATAGATTTGAAGCAAATCATACATGCTAATGTTTTCATGCAACTTCTTCAGGTCTTCAATTATGTCATAGTCTAACTTTGGACCAGTCTGGGAAGATTGAGTGTTTTTAGCAGGCTGAACTTGTTTTCTAGATTGTTGATTATTGTTATCTTTACTTGGAGTAGATCTGGTTGATGCTCCAAGAGTATTAGTTGATGTTCTACCTCTAGTATTATATGCATGTTGTCCTACAGGTGGATCTCTATTTTCAACATACTTACTTAGACTGTCCCAAAAATGACCATTCAATTGTTGAGGTTCTAGTGACTCTTCTTCATTTTCAGACTGTTCTTCTGCATCCTGATCAACAATTTCTTGATTTGAAGAAGTTTCAGATAATGACAGAACTGCTCGAATGGTGTTAAAAATTTCTTCTTGAACTGCTACATCCAGACGTAAACTTGGTTTGTTATTAGTAGTAGGGTTGGGTCTAAATTGGTTTCTAAAATATCCTCTTGAAGAAGAACCTTCAAAACTTGTTTTCTTCAGCCCTACAACTTCATTAGTTAATGCTCGGACTGCATTCTGCAGTTGTTCAATGTCATATGCCTTATCTTTATCCACATTGGATCGTTCAGTTTTCTTACGTGAAAAAGTATCAACCTTTCCACTTCGTTCAGACTCATAAGACATAGAGTCTTTTTCAACTTTTATGGCCTCTTCGAAAGTTTCAAGAAGTGTTGTTTTACCCGCTCATTTAAGCCACATCCCTAAGTACTTTGGAAAAGATGAAGCAAAGTTTTCAATAATAATGTCCTCGGGTGGTTGAGATGCAATAGCGATTTCATTTTTTAATGTCAAGAATCTTTAATTGAAGTCCTTAACTCTTTCTTTGGTTTCCATTTTGATTCTAGACAGCTCAAGTGCCAAGGCTATAGGTGTTTTGTCTTCACCAAATTTATCTAAGAAGGCTTTATTAAAATCTGCCCAATTGGTAATCGAACCTTGGACTAATGAGAAATACCAAGTTGACGCTCTACCTTCGAAAGTTAATGGGAAAAGATGACACAATACATCTTCATGTTGAACGTTCATCATTTGAATACCTAAAATAAATTTGTCAATGTGCCCCTCTGCTGGCTCTTTGTTATCCGGATTAAACTTCAGAAGAAGCTTCTCTAGATGTTTTGGTAATGCATGTTGGGCACCAGGTACAGCTATAACAGCTGTCCTCAACCATGGAGCTGGTGGATTTGGTTGGTTTCCTGCCATAGGCTTCTCTTCAGAATCTGATGAACTATCCTAATCGAAAGTTTTAGGAAAGTCAGGCGGAGAGTCTAGAGGAGACGGTGGTTGACCAAAACCTCCTAGATTAAGGAGACCAAGTGCAGTACGTGTTCTACTGATCCGAGGATTTAGAGTACTAGTTAACACAATATCAGTCTCTATTGATTCAGGTTCAACTTGAGTTGACTAAGTATGATGTTGTTGTCTATGGGGCAATCCGTAATCTATAGGTGGTATACCAGTTTGACGAGCATAAGCTCTTGTAAGGATTCTACGTGTCTCTGCTAAAACTTTGATATTTTGCTCAGGAGTAAAAGAAGTTATGACAGTTTCAGTAAGTGATGAACTATTGAATTCAACTTGTGAATCAGACTGTACTAGAGGTTGTTGATTGGTTGAAGGTTTACTGTTAGTTTTATTAGCCATTAATCATTAGCTAGCCCTCCTTCTAGCGCCATTTGTTGGCTTGATTTTATGACCTGGTCAACTTCAGGAGATCAAACCTGCACAAGTGACTTAGAGCAGTTTTCGATGTGTTTGGGGTGGCAATACCTTGTAGGTTATGGTCCTACTATCAGTTGAATTTATTCTCTTAAGGAGAATTATAAAACTCAACAAAAATGTAATCTAAATTAATCTACTGTTTCATGAAAGAAATCCTAAATCTAATCTCTAAGTTTAATCTAATCTAATGTGCTTTCCTAAAGAAAGTCTTCTATTTACAAAAATTAAAATATGATTTTACAAATGGGAAAAGTAATATTAATATCTACTAAGGGTTAAATATTTATACAACAAATTTAATCAACCCTAAGTACATATATAATCATATACTTTAATCATAGGAAATCATAAAAAGAAATAAAAACAAAAATGAAAAGGAAGAATGATAAAATCAAATTCAAGCAATGTTAATTAATAATGAATGATAATACTTAGCAGATCATAAATAGAATCACTTAAAATAGTACTGAAAATTGATCATATTTAACAACTGCTAGAAAAATAAATTTGTAAAATAACGAGCTTGAATTGAAATTATTTCCTCAACTTTATTTTAATTATCAATGCCTTCTATCTAAGATTACCTTTAGAATCAAAGATTCTGAAGGCACTTCTCAATAATTTTATGATAAATTATAGAAGGAAACTGATTAATTTTATTCAATAAAGTAGAAAAAATTGAGAGAGTTGTTGCTTGCCAACAAATGACGACTCATATTTTGTTTCACTATCTGATCTTGGTACTATGGTGGATATGCCCTATAATTGGCATTGCTCGGTTGTTACTTGCCGATGGATTGTATGATTCTATTTACTATTTCCACTATTAATAGTAAGTTATATTTTCTTTGGAAAAGCTTAACCACTCAAACAATATAATCTAATTATATTAATAGATATTAAAAATATATTCATTCAAGCATTTACTTTTGAAAGAAAGGATCGGATTATTAAAATGTAGAGCCTTGTAATCAAGTTGGCTCTTAATAAAAAAAAACCTTTTCCCAAAAGGCAGTTCTCTCTTAAAAACCGTTTTCTTAAAGGCTCTTAATCCCACACAAGTGACTTAGAGTAGTTCCCAGTGTGTTTAGGGTTGCAATACCTCGTAGGTTATGATCCTACTACCAGTTGAATTTATTCTCTTAAGGAGAATTATAAAACTCAACAAAATGTAATCTAAATTAATCTACTGTTTCAAGAAGGAAATCCTAAATCTAATCTCTAAGTTTAATCTAATCTAACGTGCTTTCCTAAAGAAAGTATTTTGTTTTGTTTTAGATTTATCTAATGACAATTTCAAAATATAAACAAAATAAATCCAAATAAAATCTATCTAAAACTCCTAGACTTTAACCTAAAAATCTAAATAAAACTAATTAACCTTTCTATCCTAACCTATCTCAGCTGAGAGCAACTTTGGAAGATTAAACTAATCATCAATCAATCTTTAAAAATAACAAAGAATAACTATGGTAAAATCTTAGATAAAAATATCATAAGAAATCATCATAGAAACTACTTTGTTGTATATGCACAGAATATAAAAAATTAAAATAGAAGAGCTACTTCAATTAATTCTATCATGAAGTATTAATCAACAATCATTGTTCAATATAAATATTCAAATTTAAAGATTGTATTTATTTCAGAAAACATTGTGGACACACAAATGTTATCAAAATAAATATAAAATGTACTGATACTAAATCAGAATTACCAATAACATATTAAGTAATAGATTTAGCAACATTTAAATCAAATATTGATACTGAGCAAATAGAGAAACTTTAAGATAATTTACACAATTATAACACAGTACAATTGCATAAGAATAAAGATAAAAAGTGGTATATTGAAATAAGTATTTATGTTTCAGAAAATGATAACCCAAAAGAGATACCAGTTTTAAGAACTTCAGTCATAATCCTCTACAAAGACACAGCTTCAGCAGAACGATTTAACCAAGTTTGCATGATATTTCAACAAGTCTTTTCCTTAGAACCTCCATCGACCCATAATTGAAATTGTTTGGGACTTATATACAATAGGCTCCCAATAACCTCTTCCAGGTTTGTCTAACCTACAACTAAAAATAGATGCCAGCTCTCTAACAGCTGTTAGGAATTTTAATAGATGATAATTAGAATCTTCCTATTACATTTAACTACAACATTTGGAAGATGAACAAATGTAAAACCAATTCTTCATGATGAAAACTGATTTAAGCGAAGAGATGGAACGAAATAACACCTGGCACACACTCTCCAATTCGATAATCAAAAGTAGATGTAACTGCAACATCTTTTCCAAAAATTTCAATCCTCGTGACATGTAACTTCTCCACCTGTTTGCTTCAAAATTATAGAAACCTCCACCTATGCAAAAATACAAAACTCATAAGTTTGAATTCAATGTAAGATGACAATCAAATAGTAAAGGCATTCAGGCATATTGATCATAAATTTTGTTACCTGTTGGATTCAAAACAGAACGCACACTTCATACCAGAAACAATTCAAGTTGAATTACAGAGTCTAATTTTCCTTCTTGATTCTGACAATCTAGCTGTAAGCTCGAGAATTTTGAGCTTCTGATTTTCGCTTTGTTCAAGTAATTGTTCATTGGACATCTTTGTAATTTTCCTATCATTCTTGAATTTTTCTTTCCTTGATTTCATTTCCAACCACTTCTTTACCCATGACAATAATTCCTCTTTCAGAGTTTTGATTTCATTTTTCATACTCAGCTCATTAGAATATGCTTCCTGTAGCTTAGCTTTTAACTCAGAAACCTTGTCATTAGGTGTGGAATCATCAGTGAATGAGGGTTTTAATTCGGACGCGACAGGGAAAGACTGATTAGTAAATTCATTTTCTGATGAAAAGGAATGATCTCCCCTAACATATGTTTCAACATCTTTCTGAGAAACATCACAAATAGGAGCCTCCTCGCAATCAATTTGTATTACTGGAGATTCCTCTTGCTGCTGTATGATAATAGGAATAGGAATAGTATCCATGCTACGAGTAAAATGCCTAGACCTGATAGATATTGAATCTTTCTCTTTGGAACAAACATCTACTAACTACTCCAGTTTTTGTGCAGATACGCCACAGGGATTACCAGAAATACTTGGATCAACAAAATTTTCAGGATTCTGGCCATTTCTACACTTTGCCACATTCTTAACCGTCTCAGTTCTACTTACAAAAGCATCAAAATTATTTGGAGATGAAGATGAGGCTAACTTGGTTCCTGGAACCAAACTATTAACATTCATAGACAATTCATCCATTTCTATCTTGGATTTACTAGTAACATCAACTTCTGGGTTTAAAGGGGCCTTGCGTTTTCTACAAACCTTGGGAAGAAGAGTTGGCCAATATTGAGTTAACCCTAGGTTATTTTCGACTAATAATTCATCCCAAGATCTTCCAATGAGGGACAATTGATGTTGAAGCAAAATCTTAATCAGGCCGTGGTGAAACAGGCTCCTATCCATGTCGCCCACAGTGGTTTGTACAGTTCGAGCCATCTTTTGTAAACTCTGAAACAGAAAACAAGGTAAATTAATTTTATGACCTTTCAAAGCTAAGAGAAAATGTAGATGATAATAATGAATGTGAGATAGTCTGCCATCACATGTCACATATCTAACCAAGATTTCATATGCATTTTTCCATTTTGGTTTCAAATACTTAGTAGAAACCCCGACAGCCAAGTTTGAATTAGTTGGAAGAGGAAGAAGTAAAGACTTACATTTACTTTTGTTAACCTGTTCTCCCTTGAACCAATGCTCTCCAATTTGGGGCAAACCTGTGGCTTCTTCTATTTTCTCTTCACTAACGATAACCAGAAACCCTCCCACTTGAGTTTTAATCTCCTTAAAATTCAAAGCAAATTTCCTAGTTACCTCAGTGTGATGGCCACTAAATTTTCTGAAGAAAGAACACCAACCAATTCTATGAAACAAAGCAACAACCTCCGGGTCTGCTTCAAGCATCTCTGGTCTTAATACCTCAAAACGACACAGAGGAGCCATTTCCTCAAGGTTATGAAACTGAACAGAGTTTGAAACAAATGCTGTTGTAAAAACCGAAGGGATAGGTATCCAGGATCTATGAGACATAATGGAAAATTCACTTCTACTTACATGAAATGACCCTGGACTCGTGTTTAGGAATAATCCCCAAACTGCCACAAGTAGATGCACGATCAAAACCATCATTATAATACAACCATGGCATTATTACCTTGCACTAAAATCCAGTCTAGATACGAAGGTAATGAGGATAGCAGGTGAGATAATGGTTGAAAGATGTATGTAAGAGAACAAGTGTTTCAAATGAGTCAATTCATAACCAATATTAATAAATTCAATCTCAGTGTTGGCATGATGTTTAATTGACACCAAGTAGTCACATGCGATGATAAATGATTCCACGGTTTATCCTTTGAAATATGCACCATTGGAATAGAATAACCTACTATACAAAATTTCAAATGATATACAAAATTTATTTCAAATTTGTAACCTACCATGACCAAAACTTAAATATCAGTTGGATAATCAAATTCGAATTATATGTATAAAAATGTGATATGATATTTATAAAATCAGTAAAACGAATATCACATGTATCATAATGATAATCAACTTGATATTTATAAAATGTCTATTAAGCATATAAGATAAGTCAATGGCTATGATAGAACCAAATTTCATTATGTTTCAAACTATTCTCAAAGGTAAACATGTCCCTTTATATACAAATGTTCATATTATTTAATTACAAAAATTAAAATATGATCTACATATGACAAGGATAGTATAAATATTTACTCAGGGTTAGAAAGATTTATGTAACAGAATTAATAAACCCTAGGCAAATATATAGCAACCTATACTTAATATTAAAAATCATATCTTAAAAAGAAATGAAAACAAAATGAAATTGAGAAATAATTACTTCAAATTCAAGCAATGCTAATTAATAATGAATGATAATAGTTAGCAGATTATAAATATAATCAGTTAAAATAGTACTTGAAAATTGATCATATTTAATAGCTGCTAGAAAAACAAATTTGTAAAAATACGAGTTTGAATTGAAATTATTTCAACTTTATTTTAACTATCAATACCTTCCATTTAAGAGTACCTTAAGAATCAAAATTATGAAGGCTCCTCTGAATAATTTTGTGATAAATTTCAAAAGGAACTGATCAATTTTATTGAATAAGCAGAAAAATTGAGAGGGTTGTTGTCCGCCAACAAATGGTAACGACCTGGGCGAACCAATTATCTCTGTTCACAATCTTAAAAAGTCGAGATAGACAAAGTCTTTAAAATTTTTCCCATACGAGTCAAAAAAACTTAATCTAACTAGAATCATAACTAAAACAACATTTGCGAATATTTTTCAAAACTATCTTCATTCCTGTGGATAAGTATTTCGTTATTGACGAACTAACAATTCCCTCGTCAAAACAAAATACTCAGTATAAAGGTAATCTGCATCATAGTGTAAAAATATGCCTACTTATTTCTCTGAAAAATTTTCAAAACCTGCTCTAATTATAAAATACTTATGGATTTTCCATTTAAATTTAATTGAAGACCATTGTCTAGGCATGGTAACCTAATAAACACAACACCATTCATGAGTTTTACTAAAGGTAAACAAGCTGGCTCGCGATGAGACCTCCCGTTCCTTGATTTTTCGATCAAGAGCCATCACCCTGGTGATTAGAAATGATGTTATCTTTAATAAAACTGGTGATCATGATTAGGCCAGCTCATGATGAGACCTCCTATTCTCCAATCAAAATCTAACTTATGAAAGATAATTATGCATGGAGCAAATCAAAATCCTTAACAGATAATAAATAAACTTTAAAATAAATGACTAATGATGCAAATTAATAAAGATTTTCCCAAGTACCAAGCTTTGAAAAGGAAATTTGTCAATCATCCTAACGTATAAGTACACAGATAATCAAAGATTAATCATGATTGTAAGCGCAAATATCATTAGTAAATGATTGAAATCAGATTTGAGAAGAACTGATCAGTCTGATCAAATCTTAAAGACCTGTCGTATTTCAACTAATTAACACAAATGAACAAACTAATTTTGAGCCCCAAGATTTATTTATATACAAATACCCTTCTCAAACAAAGATATGTACAATTTTTTTTTTTTAACCAAAATAAAACTAAGTTCATTTGCCTATGAATATGTACAAAAAATCAACAAAAATTATGTACAAAAGATTGAAAAGATTATGATGTATTGACAAAAGATATCTCTCAATTCTGAATAGTAAAAAAAATGAATTCTAAAATGAATTTGAAGAAAAATTTACAGATAGATCAAATCAGAATTCGAATGAAGATAAAAAACATAAATTTACAATAATTCTAAAAAGAATATACGGAAAAATCAAAACTGACCAACTTTTGTGATTTTAATGATAAATTATGTACAGAAAAATACTCACAAAAATTAATCAAAATGAAAGGAAATGTTGTTTCTTACAGAAATTGAAAATTTTAAAGACAAACTGTACATTTATTTACAAAAAAGACAAACTTATGTACAACAAGATGTACAGATTCAAGATTTGAAGAATTCAGCAAAAATACTTTTTAAGGATCAAACCATTCACAGGAAATGTTTCCGGTTGACCTTCTACAGTTTGTAGATGGAAAGTACTAGGACCTAATTTCTTAGCAATGATAAGCGGTCCTAACCAAAGACGTTGGAATTTAGTGTGTTGTCCCTTATCTTCGTGAGCCTTATCCCATTTGAATACTAAATCATCCACTTGAAAATCTTGGTTAGAACTAAAATACTGATCAAACCAAGATTTGACTATCTGCTGATGTTTAACGAAATGTTGCTTGGCTTTATCTCGTTCTTCTTCTAATTTCAACAAAGTACTGATCCTCTTCTCTAAGACTGAACACTCCTCATCCTAAAGAGACTGAACAAGCTGAAGAGAAGGTAAAAATAAATTGGGTGGTAAGATAGCTTCAGTTCCGTAAACTAAAAAGAAAGGTGAGTTACCGATAGAAGATTTAGGAGTCACCCTATCCGCCCATAATGCATTGAACAGAGCTGTGTGCCAATTTCGATGGTGAGTTGAAATGGTCCTTTTCAGAATTTTTAACAAATTTTTGTTAGTTGATTCATCCAAACCATTACCGTGAGGATGATAGTTTGCAGAATATCTAACCCTTATCCCTTTCTCTAATGCAAACTGAGTTAATTCAACCGATGAGAAATAAGAGGCATTATCGAAAACTAGAGAATCGGGAACACCAAATCGTGTAATAATAAAAGATTCAATGAATAAAATTACCTGATTGGTGTTTACAACTCGTAAAGGTACAGCCTCTTCCCATTGAGTAAAATGATCGGTTGCTGTTATGATATACTTATGTTGCAAAAAGGAGGATGGGTTTATCGGACCAACGATATCAATACCCCATTGTTGAAAACATCTTTCCACTGAAACATGCTGTAAAGGGAAGGCATATTTTTTTACTCTACCTGCACCAGTTTGACATTCTGGACATTTTCTAACAAAGGCATAAGAATCCCGAAATAATGTAGGCCAATAGTAACCTGCCCTAAGGATTTTGTGAGCGGTAGTCTCTCCTCCAAAATGGCTGCCTGCAGGGCCAGAGTGTAATTCCCTCATGATTGTCTCAGTTTCATCTTTGTCTAAGCAGTGAAGTAATACACCATCTGAATTTCGTCTGAACAAAGTGTTGTCAATCAAAATATAAGGTACTTCTTTCAGCCTAAGTGCTCTCCTCTTCCTAGGTTATAAATGCTCAGGAGCAGCTCCTGTTTCTAGCAGAGTTGTTAAATCCGAATACCGGGAATCTTGTGGTGGTGGATAAAAGTAAATTTCTCTAACCAGTAGAGTTTCATCAATGTTTATTTCAGAATCTGTGTTTGGAAAATGAGTTGCTTCACCAGCAAGCTTACATAACCCTTGACCCTTTATCATAGTTGAAGGTTTAATTTCCAGGTCATATTCCTGGAGAGCAGTCATCCATGGGGCTCGTTTATCTCCTAAATCCTTTTGAACCAATAGATTTCTTACTGCAGGAAATGGGACAATCACCTTGGTTCTTGACTTCAGAAGATAAGGACAAAAGTGTTTGACATCTTTGAAAACAACAAAAGCCTGTTTGTCAACTTCATGATAGTTTAATTCAGCAGCTTTGAAGTTTGAACTCATTAATGAAATTGGAACTTCATTATTTTGCTGATTTTGTTGGGTTAAGACAACTGCGTATGAAATATAAGAAGCAAAAGTATACAATATGAAATCTTTGCTAAAATATGGGCTAAGTAAACTAGGTGCTTCTGAAATTGCCTCTAAAATTTTCTGAAATGACTCCTTTTCAATAGATCCCCAGTTGAAAACAACATCTTTCTTTATCATCGTTTGTAATGGACAAACTATTTTTGAGAAACTAGGAATGAATCTTCTAACAAAGTTTATTTTGCCAAGAAATGATTGCATTGCCTTCTTATTTGCAGGAAAAGTTATCTTTGCTATGGCCTGAGTATGTTCAGGATCAATCATGATCCCATGTTTTGACACTACGAAACCTAACAAGAGTCCTTGTGTAACAACAAAAATTGTTTTCTTAGGATTCAAAGATACTCCATATTTCCTATAGCATTCAAGTACTTTTCTGAGATGTGAAATATGATCAGGTCTGTGTTTTGAAAACACTGTAACATCGTCAAGGTATACAACTACTGAATGATTTATTAACCCTCTGAAAGAAATATCCATTGCCCTTTGGAAAGTTGCCCCTGCATTGATTAACCCAAATGGCATCTTTCGATAAGCATACGTTCCCCAAGGGGTTTTGAATGTTGTTTTGAGTTGATCATAAGGGGACACTAGAATTTGATTATACCCTGAGAAACCATCAAGTAATGATAGCATCTTAGAACCAGAAACTTTCTGTAAAATTTGTTCCATAGGTGGAACAGGATAATTGTATTTTTCTAAAGATTTGTTTTAAGTTCCGGAAGTCGACACATAACCTAATGTCACAGTTTTTCTTCCTAACTGGAACCAAATTTGCTACCCACTGAGTGTGTCTAATCAGAAAGATAATTTTGGCAGTTAAGAGTTTATTCAGTTCTTTCTTAATGGTTGGTTCCAGAGTTGGATGAAACTTCCCGAGTTTTTGCTAAAAAGGTTTTGTTTCTTGTTTAATAGGAATAACATGTTGCATGATTTGCGGATTGTACATTTTCAGATCATCGTATGTCCATGCAAATATGTCCTTAAATTCTTGGAATAACTTAATGAAAGCTAATATTTTAGATGCTGTGCAATCTAACCCTAAATTTACAGTCTGAGGATTAGATTATGTTGCTAGGTTTACAATTTCAAATTTAAGGTGTGAGCTATTAGTTTTGCAGTTCGGAACAACCTTAAATTTATCCTGCAAATCATAAAACTTTTCTAATCTTAAAACTGAATTAGGAGTAATTTTTACCTTTCCCAATGCTTTTTCAATTGAACAAAACTCATTTATTACCATAAAATCTCACAGATTTTCATCATGTGTTATCTCATCGATAGATGCATCCTTAAAGGTATCCTCATTTGTCAGAAAATTTATAATCTGTGTATCATCATAAAAAATTCGCTAGTTAATTATATTATCCGGTATCAAAGGTCTCAAAATTAACTCAACTGAAAAGAAATTAGAAGTGAAATTTTCAGCCGGAATTAATTTTGAAGCAACGTTAGCTAATAAATCAACTTCCTGATTTTGAAATCTAGGAATAGAATGAATGTTGAATGCTTCAAAATACGAAATTAAATTCCATACCTCATGTTGATAGTTCTGCAAATACTCTGAGATACAATGAATAGAATTACGAACCTGTCTGATGACGATTTCAGAATCTCCATACACGATCAGTGCCTTTATATCAAGATCTATTGCCTTTTTCAATCCTTGAATCAATGCTTTGTATTCTACAATATTATTTGTACAGCAAAACTATAATCTACAGGATATACAAATTTTATTTCCTTTTGGATTGATTAACAGGTAGCCAGCTCCGACACCTTCTTTGGACTTCGATCCATCAAAATATAAAGTCCAGGCTAAACTTTCTACAACAACCTTGCTTTCTACAATATGTACATAATCACTATTTGCACTATTTACAATATTCTTAGAGGAAGAACCTTGTTGAATCATAGTAACATCCATAATTTTTTAGTGTTGTTTTTTATCAGCAAAATCAGATTTGTCAGATTTAAAATTCCCAAAACCAAGTTCAAACATGTAGTTTCCCATAATAGATTCTGAAAACAATACTGGCTCACTTGGGTCATGCATCTCTTTAACTGTATGTTTCAAATACCTCTCCCTGCTTATTTTAATCTAGTTTGTTTTTCCATTTTTGGGCAACCTGAGAGTTGACCAATCAGTGGTAAATAATCCATTTAATTTTTGTGACCGGTCTTTGCTGAGAAATAATTCGTAAGCATCTGGGATATCCGCAACTACAATATCAATAATCTGAAAAATAGAAGGATTACTAGCAAGCCTAATCAACACATCTTTCATTTCTCCCAATACCCTCACATTTGTCCTATCAAGTTGAGTGATTTGTGACTCTGATGGAACATACTTAGCATTTAACCTTAGACAAATTGACAAAGGCATTACATTGGTAGATGCTCTAGAGTCGACGATGCAATTATGGACATTTCTATTGAAGATCTCAAAGGTGAAAAGAAATGGAGGAGTAGTAGACTTTGAGTTCTTTCCTATCAGTGTGGATTTATCAGCTACTGATTTACTTTTGTCATTAAAGACTGTTTTAGCGTTTGAACTATTAGTAGCTACATTTTGCTGAACACTAGGAGCTACCGAACTCATGGCAGGAGTAATGATAGGACCATTTGGCATGGGATAGATTTGAAGCAAATCATACATGTTAATGTTTGCATGCAACTTCTTCAGGTCTTCAATTATGTCATAGTCTAACTTTGGACCAGTTTGGGAAGATTGAGTGTTTTTAGCAGGTTGAACTTTTTTGCTAGATTGTTGATTATTGTTATCTTTACTTGGAGTAGAACTGGTTGATGCTCCAGGAGTATTAGTTGATGTTCTACCTCTAGTATTATATGCATGTTGTCCTACAGGTGGATCTCTATTTTCAACATCCTTACTTAGACTGTCCCAAAAATGACCATTCAATTGTTGAGGTTCTAGTGACTCTTCTTCATTTTCAAACTGTTCTTCTTCATCCTGATCAACATTTTCTTGATTTGAAGAAGTTTCAGATAATGACAGAACTGCTCGAATGGTGTTAAAAATTTCTTCATGACCTGCTACATCCGAAGGTAAACTTGGTTTGTTATTAGTAGTAGGGTTGGGTCTAAATTGGTTTCTGAAATATCCTCTTGAAGAAGAACCTTCAGAACTTGTTTTCTTCAGCCCTACAACTTCATTAGTTAATGCTCGGATTGCATTCTGCAGTTGTTCAATTTCATATGCCTTATCTTTATCCACATTGGATCGTTCAGTTTTCTTACGTGAAAAAAGTATCAACCTTTCCACTTCGTTCAGACTCATAAAACATAGAGTTTTTTTCAACTTTTATGGCCTCTTCGAAAGTTTCAAGAAGTGTTGTTTTACCCGCTCGTTTAACCCACATCCCTAAGTACTTTGGAAAAGATGAAGCAAAGTTTTCAATAATAATGTCCTCAGGTGGTTGAGATGCAATAGGGATTTTATTTTTTAATGTCAAGAATCTTTGATTGAAGTCCTTAACTCTTTCTTTGGTTTCCATTTTTATTTTGGACAACTCAAGTGCCAAGGATGCAGGTGTTTTGTCTTCACCAAATTTATCTAAGAAGGCTTTATTAAAATCTGCCCAATTGTTAATCGAACCTTGGACTAATGAGAAATACCAAGTTGACGCTCTACCTTCGAAAGTTAATGGGAAAAGATGACACAATACATCTTCATGTTGAACGTTCATCATTTGAATACCTAAAATAAATTTGTCAACGTGTCCCTCTACTAGCTCTTTGTTATCCGGATTAAACTTCAGAAGAAGCTTCTCTGGATGTTTTGGTGATGCATGTTGGGCACCAGGTAGAGCTACAACAGCTATCCTCAACCATGGAGCTAGTGGATTTGGTTGATTTCCTGCAATAGGCTTCTCTTCAGAATCTGATGAACTATCCTGATCGAAAGTTTTAGGAAAGTCAGGCGGAGAGTCTAGAGGAAACGGTGGTTGACCAAAACCTCCTAGATTAAGGAGACCAGGTGCAGTACGTGTTCTAGTGATCCGAGGATTTAGAGTACCAGTTAACACAATATCAGTTTCTATTGATTCAGGTTCAACTTGCGTTGACTAAGTATGATGTTGTTGTCTACGGGGCAATCCATTATCTATAGGTGCTATACCAGTTTGACGAGCATAAGCTCTTGTAAGGATTCTACGTGTCTCTGCTAAAACTCTAATATTTTGCTCAAGAGTAAAAGAAGTTCTAACAGTTTCAGTAAGTGATGAACTATTGAATTCAGCTTGTGAATCAGACTGTACCAGAGGTTGTTGACTGGTTGAAGGTTTACTGTTAGTTTTATTAGTCATTAATCATTAGCTGGCCCTCCTTCTAGCGCCATTTGTTGGCTTGATTTTATGACCTGGCCAACTTCAGGAGATAAAGCCCACACAAGTAACTTAGAGCAGTTCCCGGTGTGTTTGGGGTGGCAATACCTCGTAGGTTATGGTCCTACTACCAGTTGAATTTATTCTCTTAAGGAGAATTATAAAACTCAACAAAAATGTAATCTAAATTAATCTACTGTTTCAAGAAAGAAATCCTAAATCTAATCTCTAAGTTTAATCTAATCTAACGTGCTTTCCTAAAGAAAGTCTTCTATTTACAAAAATTAAAATATGATTTTACAAATGGGAAAAGTAATATTAATATCTACTAAGGGTTAAAGATTCATACAACAAATTTAATCAACTATAAGTACATATATAATCATATACTTTAATCATAGGAAAACATAAAAAGAAATAAAAACAAAAATGAAAAGGAAGAATGATAAAATCAAATTCAAGCAATGTTAATTAATAATGAATAATAATAGTTAGCAGATCATAAATAGAATCACTTAAAATAGTACTGAAAATTGATCATATTTAACAACTGCTAGAAAAATAAATTTGTAAAATAATGAGCTTGAATTGAAATTATTTCCTCAACTTTATTTTAATTATCAATGCCTTCTATCTAAGATTACCTTTAGAATCAAAGATTTGAAGGCACTTTTCAATAATTTTATGATAAATTATAGAAGGAAACTGATTAACTTTATTCAATAAAATAGAAAAAATTGCGAGGGTTGTTGCCTGCCAACAAATGGTGACTCATATTTTGTTTCACTGTATCTTGGTACTATGGTGGATATGCCCTATGATTAGCATTGCTCAGTTATTACTTGCCGATGGATTGTATAGTTCTATTTACTATTTCCACTATTAATAGTAAGTTATATTTTCTTTGGAAAAGCTTGACCACTCAAACAATATAATCTGATTATATTAATAGATCTTAAAAATATATTCATTCAAGCATTTAGTTTTGAAAGAAAGGATCGGATTATTAAAATGTAGAGCCTTGTAATCAAGTTGGCTCTTAGTAATAAAAAAAACCCTTTTCCCAAAAGGCGGTTCTCTTAAAAACCGTTTTCTTGCCATAATCCATCATAAATCGAGAAGAAGAACTTGAATCTGGCTTGGAAAAGGCCGTCTCGTGGAAAAATACAGTTACTCCTTTAATATAATTATTATCCTCTTTATTAATGGGATGCGCCCCTATTTATTTTCCACTTCTTTCGAGAATTATACATACGTTAACCTTTTCCTTTAAAATTTCTAAGGAAATATTTATTTCCTTATATGTTTTTGTTCAAAGAAGATTTTCCCTTTTTTATTCCAATATAATTGGAATTTATATTTTCATTTGTTCATAAATACTCCTTTTGCAAATCTATAGAAATATCCATGGAAATATTTTATATATCTTATTCATTAATCTATAATGTTCATATCTGTCCAATTATATTTAGGTCTATTATGTAAATAGAAATTTTGATAATAATTTATAAAGAATATCCTAACAGTAATCAATATCTACTTTTTTCTCAAGGTAAGATCCCGTGTTTCCTTATCGAGGCTAAATATCAGTAATATCTATTATCCTTACTTAAGATCATGTGATAGCAGTTAATAATAATTAGCCTAACACTAAAAAATAGATGTTAAGGGTTAATTAGTTCATTTCGGCGGTTAATAACTTCTTCGGAATCCCTCTCTAGGACTAACCACTAACTTGTAAACTTAAGTAAATTTTTAGTGAACATCACATTCCACTCCTCTTAGGTTCCCGTGGCACCATGATGACATCTATCATCAACTCATGGTCTATTATCCATTAGAATTATCCCCCTAGTGGATTCGCACCCCCATCATTAGTTGTGTCAAGCCTTTAGTCTCCTAACTCTACAAATTGACATTACAAAACAACTTATGAAAAAATACTTACAGAGGTTACTAATAGGGCCTTGACCTTGAGCTCCTCATCACGAACCACATTTTACATTTTACATATGTTACAAAAAAATAGGGGTAAAGGTGGATGTTACATTCTACTTTCTTTGATTTTCTGTTGCTTTTCTAATTTTCACTGCTTTCTTGCTTTCTAGTTGCTTTTCTTCTTTTCATCTTCTTTCCTACTTTTCATTGCTTTGTCTAGATCCCTTTGTGGTAGAAAAATCATGAGGGTCCACCGAAACTCCTATTTCCCCTCTTGGGAAACCTAGCCATTTCCAACTCATTAAACAATTAATT
The DNA here is from genome assembly GCA_027924585.1 of Larix kaempferi. NCBI lineage: Eukaryota > Viridiplantae > Streptophyta > Pinopsida > Pinales > Pinaceae > Larix > Larix kaempferi. The sequence goes on from BSBM01001102.1 coordinate 19,431,722, forward strand.
AACACTTAAATATTCAAATCTATGGACTATGTCACTTCTTCATGATTTATTTTAATTATACAAGATAACTATTAGCCAAAATTATTTTCATAACTAATTTATTTAATTTCTTCTTGAACCCATGGGAATTGAATGAGTTAGAGGGATCACCATGGAGCCACTAAGGTGGGCATATTACAATCCTCCCCTCCCAATATTGTTTTTCCTCAAGCAATTGCAATCCTGGGTGCTGCAATACTTGCTCACCTTCCCATGTTGCATCTTCACTGGATAGATCTTTCCACAGAAAAAGGTATTCTTTGATGGTATATTTCTCAACTTCCTTTCTATTGTTTGGAAAATTATTTCTTCCACTAGAATCAATTTCCATTCATCATTTAGTGGGGGAAGCTCTATTGGTACTGGCACCTGACAGACATTGGAATTCCAAAGTCCAAATTGAACTTAATGAAGAATCACCATGTTATTGTTGCGACAACTCTAATTATAACCTTGCCCACTAGAAATAACTTTGTTCCTAATGAAATTTTGTGTTCAACCCAGGTAAGAAACTGAGTTCCATAAGGATCCTAGGGTCCCAAACGAATGTGAGATTGCAAGGTGTCTGCAACATCCACCTCTAATGCATATAAAGATCTTTTTGAAGACTCCCAAAAAAATAAGCTAAAAAAAAGAAAAAAAACAGTATGTCCACCATCATAAGGCTTCCCATTTAAGAAACGATACCACTACTTCCCATGGATAGAATCTTGTATATGAATGTTTTCCTACACTCCTTTGCCAATTGTTGAAATGTTGCATCATGCAATTCTAGGATCCCATAGTTTATGCTACATCCTACGAAACATATCCATCATCTATAATAGTTTGACATCCCAAAGAGTGCCATGATCCCATAACCAAATTGGTAGACCACCACTACCAATGCATTTGAAAAAAAAATCTATTAGATCCAACAAAGTTTGGATCTACTCTCGTGTTAGTTGAATTCTTACATGAACTGCTACATCCAACATTCTATGAATGTAATTTGAACCTATATCAGGTAGCCTACCATGTCGTAGGTCTCCAAATACCTTCTCATGCTTTCGTAGAAATCTCTTGATGTCTTAAGGGTGTTGTGAAATATCTATGGTGGTGCCTTGGGTGGTGATGAGGCACTCAGCAACCCATTCAATGTCTCCATGCCTCATTATTGATCTCATACTGTGTGAAGACACCACTTGATTAGGATAGGTGTTGATTCCTATCAAGACTATTTGCTTCCCATCGGGATCTTCGAAGATCATTTGAGGCACCTTATAATTCATGGAATGCTCTCCAATTGAGCATAACCATTTCACTCCCATCACCAAGTTAGTGTTGGACACATTAACAACATATAAAATATATGTCAAGGTATAATCTCCTATGATTACTTGTATCCTTGTAATACATATAGTACAATCCATGGAGTTATTACCTGGCATGATGACAGTGAAAACTTCAAAGGATTCAATAGGTAGATTCCTTCTTTCCACCAAGTCCGAATCAATGAATTTATGAGTAGCACCTCCATCAACCAAAACTGTAACTCGTTGTCCCTACACCTATCCCTTGAATCTAAGAGTGTGGAAGCAAGGTACTACTTCCATGACTACAATCTTGCCACTTGTTGGTGGTAGTTGTTCTTCACCTACTATCTCATATCCACCATCTACTTCAACTGGTTCTTCCCCATCTTTCTCCTCAGCTTCGCTCTCTGAGAAGACCTCAATGTAATATGTATTTCCCTGAGCACACTTATCTCTCAAAACCCATGTTTCATGGAAAGTGAAGCATAGCGTTCTCCTCCTTAATTCATCTCAATCTTTGAAATTGTTCTCCTTCTTTAAATTTTATATTGAACCTTTTTGGAAAGGTTTCTTATCCATAAATTCAACCCAAATATGTTTTCTTGGTGGAAATCTTGTTCTTGGTATGGAACCTATAGATATCTTGTTTTTCTCATTGCATCCTATAAGGAATATGGTCTATAGGATTTAACCAACCATTTCAATGGCTCTGCTAATCCTTCTGTGAATAAAAGGATCAAGTGAGATTCAAAGATGTCTATGGCCATCAGATATTGTTAAGCCCTAAATATGGGCACATTTCCCCCTATATTGTGGTTCATTACACTAGTTTTGATGTCGTCTTTGGTCCATTAGAGGTAATTGTCATTAGTATGGTTTTATTAGTTACGTCGGCTTGGTTCATTTAGTTGGGATTGTACCCCTTAGTCTCCTATATATAGCAAGGAGACCTTTTCATTTGGAGTATCTTATCTTGTCTTGTCTTGTGTACTTACTACATTGTATAAGGAGGTTTCCCCCTCGAAGAGGCTTTTTATTTATAAATTTTATTCAATAAAGTCATGGAGTACTCTTTTTGATCTATTTATCCTCTTTTCATGCTCATTTTCGAAACTTTTTGCTTATCATTTGGTATGAGAGCCCTTTCCTCAGGACTGGTTTATTCAGAATGACTCATCTTGGAATTTTATCCATACAATTGTTTCTCCAATGTTTCAGAGAGACAGACTTAAAACCGATCTATAAAAAATCCCTAACTAACGGTGGTCCAAGTTTTAGATCCTGAAACATTACAGGTTCAGAGGTATTCACTCCATAATCTATGGTTTATGACTAGTCCAAAAACTAGTCTAAAATAGGTGTTATGGGAAAAAAGGTCAGATATGGAGCATGCACGATCCAAATTGAATGATACTTATTGCATATGAAAGAAGACGGACCACAGTATCTATGATATGGGTTTTAACATCATATACAAAATATTGGACATGTGGCTGACCGTACAAGTTCGATATTCTAGAAACACAAAAAAAAAAGTGTTGGGTGATTCACAATAACTTATTATTGGTACATACAAATCAGATTAGACCTACAGAATTTGAAAAAAGACACATCAAGATACAAAAAAACAAATTTTCTGACCTAGAGGAGCAAAAATTTCAAATTTACATGAGTTTCAAGTTGGCATTAAAACAGTCTTCCAATCAGGATTTGAAAAGGTATGCCATTTTTAATTTTGAATAACTTTGAGTGGAAGGATCTAATTGGGGTGACACCTAAGGTGTGATATCTATTTATATTGTTCAAAATTCCACCAAAAGGAAGTGTAAATACTGACACTCCATCCAAACCACCAGAGGATCCATCCTCGACATATGATGAAAGGGAAGACCTCTCTTTTCGAGTATCCCTATTGGAAGATAGGATTAAAGGGTATGTGAAAAACTTTGATTTGGATAATTTAGAGGAGAAGTTGAATAAAATGGAGGAAAATATGAAATTTTTGGTGAAAACAATTGATTTACTCAATTTAAAGGAGAATTTGATGGGAAATATGACAAATATTTCTAATCTCATACAAAATGCAAGGGATACTCTTCCTACAAGTGATGATGTGTTCCAGGATACTCATGAGGATAAAAAAAAATCTGATGTTGAGAAACCTTCCATGAATAAAAATATTCCAAGAGGAAATGATTCTAGTAATGGATGTCATCAGGGATGGTCACCAAGCGGTATCCAACTTCCCAATATTGACATGAGAAATTTTGATGGCAATGATCCAATAACATGGATATTCCAAATGGAGTAATCCTTTGATATACACCAAGTTCCAACTTTGCAAAAGGTAACTATTGCATCACTATATTTAGAGCCTGATCAATTTGTATGGTATCAATATTGGATTCGTGACCATAAAAATGACTCTATTATATCTTGGTCTATATTCACTGAAGAATTGATTGAACATTATGGGGATATTAATAACAATAACTTCTTCGGCCAGTTAATAAATCTCAAGCAAAAAAGTCTAGCTATAGAGCACATCAAACAGTTTCAAAGGTAAGTCTTAGAGTGAAGAACATTTCATAAGATAATATGTTGAATCTCTTTATTGGCACCTTAAAGGATAACATTCAACATGAGGTGCGTCTCTTTGAACCACCAATCTTGGAGAAGGCCTTCATGATAGCAAGGAAGGTTGGAAGTAAAAATATGACGATGGCTACTAGAAAGACCACCTCCAACACATACCAAGAGAATAACGTTCCTTCTTCTAACCCACCTCAAAGGTTGAAATCACAACAACTAGAGGAAAGAAGAGAAAAAGGCCTATTCTTTAATTGTGACAGCAAGTATAGTAAGGAACATAAGTGTGGTGAGAAGAAATTATTTTACATAGATTGTGAAGAGGAAGAACCAAAAGAACAAGAACCATCTTCGGATGAAGACATAGAAGATACTACTTCAGAAGAGATTACTCCCAGCATATCATGTCATGCATTGGATGGAATTAGCACTCCTCAAACTCTCAAGATCGAAGGATTTATCAGAAATAAAAAGGTAACAATGTTGATTGATTATGGAAGTACTCATAATTTAATTCACTATAAATTAGCAAAAGCTCTCAATTGCTTTGTATATCCAGCACCAGAGTTTCAAGTAATGATTGCAGATGGAGGAACTATCAAATTCTCAAGGAAATGCCATAATATAAATCTTACTAAGGGGGAATATGTATTGAATATTCCAATGATTTCTATTACAATGGGTGGTGATGATGTTGTCTTAGAATTTCAATGGTTACAATCCTTGGCAACTGTGGATTTTAATTTTCAGAAGTTTTTCATGAAATTTTTATGGGAAGGAAAGGAACATGAATTAAAAGGTATTATAGGGAAACCAAGCAAGGTGATAAGCTCTAATGGTATGAAAAAATTGATGAAAAGGGGACATCAAGGTGTAATTGCATAATTATGCTCATTAGATGTTCAAACATCTAAGCCTCTTATTTCCCTAGATCTCCAAAGGGTCATTACTAAGAATTCCAAGGTATTTGAATATATTTTGAAAGGCCTTCCACCTGTCTGATATTTTGATCATGCAATTCACTTAATTCGAAGAATTTTCCCCCCTAACATCAGACCTTATGGATACCCCTATGGACATAAGAGTAAAATTGAGTATAAGGTTGAAGAAATGTTAGAGGCTGGCATAATTAGGCTTAGCCAATGTTCTTAATCTACACTAGTGGTAATGGTACACAAGTCAGATGGATCATGGCATATGTGTCTAGATTATAAAAAGCTCAACAATATCACCATTAAATATAAGTTTCCCATTTATGTCATTAATGAATTGTTACATGAATTACATGGGGCAATTTTCTTCACAAAGTTGGATCTTCATTCTATGTATCATCAAATTAGAATGAAGGATGAAGACATCCAAAAAACAACATTCAGAAATCACGAAGGTCATTATGAATTTCTAGTCATGCCATTTGTTCTCACGAATGCGCCTTCCACATTTAAAGGTTTGATGAATTCCATTTTCAAGCCTTTTATTAGAAAATTTGTGCTAGTATTCTTTGATGTTATACTAATCTATATCAAGTCTTGGGAAGAACATGTTCAACATGTTGATAGGGTACTACAACTACTTCAAGAGCAACAAATGTATGCAAAACCTTTCAAATTTTTCTTTTGGGGTGAAGGAGGTAGAGTATTTGGGTCATATTGTATGTCATGAAGGTGTCAAGGTAGAACCTAACAAAATTAAAGCCATGATGTATTGGATGATTGAAAAAACATTGAATAATCTTAGAGGATTTTTAGGTTTTGCAAGTTACTATCGCAAGTTTGTTCAGAACTATGGAAGAATAGTAGAACCCCGGACATCATTATTGGAGAAGGATTCATTCTCTTAGACTTTATAGGAAAATAAATCTTTTGAACAAATTAAAGAGGAAATGTGCACAACTCCTTTATTTTCCACACCAGACTTCTCAAAAACCTTTATTGTGGAATGTGATGGCTCAAGAAATGGCATTGGCATTGTTCTAATGCAAGAAGGACACCCACTTTCTTTCACAATCCATTCAATCAAGGGAAAGAAATTACAGAAGCGCATTTATGAGAAGGAAATGTTGGAAATACTACACACTCTTAAGAAATGATGTCCTTACCTAATAGGTAGGCACTTCAAGGTCAAAACAGATCATGATAGTCTTAAATACTTCTTGGAACAAAGACTATCTTCGGAAGAGAAAAACAAGTTGGTAAGCAATATGTTGGGATATGACTTTGAAATCATCTATAGAAAGGGCACACATAATGTGGTGGCATATGCACTCTCCATAAAAGATGAAGATGTTGGGGCATTACTTTGGTCCATTTACATTCTACAGCCAAATTGGGTAGTAGCAGTAAGGGAAGAATGGAAAAATGACCTATCGGTGTGGACGCTCATTCAAACACTACAGAACGATCCTAGTGTATCAAATACTTTTGTGTGGAAAAATGATTCACTATGGTATAAGGATTGCTTATATTTATGCAAAAACTCCCAACTCAAGAAAAAGGTCCTTTCATAATTAGACACCTCTCCTATAGGCGGGCGCACCAGATTATTGAAAACTTACCACATGATCAAGAAGGAATTTTTTGGGAAGGTCTTAAATTTGATGTTCAAAGGTTCGTGACTAAATGCTTGGTTTTCCAATAGAATAAGGGTGAAACAGTTAAGAGCCAAGGACTTGTAAAACCATTAGACATACCTTTCCAGTGTTGGGAGGAAGTCTTCATGGATTTTATCATAGGTCTACCCAAGTCCGAAGGAAAGAATGTTATTATGGTGGTTGTTGATAGGATCTCGAAGTATGCACACTTTTGTGCACTCTCTCACCCTTTTAATGCAATTATAGTAGTTGCATCCTTTATGGAAACTGTTCATAAGTTACATGGAAATCCGAAGGTTATTATAAGCGATAGGGATCCAATTTTCATTGGAAAATTTTGGAATGAATTATTTTCTTGTTTGGGTACTCAATTGGCTCACAGTTCATCTTATCACCCTCAATCTGATGCGAAATATGAGATAGCGAAAAAGTGTTTGGAAGGATATCTTCCTTTCTTTACGTCTGATAAACAAACACAATGGGTGAAAAGGTTGTCTTTAGCAGAATGGTGTTACAATACTTCCTTCCGTACATCCTTGAAAATGTCTCCATTTATGGAAGTTTATGGGTACCAGCCTCCATCTATCACATATCCTTAAGAGGAAAATCTAAATTTCAAGCCATGGAAGATCATATATAGCACCAACAAGAAGTTATCCATACACTTAAGGATAACCTAACTATGTCAAAAAAGGGGATGAAACAACAAGTTGATTAACATTGCAGTGAAAGAAGTTTTGAAGAATGGAATTGGGTATTTCTGAAGCTACAACCTCACAAGCATATGTCTCTCAAGAAACTAAATAAGGAAAATGTATTAGCACCCAAGTATTATGGTCCTTATAAAGTATTGCAGAATATTGGTAGTATGGTCTACAAATTAGAGCTCCCTTCATCTTCAAGAGTACATCCAGTTTTCTATGTTTCTTGCTTAAAGAAGGTAATATGAGACAAGATCTCAATTCAAATAATATTTATGAGGATTGATGAAGAAGGAAAAGTCATATTGGAACCTGAACAAATAACTGAAATAAGGACCAAACAGCTATGAAATCAGGCTATTACTGAGTACCTCATAAAGTGGGAGAACTTACCAGTTGAAGATTTCACATGGGAAGATAATTCCTTCATACATAGGGATCCGCAACTAATCAAGCATTGCGGAAAACACTTTTCTGAACGGGAGGGGCATATTAATCCCTAAATGTGGGCACATTTCCCCATATATTGTGGTTCATTACATTATTTTTTATGTCGGCTTTGCTCCGTTAGTGGTAAGTGTCATTAGTACGGTTATATTAGTTATGTTGGCTTGGGTCAGTTAGTTTGGATTGTACTCCTCAGTCTCCTATATATAGTAAGGATACATTTTCATTTGAAGTATCTTGTATTGTTTTGTCTTGCTTATTAGTACATTTTATAAGGAGGTTTCCCCCTCAAAGAGGCTTGTTATTTAGTTATTTTCTTCAATAAAGTTGTGGAGTACTCTTTCTTATCTATTTATGCTCTTTTCATGCTCATTTTGGAAATTTGTTGCTTAACGCATATAGGTTCTAGAACTCCAATATATATGGCTCAGGATTTCCTATTTTTCGTAGATGCACCATCTCTCTAAAAGGCATTTCAGGATCTTTCTGATCAAATCCATCTACCAATCTCCTGGTGAACTCCTCATATGTTGTCACTTGGTCATGAACCATAGTCATCATGCCATGGAACCACCAATCATTGACCTATACATCAATATGTAGGGTATCCATTTCATGGCATCCATTTTGGCCATGGGGTTCAATTGGAAATATGTGTCTAATTTATGGATCGATGAACCAACAATGCATTTTGATGAACCATCAAAATATGGAAGAGATATTTTACCAATAGCATTCTTCCTAGGGATTGTGAGTAGGCATCATGGTCTCTCTCTTGGATTGAATTTGTATTGGGATTCATAGAAGTCCTTGAAATGTAGTGTTATTCTACATTCTTCACTCAAAGTTTGGTACTCTACATAGTTATCCTTCCATGACGCAATTGATTCATTCTGCACTTCCGATTCCTCTCTATGTTCTTCATTGAATCCATGCATGGTATGTCGTGTCTGATTCTTGAAATCACTCTTGAACTCACGACGCCGATTTTGAGGCCCTATATTTGAAAATAGAGTCTCACCATAAACCTTCTTTCCTTCATGTTGAGAGCCACTGTTTCTCCCTTATACATCTTTTATTCCTATTTTCTTGGCTAAGAATTCTCTAGTATCTTTCCCAGGATGGATGATATTATGGGATATATCTATGATGCCTTTCAACATGCTTTGGACAAAAAATATGAATTCATCATTTTCATCCATGCTTGAAATTTCTCTTTCTCCTTGGATCTTGCCCTTAGTGGAGTCAACTTCTTCTACAGGGGGCTCTTTTGTTTCTTTCCTCTTAGGATATAGCCTTCTCTTTGGACTCATCAATGATTACCATGAGAAATTGTAGAGGATCATGCTATGATACCACTGTAATGTAACCAAATAGGATTTAGGCACACCAACTCGAAAATTGGCCAACATGGACTATAATTTACAGATTGTTTTCCAAACACCTCTAAACCTTCCCTAATTTTTCCAAGCAGGGGTTCAGGAGCATCTATAGACCCTATACAACAATATCTACACAACAGAAATTTTACAAACTTAACTTGATTTTTTGCTTCGATAGTTTCCACATTCAGGAGTGCATCACACCTGGGGAGTGCATCACACCTGGGCAAGACAAAATGACCCAAGGCAATGTCCTCAAGAATTATGTGGAACCTCCATTGCTTCTAGTGCAATAATGGAAGAAACTAACCAATAGTATGTACTGATATATCAGATGTGAAAACCTATGCAACTTAATAAGTTCAAAATAGTGGAAATGCAAGAGCTAGACTCAAAACTAGGTGCTCAACTTCAAACACTTGACTCCAAACCTTGTTTTATTACCAGGCTTCCAAAAACCACCAAACAATTACGAATTTCCTCGCTGAAACTTGGGATAGGCCCTAACTCACCTAGAATGAGATAAATTAAACACATATTGATTACTGGAAGCATCTGAAGTCGAATCATGAAACAAAAACAAGTTGTAAATGCATATTTCTATAAGAGATTTAATAATGAAAATTAGACAAGAAGCTACTAGAAAATCACACTGAAATTATATTATTGATGTAAGGACATAGGATGAACATTTATGGATTCCCCAATAGATGCAAATAACATGAAATTATAATATGACATGAGCCACATAACTCAGAAGAATTAGAACGAAGAGAAGATAGATAAGTACTCCCAGAAATGACTTCTTCTTCACAATTCTTGGACTACCAAGCAGTAATTCAATCCAAAATTGAGATCAAACATGTAAAAGACTTCAAAGGCTGCATTGAATCTCCATGGAAAGAACTGTGTTCTCTCTCCCTCAATATCCAATTGAAGGACTTGCAGCTTTCCCTGAGATTCCTTCCTTGCTTTCTTGTATTTTCTGCTTTAGGTTGATTTTCCCACTTTTAGAAAAAATATCAAAACTTATACTTTCATTGATTTTATACTACTTTCCTGCTTTTCAACTGCTTTCATGCTTTTCAACTTCTTTCTTGATTTTCATTTCTTTTTCCATATTCCTTTGTGGGATACAACTCATGAGGGTTCACCCAACCTCATATGCTCCCTCTTGAGACACCTAGGCATTTCCAACTCATTAAACAATTAATTAACACTTAAATATTCAAATATATGTACTACAACACTTTTTCATGTTTTATTTTAATTATACTAGATAACTATAGGACAAAATTAATCCTCTAACTAATTTATTTAATTTATGCTCGAACCCATGGGAATTGAATGGATTAGAGGGATGACCATGGAGCCACTAAGGTGGGAACATTATAGCCTATGGGAGACTAAGTCTTGTGTTCCCAAGTGTCAACCTCAGAACTCATCCACATTCTTCCATGTGGTTTAAATGATCCAATTACCATCATCTTGACTATTAAATCCAATCATTGAATGCATGTGTGAGTTGGTGGAAAAAATCACTTCATGTATTTATTGAAGCATGGGGGTGAATGCACTTTTGTGACAGTTCTATCAGTTGGAAGAAGTCAGTTCTGTAGTTATCAACATTCCTTTTCTTCTATGGTCAGAAGCTATGTCAATTGTATTTTCACCCTTATCTCATATCCCTTGGAGTCAACACTAATTCTATCATTCCATCATGAAGAATTATACACTACATAGAGATTCCTATTGTTGTTCAGGACCATTACCAGACTTTGCATAACCCAAAAATTTGAATTCAAAGGAAGAGTTGTAGATGGTTTTAGGTGAGCATAGAGGTTGGGAAATCTAGGAAAACTTAACCATTGAGTGTTGCTACTCAAAGTTGCTTGAGAAGCCATAATTTATCCTACAAGAGGTTATCTAACACCACATAGAAGATTGGACTCTTACTACACACACTGATAAGCACTACAAAGGTTGGATTTCCAGAGGGAAAAATGTATCAGTGAAGGGGAATGCCTTCCTTATATTGTGTGGGGAAGTTGTAATGAGTTCCATGGCTATGATGGCTGAGTAATATCTTTATAGAGATCTAGAGGAGCATTTGGATAAGAATAGAGAGCATGACGAGTTGTGGGATGAGGGACAAAATACTGTAGGTATTTCCTTCACCCTTATGGCCTGATATACCATCTTGGGGGTGTCCTCTTAGCAGAAAGAGTATATGTTAGATATAGTGCATATGGTTGGGTGGAAAATTGCTCTTACACAACCAATTTATTGGATATTCTTTTTTAAAGAGAAGTATTTCCTGTATGTGAATGTGTATTGATTTTATTTGATGCTTGTGATGTTTATGCTTGTATATGCATGTTATGTGTGTGTGGATTGATTTTATTTTTTCTATGTATGTTTTTATTTGTATATCTGCACATGTGTTTTCAATGTTATGAACTTGTAATTATGGTTATGGGGGGGGAATTTATAATCTTGTATTAGTTAATGTCCCCTCCCATTCACCAGATTGAGTGAGGGGGATGTGACTGAGTGGTATCAGAGCTTGTGGTTGCAATACTAAAGTTGTACAATCCTGAAATGCACACTTATATGCATAAATTAAAAATGCTTGTGGATATTGGGTTTTTTTAAGTGACAAATAAGGGGACAAGATTAATCTTGAATTAATTTAGAAATAATCCCCTTATTTCCAAAATAGAATTTCATATGATTTTGAAAATTTAAATTTTTTGGTAATTTTAAAGTGGCCCCCACTCGTTCCATGTGGATTATGTGACATAGAGGAGCCACATGGGTGGAAGGAATGATGTGGACTCACAACATCGGGCCCTGCATGGGTGACTTCCTGTGACAAATAAAATATTAAATATTTAACATTAATAAATAATAATATAACATTTGTTAATTAGGTTAACTAAAGGACATATCCCTTTAGTTAATAGTCACCATGTAAAGCCTACATATTCAGGCTACATTATCATTGTAACATCATCTCTCACATTATTCAAATATATATTATTTTATTATCAAATCATGGGTTTCTTGTACTATTCCTTCAGGTAATTCTTGTGAAATGGATTCAGAACATGACATTGGTATCAATGCCTGGTTTTCCAATCCAGCCTTTGGCCATTATTTTTAGACTTTGTCTAAACTTGTCTTTTCGCCATCATTTCCAAGTTTCCCTAAAATCTAGGACCTTGTCCAAAAGCATGCCTTCGATACAAAGAAGATTCAGTCACAAATTTGAAGCAAATCAAGTTATTCAAAGACAACCATAAATCAAGGAATATAAGTATACGAGAAGGGAAATAAAAAAGAAAAGAGAAATCGAGTAAAAAAGAAAAAAGAAAAAAAGGAAAAAGAAAAGGAAAAAAGTGTAAAAACAACATGTGGTTTTATTTTCCATCATCTTATAAGTTTCCTTAGGTTATAATATCTTGATATATATAATAATTTCATTCAAAATTTTCCCTCCATGACACTTTCAACACATCCCTCAATATTTTATGTAATATTTTTTATTATTATATACCCTAATCCCATCCAATTCGAAAAATATATTATAGTAACAATTGTTGTTGTAATATTTTTTAACCTTATTCTACAATTCAAATAAATATTATTATAATATTTTAAAACCTTAATCCCTTACACTTTCAAAAAAAAATTATTATTCAGACTATATTATAATAATTATTAATTTTTTGAAATAATAATTAATTTGAGAAAAAAGGGTCAAAATGGAACAAACAAATTCTACTAAAGAGAAAAAAATATTTGTTGATTTTCCATAAAAAAATACCAATGGCGATGCTAGAAGTTAATGGAACATTTTATGAAAGTCCTATTAACATTGCCATATGTCCTGCTAATAAAGAATATTTTTATCAATGTTGATCTTTCTAATCCATTACTAGTTCCAGAAGCAGACATAGTGAAGAACGCCAGGAATGAAGAGCAAATAAATAAATTAGACTTACATATCGGTAATTATAATCTTACTTCAGGACTCATCATCGCATCTATAGATGACAATATTATTGACATAATAATATGTTTTGACTTGATGGGAACATTGGATACACTCACCTTCAATGCAGGAAAGAAATGCATGACCTTCTTCCTTGAGAAGAAGAAAGTATTAGTACACGACTCATCAGTGAGAGTCCCCTTATCAAAAAATACAACTGAAGAATCACCATATGGAAGCTATGCAATATAGAAGAAGAAGAAGTAAAGCGCTTGAATAGAATCCACATGGACAAGGCTGAGGAAATTGTGCAAAAAAAAAAAAAAAAAAAAAAAAAAAATTAGAATGGCAAGAATTAGACGCCGATCAATGTCTACAACAGTTAAAAGAGCTCCATCAACAAAATCATGACGTTAAAAACATGAATAAGTTAGAAATCACACATATCAATAAAACATTATCAAGCAATACTAAAGAGCTATTTTGGATAAGAAACCATAATAAGATCTTAGTTACATAAACCAAGAAATTAAAAAAAAGTTCAGAAGATAGAGCAATCTATTGAATAAATCAAAGGAAAATTACTAGAAATGCAAGAAGAGAATCACCACTTTAACAATCATAATGAAGATATTGACGAATAGCTTAATAATTCCAAAGATGATAACAAATCTCAAAAAGAAAAGATTCAAAAGATTAAGAATGATAACAAGATGTTAGAAAAAAAATTAGAAGATATATAGAATGAGACATCAAAATCTTCAAGAATAAAAATACAATTTGTAGAAAAAGGAACAGTTACAGATCTAGTTTAGATCACCACTGAAGATGTCAACCCAGTTAAGGAAAGAATACATGAAAGTTTAAATAAGAAGAAACTACAAATGCCATAAATGGAAAAAACCTTATAAGAATTCCTTGTTGACATCCAAATCATAAAAGAAGATATACTAAAAGTCTTGAACAAGGAACAAAAGTTACTGATACCGGTGCAATCAAGTATTATGACATCACTTAGTTGTGGCAATGTAATGCTCCACAAATAATCAAATTAGGATCGACCAATGCTTCTACATTTCGAAAGTTGTGTTCAACACTTAGAATTTCATATCCGCATGTGTCAAATATGAAACAACAAAGAATGATACGATAGTAAAAGCACATGATGTAAGTCTTCTTCATCAATTTGCTTTGAGGACAAAGAATTTCTGAACAAGACAACAATGTAACAAATAAAATATTAAATAGTTATCATTAATAAATAATAATAATATAAACATTAATTAATTAGGTTAACTAAGGGACATATCCCTTTAACAAATAGTCACCATGTAAATCCTATATATTTGGGATAGATTATCATTCTAACATCATCTCTCACATTATTCAAATATATATTATTTTATTATTAAATCATGGATTTCTTATACTATTCCTTCGGGTAATTCTTGTGAACTATATTCAGAACACAACGTTTCATGTGATGGAGTGTGGAGGTGGTTTGATATTTGTTCGTCAGGCATCAAATAAGATCAATGGTTGCAGTTGATAGTGCATCAGAAAATTACACAATGGTTAACAATAGGTGGATGAGCCATTGGGTGGATATCGCCTAACCACGTTTCATCTTTTGATTGACAATGACTCACAAAAAACTTTCCAAAATCTATTTCACGAAAATCCATTACCACTTTTTGTAATGGGAAAAAATTGACACCAAAGGCTAGGTGTAACATCCCTCTTTTACCCCTTTTCTTTTGTAATTGAAAGTGTAACTATGTACTTGTTTCTGGTGAGGAGATTAGTGTAACTTTGGGATTATTGTTTTGTTTTACTAAGTTTTAATTTGAATTTGTAGACTTTGGATACTGAAGGCTATTACGCAACTATATGACAGGGAAACAAAATTGTTGGGCGAGGTCTAATTGAAACAATTTTGATGGCAAAGTCCAAGTCAAAGGACGCATTTTGATGGAATAAGTACAAGTTAGGCGAGGCCTATCATCAGTTAGTTGTGGGAGAAACAACTCCGCAATTCCCGGGAGTAGGGCATGGAGTGAAGCGAAGTGAGACATAAGGATCTATCCCCTTACTAAATGTGAAGTACTAAGGATTAGCGAAGTAGTTGGAGAAGTTATGAATGAAGCAGCCGGTTGTCAAGCTATAGGAGCAAGAAGTAAAGAGACAAGATCGTGCAAAGGACACGCCATGTCAGCATCAGAGCCGTGCAGTCAGAACTGCGACTGTCATAGAAGTGTCAGAGGAAACAGTGCAAAGGAAAAAAGATCTCTAGCAAAGTGAAGACAACGCATGGTCAACATGAGAACCATGTCATTTTGGGTTTAAGAGTACTATGGGGTCTCGGCCCATACTTATTGTAAAGATGTGACCTTCGGGCACAATCTATAAAAGGGGCAATTTTGCATAAGGAAGGGTTATATTTTGTGGGTTATGTTGATATTGTAAGACTTACTATAGATCTATGTTGATGGATCTAAGAGAGGAAAAATACACTGCAGCTATGTGCGCAGAGATCTATAGTAGAGAAGAGTCTACAGCTGAGTGCGTAGACTGGAACTATTAACCCCTTCCAAGAAATATAAGAACAATTCCCATGGACATAGCTCCCATCTAGGGGGTGAACCACGTAAATATGTGTGTTGTGTGATTGTGTTTATGAGTTATTTCATGTTTATGAATGTTATGTTTGTATATGTATTTTCATGTGTATGTTGATGAGAATAATATGCTAAGTGGTGGACACACATGTTTGAATATGCTAAGTGTTAATGGATGAGATGAATGCGTAGTTGTCTAGTTGAACAGTTAAGGAATAACAATAATTCAACGGAGTCTGTATTGTTAGGACTACGGAGTGCGCAGTCACATAATTGCACTATTATAGTATGGTAAATGCACAGTAACAACAATTCAGCGGAGCCTGTAGGTTGTGAGAAATGAAAGCGTGCAGATACATACTAAGGAGTGAACTGAGAAGTAGATGATAAGTGAATTGTGCATATTCACCTTTCATAACATAACCACACGTCACCAGGTTATAAAAACCTAATTTTGTAACCACCCATCTTCACTTCGGGTGATACTTCAGCCTACTCGCAGGTTGATGCTGAAAGGGCTAGTGAAGTGGATTTGTTGTACCAGGACTAGAAAGAACCTTGCAGAACCCAGTTCATCCCCAAGGAATTAGTAAGAAGAAGTTGAGTACCAACAAATGGTTCCATTTCCACGCTAAAGAACTGGTGATATGCGATGTTGTTATGTTATGAGACTGTGAAGAAGGAAGTGTAATGAACAAAGGTTCATTGCCATGCTTGAATTAGTGATGTGATCTAAAAAGTGGAATCCGGAGAGGATAGAGATACACAATTAGGTGGCTAAGACAGAAAATGAGTTTGCAGAGAAAGAAAACAGACATCCACACTTATCTATGGAATATTGGTTACAGAAATACCTATTTTATGATATACACAAAATCTTCTTCACATCTTTCGGTAACAAGCTACATGAGTGGATATCAAGACTTGCAGAACGAAAAAATTGTGAAAGAGGTTGATAACCAAATTTCAAGAGCAATAGATTTTTGTTCGGATAGCTTACTAGAAGGCTATGTTACAGAGTTTTTTGTGGACACGTTGAAGTCCTACAACGCAACAAAAGGATATTTCTTCAAAGGATTTAGAGGTAAGTACCTGAAAAACCTCATTTTATACAAATGCTACTAGCTGAAAAAAGAGTCTTAAGAATGCAATCAGATTCCTAGGGTTTGAGTCTGTAATGTTCAGTAACACAGATAGTGACATAGACAAACATATTGGTATTTTAAGAAGTGGAAAAAGATACAAAGTTAACACTAGAAAGAGGTCTCATGAAGCCAAACCTTGCACTTTCTGAGAAACTGAGTTAGGAAGTGATAGAGACTCATACCAGGTTGAGTCTAAGACTGAAACAGAACCCAAACACACTGGTTACCACTTATTACTCCGCAGAAACCCCTAGTTGAGGAAAGAAACCTTACTAGCTTGTAGAACACTAGTAGTAGTAATACTGCCAAAGAAAATACCCAGAATTAGTCAAGTAGTTGTATACTTTCACCATATCAGAACACTACACCTCCTAGAAGAAGAATGACAGACGACATTAAGCTACCCATTTTTAAAGGAACTAGTCTAGAAGACCTAGAGCAACATTGGTTTCTCTGTGAAGATGTATGGAATGTTAAGCAACTCCAGGATGATGCTATAAGACAAGCTTAGCTAGTTAACACATTTAGAGATAGAGCTATAACATGGTTCGTGAATTATTCTATTGGACAAAACATATCACTAGTAGATATCAGAACTACACTTATTAGAGAATTCAAGAAACCTAAATCAGAATCTCTGTGCATCACATAATTAAAAGAAATCAAACAGAAACCTAATGAGACTATATGGGAGTTCGATCAAAAGTTCAAAGCACTATTAGATCAAGTTAGCTTTGATATAGCATTGCAACAACATAAAGAATGGTTCATAGTTGCGTTGTTTCCCCATATTAGATTTCCATTAATGCAATAGAAGGTTACCTCGAAAACAGAGTCATTAGAGATTGCAATGAAGCTAGAGGCTTCACTCATAAGAGAAAATAGCGTAGGGATGGTACAGATACAGAACCATCTAGAAAACTTGACATTGCAGCTACAAGATATCAAGAAAGGAAAAGAAACCCGAGAAGAAGTTTGGTGTACAAAGTGTAAAGGAGAACGACATTCTAAAGAACATTGTCATGTATTCAGAGACTACATTAATAGTGGAGCACCAAAACCATTGAATCAACAACAAGGACCATGGTGTGAAATTTGTCGATGTAGAGGACATCACCCAGAAGACTGTTACTTGCTTCAAAAATATGTGCAGACACCTAAGAATATGTACTATACATTCTGAAGTCAGTTGGACATGATGATACCAACTGCAGAGCTTATGATCTCATGATAGATAGAAAGCATGATGTCTACATAGTACAAGGAGAAACACCACATAATACTGAAAATGAGTAGTATGACCAAGGCGCATATAGAGGACATGGTGGATATAGAGGAAGTGGACGCAACACTAGCCAACAAGAAAGAGGAAGAGGTCATATTGTATGTTATAATTATGCTCATCCAGGACATCTAGCCAGAGACTGTCAGAATCCATGTACTACATGTAAGTACTGTAAGTAATTCGACCATGTCATTGAAGCATGTCCCATTTTGCAAGGAAAAATGCAACCAAAAATACCAGAAGGACAAAACCAAAACATATAGATGATTGTAGCTGAAGAGAGAAACAAGGATCACAACATTGATGTTAAGACGCGAAGTGGAGCCATGATAGGAGAAGACAGAACAAATGAAGCTTCGCCTTCTGTAGATCACTTAGACAGGGTAAAGCTTATTGAAGGGGCTTGGATAATAAAAGCAACAGGGAAAATGCCTGCATTTAATCTTGACTAAGAAAAGAAGACATTCATGGAATCCAGGAAAAGCTTTCAGGATGTGCAACCTTCATCTACAAGAACCCAGTTGCAAAGTGCTCATACACCAATATTAGATATCCCGATCTCGTATGATGGATCGCGAACTTCACCAGAACAGACTAGTCCTGTTACACAGTTCCTACAAAGCTGTATGAAGTTGCTAAGATATCAAAATTCCTTAGGGGAACTACATAACCTATTGGGAAATTACAAGCAGTGTAAAACAGTGAATGATGCATATAGAGCAGTTCATCATATCAAAAGTCATAGAAGGACTGGACGAGAAATGAGATGAAGAGGAGACTTTGAAATGGACCAGATCATTCTTGACTTAGGCTCATAATTGAATGTCTTGACAAAGAAAACATGGGAACAAATGGGAAATCCAAATTTATCCTGGTCACGAATTCAGTTGAGACTAGCAAATCAGCAAAAGGTTATACCTTTTGGGAGACTATCAAATGTCCTTGTTGACATTGATGGAGCACGAAGTAAAGAAAACTTCGAGGTTATTGAGATTATAGATGACATCAATACTTATCCTGCACTGTTAGTGTTTGACTGGGAAATCGACAACCTCACAATCATCAATCTCAAGAAAAAAATGATATTTGAAGTACCAAATGTCAGGGTCATCGCACCCTTGGACCCCTCACAAGGACCCATATATATTGAACCAATACGAGAAGAATGCACAAATCAAGACCTCGATAACATCTACAAGATGATAGTGAATCAGAAAAATTACATTAATCCTATGGATGATGGGACATTGAACTAGAGATGCGACAGTTCTTGCATATCAGACCTAGATACAAGAATGGAGAACTGGAAGACCATAATGCATGAAGTCTAAGTAAGACGATGTGAGCATATCACAAAGTCACTACGTTGGATTGGAACAAAGGTAAGTCCAATTCCTACTTATGATGGCCTTGGAAATGTAGATGCATTCCTTCATGAATATCAAGTTTCAGTTCCAGCAGAACATAAGTTAGCTACTCTAGATATAGCACTACGCGCTAGACCTGCTAGATGGTGGGCTACGCATAAACATAATCTGAATACATGGGAATAATGTAAGCACGTGATAGAAATTGGATTTACAGAACATGCTGATATAGAACAAGCAAATTATAATGGATAGATTGATCTCGGAGATCATATAGAACTTTGCTTGAAGGCTTGGATACATACACCTAAGCAGGAATGGGTTCACATGTCTATACACACATTAGATCAAATACAAAAGATGAACTTTGCAGAGGCACAATAGATTGGCACACATTGATAACTACATTTCAATCCACCTTCAGTTTTGAGGATGATTGTCTGAGTATCAGTGAGGCTCTGCAGGTTATTAAAAACAATATATTCAATGATTCCTCGCTACCAATATACAGACAACCAGATTGGGATATATAGCTTGAGCATGCCCTTGAATTCTATAACCTCGTATTAGATGGATATGAAGATGAAGATCCTCGCAATGCGCATATATCTAAGTTAGAAGGAGAACCCGATGTTGAAGGTCTTGACTTAGAAATTCTAGAACTGAGTAGTCCTGTGAAGACTAGAAATGATCCACACATGGATAGGAAGCACGAGGGGGAAAACAGTTTGACTGAATGAGTTAGCTCTGTTATGGAGGAAGCTTAAGAAATAGAATGCACAAAGTAGAAATACACCACACGGACAGAACACAAATATACAGGAATGCGAACTGATCTTATCTATTACTAGATATGAGATCATCAAATTATGTATGTTACAATATTATACATGCTTATATAGAATATGCTGAGATGCTTGGGTGCCTTCCCATTACATTCAGTTACAAGAGAAGTTAGAATGGTTTGGAAGTTCAACCGTTACAGTCGATTGGAAGACAAAGAGACAGTCTGTCGAAGTTCGATAGTCACAAGTCGCAGGTCAATGCTTCATGTCAACGTCGCGAAACTATGAGGTCATGAAACTTGTCGAAGTCGTGGAGTTGTCGAAGCCATGTCAAAGTCAGAACTTGTCGAAGTTGTGTCGATGTCGATGACTTGTCGAAGATGTGTTGAAGTTAGCATCCGAAAATAATTCCACCTGCGATGTGGATCAGACCTCCTTCCTTAAGAAACAATGGTCCCCATTGTTTGCTCATGAAGGTGAGGAAACTTGTCGGTCAGTTTAGTAGCAAAGTACCACTTTCCTTGTGCTATGATCTATCCGGATTTAGCAATCTTAAACAAGGGAATTGTGTTCGTCCTTGTATGGCATACATGTCATCCCACAATGGTGTCGCAAGGAAGAGGCTCCTTAACATATGGATGGATTTCATCGGGTTCTGTTGTTTGCAAGTCGTTATCTTCCAATAGTGGTGCATGGTATGGTCGAAGAAGATCCACATTGAATACTAGATGCAAACCTAGGCATGCAAGAATGTCGAGCTAGAAAGTGTTTTCTCCAATATGTCGAAGAATACTATACGGACCATATCGCAAAGGTGTGAGCTCCTTGAATGGACCAGTGAAGCACTCCTTCTTGAGATGTAACCAGACCTTATCCCCAATTTGGAATGAATGAGGAATACAATGCTTGTCGTGTCGAGCCTTAGCTTTCTCATTTGCTTGTTGGAAAATTTCCTGTGCTTGCTTCTGGATGTCGCAGATTTGATCTCGAAACTTCAAAGCTTTATCAACTTCTCGTTGGTTGTAGTCGGTGTTGAAGTTTGACTGTGTTGAGGAGCTGATCAAGTTGATAGGCATTGAAGGATGAAATCTGTAACATATCTCAAATGGAATCTTTCCCATAGAGTTGTGCTAAGCACAATTGTAACTGTGTTGTATGTATGGAAGACTTTCACAACTTCCAAGTGCTCATCGGTCTAAGGATGGAAAGATGTCGACAATGAGATTCATGTGTCCAGTTGTTGCCAGAGAGTCTTAAAAAATATGCTGACGAATCCGGCATCTCAGTCGGAAGTAGCGGTTGTCGGTAAACCAAAGTGTTTCCAAACATGTGTGAAGAAGAGTTTAGCAGTCTACTGCACTGTCATGGTCTTCTTGCATGGTATGAGAATGGCCATCTTGGAAAATCTGTCGACTACTACTAAGATCGCATCATGCTGATGTTTGGTAGTAGGATACCCCGTCAAGTAGTCCATAGAAATAGATTCCCATGGTTGACTAGGAACTGACAGAGGTGTGTACAATCCCTATCGTCGATTAGGTAGTTTAGCAATGGCACAAACCATGCATGATCGAATGTACTTATTGACATCAGTTTTAAGTGTAGGCCAAAAGAAATACTTGTGGAGAATAGCAAGTGTCTTTGCTACTCCAAAGTGTCCCGCAGTCTTGTTGTAGTGCGCATCCCAAATGAGTTGTTGTCGACGATCATCGGTTGGTACACAAAGCTATCTGAGGTTGTATAGGAAGGTGTCTTTCAGGAAGTAGTCGGAGGTCGATGACTTGTCAATCTAAGGTTGTCAGTAGACTAGTGAAAATTCGATGTCGTCTTGATATAATTTAGGCCAAGTGGTCGTGTCATAATCCTGCATACCCATCACTATGAAAAGGAGAGTAATGGGTGGTTGAATCATACAATTGGTGGCGGTGTTAGCTTTACCTTTCCGATACTTAATCACCAACTGGAATTGTTGTAGGTAATTAATGAACTTGATTTGTCGGGTTGTTTGTAGTTTCGACTGGGTCGGAGTGAACTGTAGAGGATTATTACCAATGAGGATGACCGTTTCCTTTCCAAGGATGTAATGCCTCCATTGCTTGAGAGCTTGCACAATGGTGTACAGTTCTTTTTCGTATGTCGAATACCTTCTAACTGTGTTGTTATAATTTTCAGAATGAAAAGTGACTGGGTGACCAGATTGAGTGATCACTGTGCCCAAGGCATAGTCCAATGCGTCTATCTCAATCTCAAAGGGCTAATGAAAATCGGGTAACACAAGTACTAGTGCAGTGCAGAGCTTGTGCTTGAGCTTCTCAAAAGCTTCTTGTTGTGTTGGTGTCCATTTGAAGAAAAATTTTCCATTTTCCTTCATCAACTGATTCAAGGGCTAGGCTATGTGACTGAAGCCGAGTATGAATCGTCGATAGAAATTCGCCAAACCAAGAAAACTTCTTAGTTCTTGAATACTTTGAGGAATAGACCAATATTTGAAAATTTGTACTTTGTCTTGATCGACGTGAATGCCTGCAGAGTCAATTACATACCCCAAATATTTGATGTTGTCCATCGCAAAGGCACACTTGTCCATGTTCAAGTAAAGTCAATGTTGTTGGAGAGTGTCGAGGACTTCTTGAAGCTATCTGGCATGTTTCCCATGAATGACTAAAAATCAATATGTCGTCAAGGTAGACAATGACCCATCTTCCGATGAAAGGTCAAAGAATGCTATCCATGTATTGCATGAGGTCGCAGGTGCGTTGGTTAAGACGAAAGGTATGACTAACCATTGAAACAATCCTTCCTTGGTATTGAAAGTAATTTTCCATACATCTGAGGGCTCGATTGGGATCTGATGATATATCGACTTAAGGTTGAGCTTAGTCAAGAATTTAGCACCTTTTAGACAATCGATGAGCTCGTCTATTCGCGGCAGAGGGTAGCAATTCTTTACCAAAAAAATTTTGAGTGCCTTGTAGTCGACACACATGTGCCAAGTCCCATCTTTCTTTGGAATGAGGATGAATGGACTTCCACAAGGAGTGGATATAGGTCGGTTATGACCTTTATCGATGAAATCTTGGATTTTTTTGTGAATCTCTTCATTTTCGAGAATGGATCTTCTGTAAATAGATGCGTTAGGCAAAGAAGAACCAGGAGCAAGTTAAATGGAGTGTTTTACCTAGAAATGTCGAGGTACTCCATCCAGATCTTGGAATAAACTCTGATACTCATCGAGAACGCTGTCGATCAACTACTTCTGTCGGGAGCTGCATTGATCAGTGAGTGGACTCGTCACTGCAGTCTTCATAGAATGTTGTGGTTTGATCATGATTAACATGAAGATCTAAGCATGATTGATGAGCTTCTTTGTCTATTTAGAAGATATCATTGAGATCGTTGGTGTTGTTCCTCGCTCTGGTATGTTGTATCATCAATTTTGAATTCTGAAAATCACCTTCTATGGTCGTGACTGATAACTTCTATGGTGATCCCATAGGTAAGGTTTCCCAAATAGGGCGTCGGCTATGGAGAGTAGTGCTACGTCGCAGAGTACTTCATCTTCAAAAATCTTTATGAAGTAGGATATTTTATATTGTCGGGTGATCCGTAGTTCCTTTCCATCCTTCATCCAACCAATGTGTTAATGCTAAGTATGCAGAGTGGTGACAAGACCTAGTTTCTTCACGAGATCTTCCGAAATGAAGTTCTTCTTGCTATCGTTATCCACAATCAGATGTAATCAATTGTGCTAAACCCATATCCATGTATGGAACAGGTGCTCTCATTCCTCCTCGTTGACGATATTCGAGGGTGTTGGAGTGGTCGATGTCGATGTCAGAAGGGTCGTTGTGTCTGGATCTGATTCTTCCACCGTCTTTTCAAACGCGTCGAATGTCGACACTTTTTCCAAAAATGTCTTCCAAGCTTTGCATTCGGACGTATCATGCCAAGATGAGTGGTGGTAATTGCACCATTTTCCATTGGGCGGTTATTTTCTACGTTCCCTTTTTGCTTGATATTGAGTTTGCTGGCATAGTGGAATGCATCTGCAAGCGTATTGATAGTCAAAAATTCCATCTCTTGTTGAATGTACCGGGACAATCCGCTGATGCACTCAGAACAAGAAACTTCTCGTCTTCTTGGATGCCAAGTCTAGCCATCAATCGATAGAACTCGTCGTTGTAACTCTCTATTGATTGGTCTTTCCATTTCCTTAGATGTTGCCACTTCTTATACTACTGCTCAAGGTATTTGGGCGGGTAAAATTCCTTTCGGATGTGTTTGATGAATTTATCCCATGTGTCGATGGGGTCTCTTCTTTTCTCCATATTTGTCGAGAGGTTCTCCCACCTACAGTGCATATATGCTAACATATTTAAGGCTACAATGTTGACCTTGTCAGCTTCTAAGAGTTGATTCACAGAGTATAGGATTCCAATTGTTGCACCCAATTGTCGATGGATTCTGCATCAATATTTCCTTCAATATTTGGTATGTCCAAATTCCTTTGCACTTTGAAGGGGCTAATTTTGTCAGAGTGAGTTTTCGTAGAAAATCCTCTGCATGTCGAAGTGAATCGTGTGAGAATTTCATTGAACTTGGAAAACATTTTAGTCCGTTGTCAAGTCAGCGCTTGCTCAATAATTTGTGCTCTATCGTCAGCTGCATGTCTATCGTCTATTTCTTGTTCCATTTCTGGAGGTAGTGTGTGCTTGGATTGCTGAGATTGTGAGCGTGTTTGAACAAGCATAAGTCGGTAACTTCACTGGAAGTGTAAATGAAAACTTAAGCACGGACAAAGCTAAGAGCTATGATACTAATTGTTGGCATGGGATAGATCTGCAAGAAGTGTGGAAGCTGACAGATGCTGAAGCCAAATCCCGCGAAAGAAGGAATAATCATGGAGTCCAAGGAAGTGTAAGAATAGTTTAGAATACATAATTATTAAGTCGTTCATGTGGACCATGTTGTAATAAAATAGAAGAATATAAATAGAGAAGAGTTGTAATCCTATGGGAAAGTTGGATAAGAGAGATTGAGATATGTTCGCTATGCTCTGTTCGGAGTATTGTATCCGCTGTGCGAAGTTTTGACTGTTTCTGCAACAGGTTTTTCCGTAGTGTTTAATGAATGCATGGAGATGTTCGGTTATGATGTGATATCTATTTTATGTCTTGTAAAATGATGAATGATTATGTATGTTTATGGTGCTGCTGATTTAATGATGCTTAATGCGACTAAGTAGGATAAGTTGGTTAATGTGAATGATTTATGTTGAATCTACGAATTGCTTTTGAAGCGAATGATAAATGAATAGCTGATTATAGAGTTAGTCATATTTGGTTTGTGCGATAGTGTGAATTCTATGTGTAAAAGCATATCCTCCTCACCACTACAGAATCTTGGTTCCTGCAACACCCTTATTTGCCTCGGGTGAGACCTCACTTGCTTCGCAAGTGTTGCTTGTTGATGTATATGTAACTTCAGAATGTATTTCATATATGTATGTTGTATGTACTCCTATAGAGATGGCATTATTCCTCTATACGGAAGTGTCGTCATTTATATTGTAAATGTCGTAACTTATACTTGATGGGTTATTAGACCACCTTGTTGGGGTCGGCCCTGTATAAGTCATGTGGGTCGAAGGGTTATTAGACCACCCTATTGGGGGTCGGCCCAGTCAGCATTATGTTATGTGGTTAAGTTCGAGCCTACATGATTTATGTAAAAGGAAAGTCAAGTCAAGTATAAATAAAGTGCGGGAGGCACTCTATTTGATCACTCACTTCTCACTCATGCACTCAAGGAGGAGTGGCGCACTTATGGAGGAGGAGGATCTGCTGCTAGGATATGTCTATCTCTTATGTTTGGGTTGTATCATTGCTCTATCTATCTCTGAGGAAGTTATTGGGGTTTTTCACCTTTATGGTTTTCCCCAAGTAAATCTTTGTGTCTCTTGTGCTTGCATTATTGTCTCTAGGATTGATATGCTGTAGATATGCTGTACATGTTGTTCCCTCAGTTAAGATCCTAGATCAGATTGAAGTAAATTTTGAAAATTTAACATTGCTAGGAAGGGTAACTCCTTTCCAGGTCGGTGAATAGGGGGTTGTTAGTGTTGTTCATGACAGTGTGAAACCCTGTCGAAAGACCCTATGTCAACAAATGGTTCCGTTGTCAAGACCCTGAGGAGAAAGAAGAGCATATGTTGTGACATCCGACGAAGCCAGAGATCCTGTTGACCGAATCGTGACCTCACAGTCGACAGGGGTCCACCGACTGTCGACCCATACCCCAGTCTTCCTGAGCACCGGCCTGGGTAGGGTTGAGCCAAAACTCGCCAAGTGCGGTATCCTTTGGCCCAAAATACTCCTTTCGTGCCTTCATCCAACATGTTGCAGCGTCAGTAGTACCACGACCTTTCCTCATCAAACCGCCTGCTAACAAGCCCCCAACACAATCTTGTGGCTCGCCCTCGAGCCATGTCAACTGTTGGATAGAGTATACGTTGCGGTCTTTATTTTGAAATCTACATACGGTTGTTCGACATTCCTTACCAACTCCTAAGCCTCCTGAGCTTCCATCTGACAGCTAACCACATCTTCGGTTGCCGGGTGGTCAACAACCTTGTCCATGATCTGTTGGCAATACTTCTGTACTTCCTAGAGGACTTCACTAGCATTCAGCATCAATTTCCCGCTAGTGCCTTGGAATTCTTCTAACTGGGCTGTGTGAAGTTTCTGGCGTTCATCTGCCTTGGTAACCCGATGTTGCAATTCCTTGAGCTCATGCGACTTAGCGACTTGCTCCATGGGGGGCAACGTTCTCATCGTAGCTTTTAGTGTCACCACCTGGCCCAAACTTCCTACCGACTCTTAGTGAGCTATGCCATTTGGTCATCATGAATGATGTGTCCCCAAAACTCTACTATTTCAACAGTGAGCTTGGTTTCCTTTGTTTCCAGTTCCTCCATCTGGGTGGCTGTTGGTTGTGGAGCCAGATCTTCTAGTCTCATAGATGATATTGTATCAGCCGTGTTTGTACCCCAGTTCTATATGATATGTAGGTGGACTGTACACTCACCCTAGCGGGGGGGTGTGGGGGGGCATGGGGTTCCAGGGGGTCCCGGGGGCAGCGCCCCTGAGAAATGGGGGTTCGAGGGAAATGCCCCCGAAGAAAGTTTTTGGGGCTGTTTTCGCCAGCTGTTTTGCAGGCCCATGGTTTTGGGTATCCCGTGGTATTTTCCCATTGTATTTCCCCTATAAAATAAAGACATTGTAATACGGCTAGGGTGGTTGATGTATTAGGTTTTATGCATTGTAAAGATCTCTGAGATCAGGAGAGAGACTGTGAAACAGTGAAGAGGAAGTGCAGTGGTTGTGCTGCAAGTTGTATCCCTTCATCTTGCTAGACGGTAATAATAATAAGGACTGGCAAATTTAGTGTGGACGTAGCCCAAGTTGGGTGAACCACGATATATCTGTGTCTCTCTTGTAATGTGTATGTGTGATTATATTTGCATTTCTGTTTATTGTTATTTCTCTGCGATCCTATTTTTCTAACAATTGGTATCAGAGCCAAAGGTCTATTTGGTAGTTAAACCCGCAGGGAGCTAGGGTTTCTGGTTCGAGTGGGAGCAATGGAAGAAGAAGGAAAGTTTAAGGTCGAGAAGTTTAACGGCCAAAACTTCGGGTTATGGAAGATAAAAATGGAGGACTATCTATACCAGAAGGATTTATTCCTACCATTGGGAGGAAAAGCAAAGCAGCCGACGACTATGAAGGACGAAGAATGGGTGGTTCTTGACAGAAAGGCTCTGGGAACAATACGGTTGAGCCTGGCTTCGTCGATGGCTTTCAATATCTCAAAAGAAACGACAACAGAGGGTTTGATGAAAGCATTGGGTAAGTTGTATGAAAAACCCTCGGCTTCCAACAAGGTATTTCTAATGAAGCGTTTATTTAATATGAAGATGTCTGAAGGTGGATCTGTTACTGATCATTTAAATGAGTTTAATACGGTTACAAATCAGCTAAGTTCTGTAAGTGTGAACTTTGATGATGAGGTTAGGGCTCTTCTAATCTTGTGTTCATTGCCAGAAAGCTGGAATAGCTTGGTCATGGCTGTAAGTAACTCTGTCTCTGGTTCAAACACCTTGAAATTTGATGATGTTATTAGTGTTATTCTTAGCGAGGAAATGCGAAGAAAAAGCACAGGTGAGACATCAGGTAATGCGTTGACCATGGAGAGCAGAGGAAGACAAAAGGAGAGAGTAAAGAGCCAAGGTAATCGTGGAAAGTCTAAAACGGGCAGATCCAAGTCCAGACTGGGAAAGATAGAGGGTTGGAACTGTGGAAAGAAAGGACATCTGAAGAAAGACTGCAAATCTCTAAAGAAGAAAGGAGATGCACAGAAGGAAACTACCCAGGAAGCAAATGTAGCAGGTGATGTGTTACAAGATGCTTTGATTCTTGCATTAGATAATGCTAGTGATTATTGGGTAGTAGATTCAGGAGCTTCATGTCATGCCACACCCCATAGGAAATACTTTCATGAGTATGTTCCTGGCGATTTTGGACATGTTTTATTGGGTGATGATGAGCCATGTAAAATTGTTGGAATGGGTAAGGTATGGATAAAAGTTAAGAATGGAATTGATTGGTTGTTGAAAGATGTTAGGCATATTCCTGCTATGAAAAGAAATCTGATCTCAACAGGGCAATTGGGAGATGGCGGTTGTCTATCTACGTTCAGAGAAAAGTGGTGGAAGATCACTAAAGGATCAATGGTGATAGAAAAAGGAGACAGAGTAGGTACGTTGTATTTATGTCCTCATAATACTGACCATTCTATCTCTTTAGCTTCCACAGGAACAGATACAGCATTGTGGCATCATAGGCTTGGCCACGTGAGTGAGAAGGGGATGCAGATTCTCCACTCAAGGAAGTTGTTGCCGGATTTGAAGCAGGTAAGTTTGGAATTCTGTGAAAACTGTGTTTATGGAAAACAGAAGAGAGTCAGATTTCTCAGGGTTGGGAAACAAAAGAAGAATGAAAAATTAGAGCTTGTGCATACAGATGTATGGGGACCGGCTCAGGTTCAATCTCTTGGTGGATCTCATTATTATGTTACATTTATTGATGATGCAACTAGAAAAACTTGGGTTTATTGCATTAGACAGAAATCTGATGTGTTTTCTACTTTTAAGAAGTGGAAAGCTTTGGTTGAGAATGAGATAGGAAAAAGGTTGAAGTGTCTCAGATCTGATAATGGAGGTGAGTACTGCAGCAAGGATTTTGATAGTTACTGTTCATACCATGGGATTTGTAGAGAGAAGATAGTCCCAGGAACACCACAAGAAAATGGTGTGTCAGAAAGGATGAACATAACGATCATGGAGCGTGCAAGGTGTATGCGACTGCATGCAGGGTTGCCCTTACAGTTTTGGGCAGATGCTGTAAATACTGCTATTTATTTAATAAACATAGGACCTTCAAGTGCTTTGGATGGTGGTATTCCAGAGGAAGCATGGACAGATAAAAAGGTAAACTACTCATTTTTTAGAACGTTTGGTTGTGAAGCATTTGTCCATATTGATAAAGAAAATAGAACAAAGCTTGAAGCTAAATCCAAGAAATGTACCTTTATTGGATATGGGGTTGATGAATTTGGTTATCGTTTATGGGATTATGAAAATAACAAAATCATCAGGAGTAGAGATGTGATATTCAATGAAAAGGTCATGTATAAAGATCAGTTGCAGGGAAAGAAACAGGAAAAGGAAAGCACAGAGTACATAGTGCTTGATGAAGTTAAAGAAAATGAAGTTCCGAAGGTGCCAGAAAATCAAGAGCAGCAGCAAGTACCTGAAACTCCTGCAACTGTAAGAAGATCTACCATGTTAAGTAGACTCCCTGAATGATACTCTCCTTCAATGTATTATTTCTTGATGACTGATTATGGTGAACCAGAATGTTATGAAGAAGCAATGCAGGTGGAAACTAGAAAGAAGTGGGAGCAAGGCATGAATGAGGAGATGGACTCATTGGTAGGAAACCAGACTTGGGATTTGGTTAAGTTGCCTGCTGGTAAAAGAGCATTGCAAAACAAATGGATTTACAGGTTGAAGGAAGAAGAAGGAGGTAAGAAGTGGTACAAGGCCAGACTTGTTGTAAAGGGGTTTGCATAGAAGAAAGGTATAGATTTTGATGAAATATTTTCTCCTGTTGTAAAGATGACTTCAATTAGGACTATCTTAAGTTTAGTGGCGGTAGAAGATTTGCATCTTGAACAGTTAGATGTAAAAACAACCTTCCTCCATGGGGATTTGGAGGAAGAAATATATATGCAGCAGCCACAAGGGTATGAGGTAAAAGGTAAGGAGGATCTGGTATGCAGGTTGAAAAAGAGCTTGTATGGTTTGAAGCAAGCTCCAAGGCAGTGGTACCTAAAGTTTGACAGGTTTATGACAGAACAAGGTTATAGTAGATGTCATTCTGACCACTGTGTTTATTTCAAGAAGCTAGAAAATGGAAGATATATTATCTTGTTATTGTATGTGGATGACATGTTTGTTGCAGGGTCTGACATGCAGGATATAAATGTACTCAAAAGGAAGCCGGCTAATTCATTTGCAATGAAGGATTTGGGTGCTGCAAAGCAAATCCTTGGTATGAGAATAATGAGAGACAGGAAAAATCGCAAATTGACATTGTCTCAAAGTGAGTACATACAAAAGGTGTTGGAGAGGTTCAGAATGCAGAATACAAAACCTGTAAGTACACCTTTGGCTAGCCATGTCAGTCTAAGTAAGGAAATGTGTCCCAAGACACAAGAAGAGACAGATTACATGTCCAAGATTCCCTATCAATTAGCAGTTGGCAGCTTGATGTATGCCATGGTGTGCACAAGACCAGATATTGCACATGCAGTGGGAGTTGTGAGCAGATATATGAACAATCCAGGTAAAGAACATTGGAAGGCAGTACAGTGGATTCTCAGGTATTTGAGAGGTACTACCACTGAGGCATTATGTTTTGGAGGTTCAGACACTGTTCTACAGGGATATGTTGATGCAGATATGGCAGGTGACAAGGATAGCAGGAGGAGCACCACAGGGTATGTTTTTACTGTAGGTGGAACAGCAGTAAGCTGGATTTCAAAACTACAGAAGGT
The DNA here is from genome assembly GCA_027924585.1 of Larix kaempferi. NCBI lineage: Eukaryota > Viridiplantae > Streptophyta > Pinopsida > Pinales > Pinaceae > Larix > Larix kaempferi. The sequence goes on from BSBM01001102.1 coordinate 19,463,140, forward strand.
TGTTGCACTTTCAACAACAGAATCAGAGTATGTTGCCATTACAGAGGCTAGTAAAGAGATGATTTGGTTGCAGAGGTTTATGGAGGAAGTGGGTAAGAAGCAGAAGGATAGCAGATTGTATAGTGACAGCCAGAGTGCCATTCACCTTGCAAAGAACTCAGCATTCCATTCCAAGACTAAACATATACAGCTCAAGTACCATTTCATACGCTCTGTTCTGGAAGATGAACTGTTAAAGTTGGAAAAGATACATACTAGCCAGAATCCTACAGACATGTTCACAAAGGTAGTGACCAGAGAGAAACTGAGTTCGTGCTCGGTTTCAGTTGGCCTTCTAGCATGAAGGTGAAGAGGAGAAATTTTCCAAGTCCAAGTCCAGCAAGTGCAGCAGCGGTGGAGTTGCTGTGATTAGTCTCCAAGTGGGAGATTGTTGGTTGTGGAGCCAGATCTTCTAGTCTCATAGATGATATTGTATCAGCTGTGTTTGTACCCCAGTTCTATATGATATGTAGGTGGACTGTACACTCACCCCAGCGGGGGGGTGTGGGGGGGCATCGCCCCCCACGGGGTTCCAAGGGGGCCCATCCCCCCTGGCTGGGGGGTCCGCGGGCAGCGCCCCCGTAGAAAATTTTTGGGGTTGTTTTCGCCAGCTATTTTGCGGGCCCATGGTTTTGGGTATCCTGTGGTATTTTCCCATTGTATTTCCCCTATAAAATAAAGACATTGTATTACGGCTAGGGTGGTTGATGTATTAGGTTTTATGCATTGTAAAGATCTCTGAGATCAGGAGAGAGACTGTGAAACAGTGAAGAGGAAGTGCAGTGGTTGTGCTGCAAGTTGTATCCCTTCATCTTGCTGGACGGTAATAATAATAAGGACTGGCAAATTCAATGTGGACCTAGCCCAAGTTGGGTGAACCACGATATATCTGTGTCTCTCTTATAATGTGTATGTGTGATTATATTTGCATTTCTATTTATTGTTATTGCTCTGCGATCCTGTTTTTCTAACAGTGGCCATGTCCTCAATTTCCCTTCATCGTTCATCCACTTTGGCCTGAGGTGTACTTGGTTTCAACTGAGCCATCATCTGATTGTTCTCCTGTTTTAACTTAACAATGGCAGCCCCCAATCGCTGCACTTGGTGGAGCACGTCTACCTCCTCAGTAGGCTCCAGGACATGCTAATATGCCTCTACAACCACTTGGTCAATCCGAGCACTGTCGTCCCACGTGCGAGCCTTTTCTGCAACAAGGAAGTCTTGTTCCTTTTTGAGTTCCTCAATGGTGCGAGTGGTCTCAACCCGCTCTTGCTTTACGCCAGCTTCAAGGTCATCCACTACTTTCCGTGCTTCAGCAGCTTTGTTTGTCATCTCTTCTTTCTCAGTGATCACGGTTGCCTCCTTTTCCTATAATTGGTGACAATGCTTACTAATTCTATGCATTCTATCCGCCATTTCCTGGGAGGCGCTCTTCTGCATTGTCATCAGGGCCATTGCCGACAGTGCATTCACATTGACAGTTACATGGTCAATCGACTACAGCACAGTTTGCAACTCCTCGTTATCAATCACAATCATAGTCGGGGGAATGTTGATGTTCCTTACCTGGGGCGTGGTGTTCCTTACCTGGGGCGTGGTGTTCCTTACCTGGGGCGTGGTGTGGATCGTGACCGTCTCTTGTCCAGAGACACTTCCTAGTTCCGTTTGTAATAATGCATTACCCAGAGAGTCCATACGGGCAGCAATTGTAGAGAAGCCCACCTCCACTTTGACAGACATTTTCTCAGCAGCTCCCATGGCGGCATTATTAATAGCTGTGACTAACCGGCCCAACTGCGCCTCCATTGGCAAGGATATCCTATTGATAGTGGCATACTTGTGGCGCTGTTTTGTCTGGTTTTCCTCCAGATCACAGTCACTGCCATCCTCAGTTGGTGTTTGCTTTGATTCTTGCGCAGAACTATGATGAATTTGCTGATCCTGAGGGGATTTTGGCTCCGGAGGGCCCTCCAGCATCAATTTCTGCAGGACTCATGGGTCATCACCATGCCTCCATCCACTCATTCACAATGGCCTCCAACTCTGTGGCTGTCACTTTATACTTTGTCTGCAACCATTGGCGATTGATGTCACGGTGAGATTGGATATGTATGACACTCGGTTTGATTGCAAATGCCATGAATGGTGTGAAGCATGCCACAATAACTGCAGATATCTGTGGGACCTGAGTTGCGGTGTCACAAATCCTTTCTAAGTACAGCCAAAACTATACTTGGCACTCCCGGGTTCGCTCCAACTTGCGCACAACCCACAGATTCTAATAACGAGCCCCGCGTTGTTCCTTAGCAGCCGGGCAGTCCATACACTGGTATGTATCAGGCTCTTCCCATGCAACTAGAGCAATGAGCAGCAACAACCAACTATATGAAAAGGTTCCTCTCCCCACTTGGACATTGGCAGAATCCTCCATGAGCTGGTTCAGAAGATATAGGGACCAATTCATCTGAAATCCTTCTGCGCATTGCTCAGCGCAAGCAACTATCCACGCATTGCATTGGTTAGGGAAACCTCCCCTAATCACCTTACAGCACATAATCTTAATACCTGTGAGTACCACTTGATTATTGTAGCTACTGGTGCGATATCCCCATCCATCTGATTTCAATCCATACTTCTGTGCTAATTGACGTGCCTGCTTCTGCTCAATGGCCTTTCCTTGAGGATAGTCTGCCGGATCAACACCATTTTTGGGCAAGCCGGTAATATTAGAAATCAAGTCGACAATGACGGGGACTTCTCTGTCCAACCATAATGAACCTCCATGGAAGCAGGACAAGAGTTGCTTGACACAAGAATTGACTTCCGTCAGGCATCTGCAATGCGGCATGTTAATTAGTCCTAACAGGCCGGCCTGCCTCAGCCTGCGAGCCCACTCATGTATCTCAGGTTCCGGTAAATGGTGCGTTTCCTTGACATAGGGTGCAGAGGCAAGTGCAGGCTAGGCCACCATGTCATGATCAGCATAGTGTAGGTGCATCAATGTCAGCCCAATATCCACCGAGCACTCCAAGCCTGCCAAGAGTGCGGGGATTTTCACACTGAATTTTGGCTTTGAGGTGATTTTATGCGGGGTTACATCTGGTCGAATAGGAGGGATGTACCCAAGAATATTAGCAGTGGATTGGCCCATCCACTAGGCAGATGTAGTCGCAGGGCGACTGGACAGGACACCTTACTCCATAACTCTTCCAGCCGTTGTAGATCGTGTTAATATCTTACTCTTCGGGGATTCAGAGGGCTGTCTTCCTCGGCGCTTCTTAGCAACAGCTGATGTACCCACCGGCATGTTGGCAACCTTGGCTCCAAGATAAATAGTGGCCGAAGATGTACCTTCTTGTTCAACAATAACCGGAATAAATGGGGATTTGACTTCACTACTAATGTCGATGGGCTCGACTTCACCTAGCATACCTCAATACTCTTTGTTATATGCTCAGTAGCAAATAGCTCAGAGCAATGCAACCGTTCGCAACAACACTGCTTACCAATTCTTTCGTGTCTTCTGACCGACGCAAGGCCATACTTATAGCATCTCCCTAAATCCACCCTAATCATGACTGAATCATGCATTAACTCAACCAAATCCTCGTATTAATGAGAGAAATCCGCTAATGGTCTTGTCCTCCCCTTAGTCGTATCCTTCATTAATGCCCATAATTCGATTGTGTTGGTAATTAACTATCTCCACTTTTTGTATTTATTACTGATCTGACCGGGCCGCCATGCTGCCATATATCGCTGACTGTGCCAAACTTGTGCTAGAAGCCTACTGCTTGCATATGCCATACTTCCGTTGGTGCATCATCTGCCACCAAGATCATCATTCATTCATTCTTTTTTTTTTTAAAACCTAATGTGACTCAGACATCGCACTGCTCCGAGCCCGTGTGGTAGCGCTTCAACCTGTGACCATTTACCAGCTTGGGGAGCATCCCCCCATCCAATCACTGTAACTGAACCACTCATCCTGAAGTAATATTATTGATGTGGTAGGGACCCATCCAATGCATCTGTAACTTACCTGGATGTTTCATAAAGTTACTTTCATATAGTAGTACCAAGTCACCTTGCTGAAGCTGCTTGTTTTTGATGTGGTGATCATGCCACGCCTTCTGGAAATCCTTCTTGACCCCTTGATGAAAGCCAGCAATAAACCGATCTTCTTCAAGCTCCACCAATTATGTTAGACACTCGTCCAATGCTACAACATAATCCATGCTGGTGGCCGACGCAATTCATAAACTCGGGACAATGTACTCCATAGGCATAATTGCTTCCTTTCCATAAACCAGCTTAAAAGGTGTCTGACCAGTCAACCTTTTACATGTGGTGCAATAAGCCCACAGCACCACTGGAACTTTCAAATCCAAGTCATCACGGTTTGCATTGCACACCTTTGTCAGCACATGCTCCAATACCTTATTGAATGCCTCTACTATCCCATTCGCCTGTGGGTGATAGGGTGTACTCTTTTTGTGCTGAATCTGTAATTCCTCTGTCAATGCGCTGATAGTGCAGTTGAGAAAATGCCTACCTTGGTCACTCAGCAAAATCTTAGGGCAGTCGAACCAAGTGATAATGTGTTCAAATAAGAACTGGGCAGCCATCGCTATGGAATAATTAACGACAGGGGCCGGCTCCACCCATTGGGTCAGATACTCAGTTGCCATGATAATATACCGGGCACCTGTACGCTTCCCTGGTGGATTGATCGGCCCTACAAAATCCACAACCCATTTCTCAAACGGTTGTAATGTTAATTAAGGGAGTAGCGGCATCTCATCGCGTCTGGACGCTTTGCCAATTCGTTGACAAACATCGCAAGATCGGGTGTAGTCTGTCGCATCATTATGTAATGTGGGCCACCAAAGCCCTGCATGCAACACCTTTTGGGCAGTCGCCCAACCACCGTAATGTCCTCCTGCGACTCCACCATGTGCCTCAGCCAATATCTACACTTGCTCATGCAGCAAGACACATCTGTGCAAAATCTCATCAGCACCCAACTTATACAACTCTCCCACGATCAGTTGAAAGTCTGCAGCCTTAACAACCAATCTCTTCTTCTGCGAAGTGGTAAAGTTATCTAGTGCAGTGCCGGTCACCAAAAATTGAAGAATATCATCAAAGTAGTGATCGAAAGTGGTTACATGGAACAGTTGGGCATCCGGCAACCCATCTTCGTTATTAGTCAGCTCTTCCCCTGTGTCAATCCGTGACAAATGGTCTGGTCCAGCATTCAATCGCCCCAACTTCACAATGACTTCGAAATCGAACTCTGAAACAAACATAGCCATCGGCAGATCTTCCCCCCCAACACAGGCTTATTGACCAAGTATTTTAATGCAGAATGATCAATAAACATTTTAAAATGGCCACCCAACAAATAATGCCTGAATTTCTGCAGTACGTAAACCATGGCCAGGCCTTCGCATTCAGTGGTAGTGTAATTGTGTTCTGTCGATGACAGTTTGTGACTAGAAAAAGCTATAGGATGATCAATGTCGCCTTCGCCTAGTTGAGCCAATACAAATCCTAGCGCAACTGATGAAGCATCAACATGGACATGGAATTCCTTACTTCAGTCTGGAAAAACCAAAATTGGAGTCGACGCCATCTTCGCTTTGAGTGTTTCAAAACTTTCCTGACATTCCATATTCCACTGGAATGCCGCATCCTTTTTCAACAACTTCTCCATAGGGGCAGTAATCGCAACATACTCCCTAATGAACTTGTGATAATATCCTGTGTGACCCAAGGTTGCGCGCAACTGCTTAATCGTAGTCAGCGGTTGCTACCCCAGGATAAGCACAATCTTGGCTGGATCAACCAACAATCCCTGCTTACACACAATATGACCCAGCAATATCCCAAACGGAGCACAAAAAATACATTTCTTCAAGTTCAGCGATATCTGGTGTTGTCAGCATCGCTCAAGCATTAACCGCAGGTTGGCCAAGTGATCGCGAATCAATCCATAAACAGTCCAATCATCCATATATACCTTCAGAAACTTCTGAATAAAATCTTTGAACGCAGCAACAACAACCCGGGAAAATATGGCAGGTGCATTCTTCAATCCGAATGACATGACCATGTACTGAAAACAACCCCACTCAGTAACAAAGGTTGTCTTATGGTGATCCTCCTTGGCAATGCGAATCTGATTTTAGCCAGAGAATCCATCAGTGAAAGAGTACATCTCCTGGCCACCCACTCCTTCAAGTACTTCATCAGTGAACGGGGTCAGAAAGGGATCATGCAAGCAAGCATCGTTCAACTTCCGCAAGTCAATACAAATGCGTACTTCACCTGTTTTCTTGTCCTGCACCACCATAGGACTGATCCATTCTGACTCTTCCACAGGTTCCGTAATACTAGCATCCAGCATCCGATCAAGTTCCACCTTGACCTTGTCTTTATGTCGTGGATTTAGTCGATAAGGTCGCTGTCAGACTGGCTTAGCATCTAGTTTCAATGGAATACGCATCTCTCCTAAGTCGCCCAAGATTCCCTTCATTTCGAAAAATTTCGTGGGAAACACATCTTGGAATTCATGCAGTAACTCGGTAAATTTGCTCATCATCTTATCATCCCAATAATCCCCTACGTTAGCAAACTTGGGAGTAGCTTCAGTGTCGATATTTGTTTTGCGATGCTGCAATGGCTGATTGAACGGTTCACTTGGCGCAACATGTGGTACCACATCGCGACTTCCTTCGGATTCGGGAATGTTGATATTCTGGGGGTCATCATCATCCTCTGGCCCTCCACTAACGTTGAAGCACTCCATGAGAGACTGCATCTGACTATGTGTGTGCGGGTCAACAGTGCATTTCACCTGAACAACCTGAAATATCACATCGCAGATGAGCTGCAGGGCGTTATGGACATCTGGGTTGGCGTCTGCAAATGTGAAGGTATGAGTAAAACAGATTGTCAGCTCTCCCCATGTTGTAATGTCACAGCGCAATTCAGCTGCAGTATACCACGAGCGCGGTATCTCCTCCAAAGTGTGGACAAAAGCATGAACCCACTCATCTATGGGTCGCATTACCCACAATCATTGGCATTCCATCACGTGATCACCGGGATCGGTTCGGCCATCGTACTTGCCAGTGTGATAAACCTCCGTATTGCCAAATCGAACCATCATCAACCTTCGACATTATGACCAGTCTTTGATAAATTTCTTATGCGTCACCCACCAGGGTGCTGGAGCAGCCTTCAGTGCTTCCTCTAAGGCTAGCAGTCGCTGTGGTTCTAGAACACAGTCTTTAAATTCCTCTACAAAAGTGTCTAAGCTAGGAAACCCCTCATAGATAGGCAATGTGATCATTTCTGTCACAACCCAACATAAATATTGCATAACTAAACCGCACTTCCGGACTGAGACTTCATGCATGCGATTCTGCCAATGTTCCAATGCATCATCAGAGTCAGAAAACGCAGAACTCTCACTGTGCCACTCCAACTCACTGTGAACATTGGGATGAATGTAATCTTCAGAAATATTAAATGCATGATCCCAGCCAGGGTGATCATCATCTTTGAAAGGTTCAACATGTTGGGCCCTGGAATTGTCCATTTTTCATCACTTACCGGCATACCTTTCATCCATTTTCTTACCATTATTTCTCATTTATCATTCCATTTTTCATTCATTTGTTGTAGCTGCACGTTGAACAGCCTGCTACTTCCATTGATGTTTCAAGTGGTTAATAGTGATTATTTTCTTTTATCTTTGATGAATTAAAAGACTATTATGCATAATTTTACTAATGATGGTTTGTGGAGTGAGTTGTCACGTACAGGACGCTCATAGCCAGCTGTTACAGCCTTAACCAAAAACGCATGCCACATAAGAACACCTTGATTCGCATCTTGATTTGCGGACAGATGGAAACGAATCTCAAAAATCTGAGATATGGGTTTTGTGCGTAACATCCTCATTTACCTGACTCGCGAGGAAATCTCCCAAAAAAGCTACGGTTTGTGCTATGCAGGTGGTTCTTCGAGAGGGTATTTTCCAGATTTGCTGTTGCGGCCGGCTCCAAAGTTGCCAACAGTTACGGCCGTGTTCCAACTGTTGCAGATCACAAGCTGGGGGTTCAGTTCTTCATTTTTCATGAGATAATTTTATGTATAAATATGTAATCAATCTCATTGAGAAAGGGGGATAGATTGATAGAGATTAAGCATGATAGATTAGGCAGGATAGAAGATGCAGATAGGAGAGAACACAATGTTATGATGTAGGATTTGATCCAGATCTGTTGTAATTCTTCCATTATGATAATACATGCTGGCAGTTTCTTAATCCTGGAGTTGTAGACTTTCATTGTGGAGATCCAGATCTGCTCAGTGGAGGAAGGGCCCTCTTCCCTGAGCAGATGCTGGTAGTGTTAATTGTAAGTGTGTTATTGTTTAGATCTGCTTATTATTTTGTTTATGCTTTCATTCATTAAGCTTATGATAGTTGTATGCTTTCATTCATTAGATCTGTCATAATCGTTGTGTTGATAATTCATTTGGTAAATCGTTGGCCAACATAACAATTCTTTAGATAACAATTATTTAGATGTACGTAATCAGATCTTGTTTCATAGGAATAGATCTTATTTGAAGTGTATTCGATTTACAGTTTGATTTATGAATAGGTTTGAGTATTGATTTCTTTTCAAGCAGTTTTGACTTAGTTTACAAATAGTTTCGATTGCATACCAATAGATAACAATGTCAGGTAGAAATTGTACTTGCATATATTTTGCACGATAGCTTTGAAATAAAAGACTTCCTCGGGTTGATAATTTATGTTTAGCACTCTGCATGTTAAGTTTTAATTAACTGACATATAGTGGGCACGACATTTTGGCGCCGTTGCCGGGGAAGTTATCAATTGTGCAATAGTATATCTGACATTGTTTTGCAGATGCATTGTTAAAATAGGGCATGTAGGTTGCATGATTACATTTCAGTTTATTAAATTTATTTTGAGTGTTAATTTTCTGTCTTTACATTCAGTTTTATTTCATTTTCAATCTTTGATTCATAAATATTATCATTCCCCTAGTGGTGTTGTGAGCACCACCCATTCTACTAACAAGTTGACAGGAACATTCGAAGGAGGAGCCTCAAGATAGCACACAAAGAATCTAATGAAGGGATGGCAGGTGAAAAATATGGAGGAGTTGTTACCTTCGAATTTCCCATCAGAGATTCGAGCGAAGTGGCACCAACAAAAAGAATTCCCCCACATGTTCTACCAAATTTTCACGGTTTGGAAAACGAAGACCCTGATGTATTTTTATTTCAGTTTGAAGTACTTTGTAGAGGATATGGTTATTGTGCTAATGATCAAAAGTTGAATGTATTTCCCCTTACTCTAAAAGGAACAGCCCTCCGATGGTTCATGAGCCTCGGTGGGAATTGTATACAAACTTGGGAAGACATGAAACATGTGTTCTTGAAAAGGTACCAAGATTATTGCAGGGTCAATGAAGACATCTTCGAAATGACACAAGGAGAAGAAGAAAGTCTGGAGGAATACATAGAACGATTTCAATATAATCTCCAAAGATCCAAACAGAGGAAACTAGGGAAGGAGATCTTAAAAACACTTCTACTCAAGGGAATCCAAGCTGAATGTTTAAAAATATTGAATCTGATCGGAACAGGTAATGTATTTCAATTAGCATATGATGATATTTGTGAGTTATGCAGAAGGTATTCAAGAGGAAACTTCAAGACTGGTAAGAATTCTAAGGAACTTTTATCTTTATTTTTGGAATCTGCTGCAAAAACAAGAGGTTTACGAGCTGAAATTAGCAATTTATTTGACATTTCTAAAGCTGATTTACAATTGGGTGTTTTGCAGGATAAAGAAAAGCAGGAGGAAATAAGAGAAGCAAGGGATTTCCCTTTGAATAGTCTTGAAAGTTGTGGTATATGTGACTTGAATCACTCCACAGATCATTGTCCCTCCTTACCAAAGATGAAAGAAACATATCATAGAGATCTGGGAGTCGCAGCCAACTTGTTGCAACAGTCATGTCAACCATGGCCTACATCTATGGTGCGAAATTCTATCCCTCCATTTTCTTACTCTCATACTCAATCATTGAATACTCTTCCACCATGGCAGTTGTTGCAGCCTCAGTTTAACTCTTACCTACCTTATCCACAAGGTTGGAATGCCCCATCCTATGATCATATGGCCACTCTCCCTCATGCTGCAACACAAGTTGGTCCTTCAATATCAACCTCACAAATTAATCATCTACATCAGCCATATCTATCTTCTCATCAAACTCCTTGGTATCCAACACAATTTCCTGTCCAATCCACCCTCCACCCTAACCATAATAAAGCAGTACAGTATGCTTACAGTGCTGAACTGCAAAATGTTCCTACACTTCCCTCTTATTCTACCTCATCTACACCGCTGCAAAAAGGCTGTGCGTTGTTGCAGCAAATCCATACGAGGCCTAAACATGTTTTAGATCCAAGTTTTGCAGATGGAGTTTCTTCTAGTTCTCATAAGCAAGCAGACAAGATCAACAATACACACGTAATATTTGATGGAGGACAGCCATTGGAACCAAAAGCATCATTCACATCATTAGATCCGGAAATCTTATGCATTGAGGAAGATCAGTTTAATAAGGATCTTCATGGTGTAACATCCATGAGCAATCAAGGGAACAAAGACTATATTGAAGCTTGGTTTCAATCTGTAATCGGTCTGCAGCATCATTTCATACTTCACCAATTCTTGGCACCATCATTTGAAGGGAAGTTGATCTCTCATATCCTAGAATTCATAAAGTTATATTTTTCTATTAGGAGTATGAGCATACTTGAGTCACTTTTTCGAAAATGGCTCCATTGGAAATATGCATACACTTGAACAATTTTTTTTCTTTTTCCAAGTAGAATAGGGTAGGGTAGAATAACATAATAAAACCATGCTTTTTTTTTTTTAAGTTTTTATTTTTGAATAAGTATGCTCTCTTCCTGCGCCTTGTTGCGATCTGGAAGATCAGAAAGTAGAAGTATGAGGAATGGGTATGAGATGTTTTCATGAATGCTTTGGAATTGTTGACTATTTGAACAAAAATGCTCAAGTCCTTTTTGTCATCAATTTCCCAATTTCAATTTGTTTCTATTTGTTACAAATAAAAATAAAAATATCATGAAAACAAAATTACAGTAATTCGAGAAAGTGAATGAAGGATCCACAGGAAAATGAGCTCATGATTATGGAACCCTTCAAGCTTGAAATTTGACATAAAGTTGTTAGCTGCAACAACCCAACTGTGAGTGATTACTCGCAGCTACAACAATGAGCTGCAACATTGGCTGTGACAAGGAGATGCAACACCCAACTATGACTGTGCTACAGGTAAAAATTAATGAGTTTGATATACGTGGGTGTTGCACATCATGATATTTCTTTAGTTTTTTATTTTCCATAAAAATTCACATGCTTTATTTCACCATTATGTCATTTTTTAAGAGTTGCAGCTGTGGCTGCAACAAACTGTGTAAGTCAATCTAGGTGCTCAATGCTTGAAATTTTTGGTATGGATGTGTATTATATTTAAATTTACATCATTAAAATCATTCACACCTATTTTGATCAATTTTGGGGGGTTAAATTTAATTTATTGGATTTTTGTGACATTTTGGCTTGAAAATTTTACTGAAACATAGACGGGACAGTCCATTTTTGGGACACCAAATGAAATTATTTTTAAAACCTGTTTATATCCCAAGTAGCAATTTGAATCTAGTTTCCAAAACAATTTGAATTTTTACGATTGGGTGTCAAACGAAAATTTTATGGCCAAAATACTAACAGGGTGTCAAGCTGGCAGCTTAGGAACAGAGATGGGACAGTCAATTTTTGGATGCCTTATTGGACATATTTTGTAAACCTGTTTTATTGGTATATTCCCCTATGAATCTAGTTTACAATGCAATTTGAATCACTCCATTCCGATGTCGTATGCAAATTTTATGACCAAAATACCGACTGTCTGTCCCAAATCTGCATTCCTAAAAGTATATTTTCTAGACTGTTCATTGGCTTATTTGACCCATCAATTCTTGTTGGATTCAAAACCTGTTTCTAATGGAGATACATACATGAATCTATTTTCATCTCCAATTGGAATCACATCAATCCGTTATCAATTGAAAAAGTTAAGCCTAAAACCGTGACTGTTGGTCTAGTCCAGAATTTGAAAAGACACCTTGTCATGCAGGCTGTTAATGAGTGATTTGGAAGATCATTGCATAGAATTTTAAAAACCTGTTTCTAATGGAAATAGACCTATGAATTTACTTTCATTTGGATTTGGAATCACTCAATTTGGACAAGGAACGAAGAAGCTATGATCAGAATACCGTTGGTGAGTCTAGATGGACATTGCTCTCCTGCAGGTATAAAATGGATTTTGCTTTGTTCATTTTTCTTTGGATTTGTTTTATAAGTAATTGCTTGTTGTTTTTTTCATAAGTTTTGGGTGAAGAGAGACCAATCATCTCTCTTCTTCCATCATCTCATGTTTTATTGCAGGCAAATGCTAGGTTTTGCAGGTCCTTGGAAGAAGGTCAATGCATGCACGAGTGAGTCTTGAAGACTTTTTATCAATTTGCAAATGGATTGAGCACATAAAAAAATTGGAGAGATTGATGTGCAAACCATACAGAGTCCAATGTTTCCGAAAGTCAAGTCTCATTGCAACATCCCAAGATTTTTTTTTTAGACACCTGTCATCCCACTTGTTGCTGAAAGAAACCCCTCAAGAAGCCAATTGCCCTATGGTAGATTCATTCACCCTCCTCATTTCAAAACCCTAAAAATACATTCATGTCGAAGTCTCATTTTCCACTGCTTATGTAGTCACCATAACCATTTTATTTCCCATCACTACTACATCATGACTTCACATATACTTTCCGCTTCTGAGTTTCATGTTGGTCCTATTTTTCACTATGATTCTTCACAATCATTTATTTTGTACTCGTATTGGATGATGTGGAATGCATTAAGGTCCACCTTCCAATGGTCTTGTCCCATCGACTCCGACACATCATCTGGGATCAAGATTAGAGTTTTTATAGTGCCCTGGTATCTGCATGAATCAATGGCAGATTTCCTTGTTGTTAATCATGGGGATTCATCAATGCCTCTTGATTGACAAATCTTGCAGGTGACTCGACTCCAGCACATCCATTCGTACCTGTCAAGATGCACTAAGGTACTTTAGAGCTCATTGTCATCAAAGGTGAGTTTCTTCACATTGGTTAACGGCATACATTAATGGCCGGTAATCCAATGATTTCTTTCCATGCTCGACTTCAGCACATTCATTCGCATGGTAAGAATTGTACCTCGGGTTTGTAGCAGCTGAAGATTATGTGATCTAATGGTTTCAACAATGACTTGCAGCATCATTTGTTCAGTAGTTTTGCAGTTGATTTGCAGAATAAGAGAAAGGAATTTCTGCTTCTATGGTAGAATTTCTACTCATCAATTGTCTCAGCAGTTAGTTTTACATGCAACCAGCACAACATCATGGATCAAATTCAGTCTCATCCAGTTCCAGCTCTCATATACATATGTCTCAGCATCAGATCAGCCTACATAGCTCCAGCATACACCAGTCCATTCATGTCAACCAAGGCTTCTATGGAGGTAAAACTTGAGGTAAAATAGCATGAGTTTTTGATTTATTAAAGATTTGGGGAAATGTCATGAAGAACCACTAAGCATTAGCCATTTCCATTTTCTAAATAGCCTTTTATGTCCATCCATTCCCATCATTTCCCACTCAGTTCTAACACTTCATTATCCATGCACATCCACTTCAAATTCCAATCCAACATCTCACCAACCCAACTGACCAAGCATGAAAAAAAAAAGGGATACCTTATTGTTGTCACACAAGAAGCAACAATAAGAAGTCTTGCTGCTACCAGCAGTAAGAAAAGAAGTCTTGCTGCTGCCACACAAGAATCAGTAGTAAGGAATGGTGCTCTGTTTCCATATAAAAATAATGAGGAGAAATAAAGCAGCAGATACACATCTTGAAAAGAGAAGGATAGGCTAGACACAAGAACCTACAACATGAAAAGTTGAAGTAGAAGTGATTCCTTCTCAAGAGTATGCTATCACACAAGCACAATAGAAAACAAAGGCATGATTTCTTTGATTTGTTTGCTTTGTTCAGTGGTGCACATAATGGTTCACATCTTCATAATTCAAAATTATTGAGAGCCACATTTTATATGGTATATGGATTTTCCACCATCTTATACATATGGTATCTTTACCATCCACTAATGCCTACATTGGTTTTAGCCGTCATGAGCATGATACATGCACAATGGAAATCCTGTAGCAACCTTTTCAAGGTCTGATGTGAAGTATATCTCAGCAACATGAAGGTAATGATTACTCTCAGCATTGGTCATTTGTCAAGTTCGACAGAATTTCTGAAATGAGTTTGATTGTTGTGGAATGTGCAAAAGAATGTTTGGCATTATTTGAAGTGTTACAAAGCACTCCATGATAAGGGCATAACCAATGAAAATTCTAGCAGCCTTCATTCAACCATGAGAATGGATGAAATCTACTGTGGTTTATTGCAATAGAATTTGCCATGAATTTGATGAGAAAATGGTTATAAAACTCTTTTATTTCCCATGAATGATAATTCCTGTAGTGAGTTTGGCTTGTGAAGATCACTGGTATTTTTTTTTGGCACTTGTGACATATGGAGGGTCTACAAATTTTGTGATTGTCAGATGATATTTCAGCAGCTTGGGTCATCACAAAAGGAAATTTGCAAATCTGATCTCTTGCTGGTATGAAGATTTCCTGTGCATTGTCATTTTATTTTTGCAATACATTATGAGCACTTAACCACAACCATGGGGAATCAAAAATTGAGCTCACACAGTGAATTTCAAATAACATACAGTCATTTTTCAAGCAGCCTACAGTCATTTTTGTAAGTCAAAGATGTGTTTCCAGCTAGCATTGGATGTTGACAGTGATAGTGCAGATACAAGAAAACAAAAGTCCCAAAGTTCACTTGATTTCATGAATGGAAGGTAAAATACTCAGTTTGGGGGAAATGGTTGTTCACAACTAAGACGAAAACTCCTCTTTTGCATGAGGACATGCAACATATTCAGTTTGGGGGAGTGGTTTTTGACATTTTGTGCATACTGATTTTTATTCATTCACAGCTGGCAAAAATGAAGAATTTGATTTAAGGATATCTCACAAGCCACGAATTGGATCCTCATGAAATTTGGACAGGGAATGCATAACAACATGATGAACAATCGTGGTAAGTTTCAGCTCAATCCAGTGCACGAGTTTCGAGAAAATGACCATTATCACCTACAGCCAATTCGCATTTTTCTCGAAATCTGTGATGTGGGTTCATCTAATTTTTGGTGAGAAGATGCACTATAATGGTATTTACCTGCTTGAAAATTTTCAGCCCAACCCAGTTTGTAGTTTTTGAAATATTGGCTCTGGAAGATCAGCTGCAATACATTTTTATTCATGTTCAAAAGTGCAGAATTTGATTTGGGCATATCTTTCAATTGGTAAGTTGGATACTCATGAAATTTGGACAGGGGATGCATAACATCATGAAGAACAACCATGGCAAGTTTCAGCTCAATCCAGTGCACGGTTTTTGAGAAAATGGCCATCATCACCTACAGCTAATTCACATTTTTCTCGAGATCCGTGATGTGGGTTTGTCTAATTTTTGGCGTGGAGATGCATTAGAGTGGTAGCTACTTGCCTGCAAAATTTCAGCCCAACCCAGTTCGTCGTTTGGGAGAAAATGGCTTTAGAAGTTTCCCGTTCAAAAAGACTAAAACGCCGTAAAATATTGCCGTTTCCCGTTTTTCGACAGCTGCAAGTCCACCAAATTTGCCGCTAAATTTAGCGCTATTCCGCCAAATTTGCCGCTAAAACCTTCGCCAATTTCTCTGCTAAAATTAGCTGCCCATTTTTCTGCAGCTGCAACATATTTTCCGCCAGCTGCATATCCTTTTCCGGCAACCACATTATCCTTTTCCCTAGCAGCCGCAAAATTCCTTTTCCCGCTTGCCGTCGATTTTTTTTCTGGTAGCTGCAACATCGGTGGCTGCGACATCGGCGGCTGCGACATCGGCGGCTGCAACATAGGTGGCTGCGACATTAGCGGCTGCAACATCGATGGCTGCGACATTAGCGGCTGCGACATCGGCGGCTGCAACATAGGTGGCTGCGACATTAGCGGCTGCAACATCGGTGGCTGCGACATTAGCGGCTGCGACATCGGCGGCTGCAACATAGGTGGCTGCGACATTAGCGGCTGCAACATCGGTGGCTGCGACATTAGCGGCTGCGACATCGGCGGCTGCAACATAGGTGGCTGCGACATTAGCGGCTGCAACATCGGTGGCTGCGACTTCGGCGGCTGCAACATCGGAAGCTGCAACATCTTTTTCCCGCAGCCGCCACCTCATTTTCCGGCGACCGCTTTCCGGCAGCTGCCCATTTTCCGGCAGCTGCGACATCTTTCCGCCGGCTGCGACATCTTTTCCGACAGCTGCAAGTCCACCAAATTTGCCGCTAAATTTAGCGATGTTCCGCCAAATTTGCTGCTAAAACCTTCGCTAACTTCTCTGCTAAAATAAGCTGACTCCGCCAAATTTACCGCTACATTTAGCGCTGTTCCGCTAAATTTGCCGCTACATTTAGCGCTGTTCCGCCAAATTCACCGCTAAAACCTTCGCTAACTTCTCTGCTAAAATAAGCTGACTCCGCCAAATTTGCCGCTACATTTAGCGCTGCTCCGCTAAATTTGCCGCTACATTTAGCGCTGTTCCGCCAAATTCACCGCTAAAACCTTCGCCAAATTCTCTGCTAAAATAAGCTGTGACTTTGCCAATTTTCTACTAAAGAGCTGTGAATCCGCCAAATTTTCTGCTAAATCCTCCGCTAAGTGATTCTGCCAATTTGTGTTAAACTCTCTATTTCTTCTTGCTGCAGCTGTGCAAATGGTAAAATAAAAGAACAAGTGAAAGAGTTTTTTTTTTTTTTTTTTTTTTCAAGTTGGATGCTACACAGGTATTGGGTTGCATGAGGACATGCAACAAGTTCAGTTTGGGGGAGATGTTGGGCCCTGGAATTGTCCATTTTTCATCACTTACCGGCATACCTTTCATCCATTTTCTTACCATTATTTCTCATTTATCATTCCATTTTTCATTCATTTGTTGTAGCTGCACGTTGAACAGCCTGCTACTTCCATTGATGTTTCAAGTGGTTAATAGTGATTATTTTCTTTTATCTTTGATGAATTAAAAGACTATTATGCATAATTTTACTAATGATGGTTTGTGGAGTGAGTTGTCACGTACAGGACGCTCATAGCCAGCTGTTACAGCCTTAACCAAAAACGCATGCCACATAAGAACACCTTGATTCGCATCTTGATTTGCGGACAGATGGAAACGAATCTCAAAAATCTGAGATATGGGTTTTGTGCGTAACATCCTCATTTACCTGACTCGCGAGGAAATCTCCCAAACAAGCTACGGTTTGTGCTATGCAGGTGGTTCTTCGAGAGGGTATTTTCCAGATTTGCTGTTGCGGCCGGCTCCAAAGTTGCCAACAGTTACGGCCGTGTTCCAACTGTTGCAGATCACAAGCTGGGGGTTCAGTTCTTCATTTTTCATGAGATAATTTTATGTATAAATATGTAATCAATCTCATTGAGAAAGGGGGATAGATTGATAGAGATTAAGCATGATAGATTAGGCAGGATAGAAGATGCAGATAGGAGAGAACACAATGTTATGATGTAGGATTTGATCCAGATCTGTTGTAATTCTTCCATTATGATAATACATGCTGGCAGTTTCTTAATCCTGGAGTTGTAGACTTTCATTGTGGAGATCCAGATCTGCTCAGTGGAGGAAGGGCCCTCTTCCCTGAGCAGATGCTGGTAGTGTTAATTGTAAGTGTGTTATTGTTTAGATCTGCTTATTATTTTGTTTATGCTTTCATTCATTAAGCTTATGATAGTTGTATGCTTTCATTCATTAGATCTGTCATAATCGTTGTGTTGATAATTCATTTGGTAAATCGTTGGCCAACATAACAATTCTTTAGATAACAATTATTTAGATGTACGTAATCAGATCTTGTTTCATAGGAATAGATCTTATTTGAAGTGTATTCGATTTACAGTTTGATTTATGAATAGGTTTGAGTATTGATTTCTTTTCAAGCAGTTTTGACTTAGTTTACAAATAGTTTCGATTGCATACCAATAGATAACAATGTCAGGTAGAAATTGTACTTGCATATATTTTGCACGATAGCTTTGAAATAAAAGACTTCCTCGGGTTGATAATTTATGTTTAGCACTCTGCATGTTAAGTTTTAATTAACTGACATATAGTGGGCACGACACAACATATTGGCGTCCTTCAGCCAGATCCAACGGAGCGATAACTCAGAAATTGCGGTTCTCGAAAGTCATCATTCGCTTCTTAAAGTTAATTACAGCTCCACTATCATTAGCCCATCATATCCCCAACAGCGCAGGATAGGAGCTTCCGCCATCAACTACCTCTATGACATCAAAGTCGGCATAAGTCTTCATTCCCTCAATATCGATTGTGAGCCACGGAACTTGCCCAATAGGTGTGACCTTCGCATGGTTGGCCAACTGGAGCTGTATAGGGGACCAACTCAATGGGGGACTCCCCATTTTCTACCATGCCTACTTGGTTAATATGTTAACATCCGAACCACGATCAAGAATCATAGAATCAACATCATAATCCCCAATCTGAATATTCATTCGCATTTCCTTGCTAGTCTTCCTCCATTGTAAGGAGTTTACTGTCGACTCCTGCTGTCCTTTTGGAAGTCGCTGCAGCCATCCCTCAATCTCAACCAGGGCAATTGGATGTTGTGCCAAGTACAGACAGCTTTCAAGGAACTTCTGCAGTATTCCTGGTGGTGTTCGATCAGCGTCTAACGTAGCATCAAAGATAGGTGGCATATCACAAACAGCATCCTTACCGCGATCTTTCTCCAAAGTGAAACGTGCCTCCATGAACGTTTCCCACTCCGCATCAATATCGAAATTCACTGTCTTTTGACCATCCAAGTGAATGAGTGGTTGTGAACCATCTTCCCCGGTCGTTTTACCTCCACGAGTGACAACAGCCACCAAAGCATCTTGTGGTCGCAGTTATGCAGAAATAGTCGCAATATTATCACCCTGTGCCTTGTTCTGTTGCAGATTTCCTGGTTGATTTACATTCGGGTTGGTGTTTGGTGGTGGTTGCGAAGGCTGGTTCTGAACTGGTTGCTGCACTGGGTTCTGCACTGGTTGGTGTACGGGGCTCTTTAGCTGCGGAGTGTTTTCAGCCTGCCATCTGGCAATCAACTGCGGACAATTCTAGACTGTATTATCATTACCAGAACAAAACGTACACTGATTCTATAGCAATGGGCAATCGCACTGATAATTCCCCCATACCGCACAGTGGTAACATTGAACAGGTCCTCGACCACCTCGACCTCCTCCTCCATGACCAAATCCACCATTGCATCTGCCCCTGTAGCCTCCCTGATAGCCGCCCTGCTACTAATACCGAGGTTGGTTAAACTACTGCTGCATGGGTGTTGGCGGCATCCCTTGCCCTTGTGGTGCATACTGTGGTTGTTGCACATAATGAGGTTGCGGGGGGTTCACCGGTGTATATTGCAGTACGAATTATTGCGGTTGCTGTTGCCGCGGTACAAACTGCATCTGTTCTTAAGGCATCGGTTGAGCTACCTGTGGCTATAGCGGTGTAGTACGCTGATCATCTTTGACATAGAATGCATCACACATTCTCTCCTGTAGCAACCCATATGCACAACAATCCTTGTCATCATGTCCTACCGACTTATAGAAGGTGCAATACAAATTCTGCGGAGTTGTGACCATTTTCTGCATATACGGGCAACTATCATGACTATGCCCAAACACTGAACAAACACGACACCACGGCATGCTGCCGCCATTCAACGGGTTTGGTGCACCTGACACCAAATAATTATGGAAATCCGAACAACCATCTTTCATATGCCCTTCTCTTCGATAGCGCGTACACCATACTTCATCACACGGTTCTTTGTTCTTCTTTAAATCTTGCAACTGTATAGTTAGGTTAGCGAGTTGTGTCTATATATGCGACATCCCAGCTGCATTATCGCCAATAGGGGATGCCTCCAACCGCATTGCGATCTCTAGAGCCTCACTAGGCATCGAAATGTTTTGTTGCATCAATGGCAGCCAAATATGGGGTATCAGTGTTGCAATGAACCATTCTTTATGTTGGACAACGCTCATGTCAAAACTAACCTTGGTCATTAGTGTTTTGAATCGCTGGTCGAATTCCCATACCGTCTCATTGGGATACTTCTTAATTTCTTTTAATTCAGTAATATACTGGGCCTCTGACTTAGGCCGTCTAAATTCAGCAATCAGCCCATCCCGAATCTCATTCAATGACTTATATGGAGTCCCAGTAGGGACTAAAACAAATTTCATGAACCAATCTAATGCACAACCTCGCAGCGTCATGGCCAACTGTCCCTTCTTAACATCATCATCAGTGATCTATTTCACGGTCCAGACCGCTTCACACAAAACCCAATACTGCTCTGGATTATCTATCGCACTTCCATGGAACAACAGTAGCTTAGCATCATTGCCCTCCATCTTGGGCCTTCTTCCTCCTATCACTGCACTACTACTACCAATTAACTTTTGCAGTGTCAACGTACTCAGAGGTGTCAAAGTAGTTTTCCTTGTTGGTTGAGAGATAGTGAGCAGAGGTGTAGGCACGTTGGTGCTGGGGTTCGATCCTGCCTCTATCCTAGGCGTAGTTTGGTCGTTCCTATCAGAACTGTGAGGTCGCTTCATCCCGTGTGCCCTTCCTTCTCTATCTTGTAGTCTGATCGCAGCAGGACCTTCTCCTATCCTCTGCCTCTTTTCCTGTTGGAACCTTGCTCCTCCCCTTGTAAGGCCACTTTCTTCCTCGGCTTCGCTCACAATCTCCTCATGGTCTGCACCCATCTACCCCTTTACCATTTCATGCATCGTTCCCCAACAGTCATGGTACCCACGGCCTCCGCCCACCAAGCTGTCTATTGATCAAGGTGCATCTTTAATATGCCTTTCTCACAGATCAGCATCTTAATCGACAGTTGGAGCGATAGCAGAAACCTTCCCCTTGGTCCATCAAAAAAGTATCTTTCAGCCTCACTATAGGATTTCTTCGTATCAACCGCAAATTTCGTAATGTGACCTTCCAAGATGCTGTCAAGCCAAACCTTGATAGGTCGTGATGCCTTGTTATCGACTTTCTGTAGTTCTTGAATCAGTTCCGGGGTCCAGGTCGTCGGCTCACCACCTTGGAAGTTCCTCTTCTGAAAGGTCAGTTTTGACAACCATTCATACAAAATGACGAGGAATTCATAGAAAAATGATTCATGCGGATCGTCATGAAAATATCACCCCACCCACTGATCTACCATAAGTCATGTGTTCCAACTTTCTTCTTCAGCGAACTCCTGCAACCTCTGATTGAACCATTTTTCTATCTCCGGCTTCGTCGGGTGCCACAACATGGCCTCTTCCTACTCTGCACACAGTCCCAACAACGGAACCATTTGTTGGCCGAATCGTGACCTCACAGTCGACAGGGGTCCATCAATTGTCGACCCATACCCCAGTCTTCCTGAGCACTGGCCCGGGCAGCAACACGCGCAGAGCAGATGAGGTCTCACCTGAGGCGTCCAGGAAGAGTAGAAGGAACCATGTTTCTACTGAGGAAGGAGGCAAGTTGTGGCACTATGGTACTAGCAGCAATTCCAAGTGTTCATAATGAATTTCTAACATATCGCAGCATTTAACATTACCAGAAACAGAGATTGCATATTACTTTAATCGTAGCATGTTCATGTGGACAGATAACATATTATCGCAGCATTCACATTATAGCAATAGAAAACAGATAACTGCATTAAGAATAAATAACATGAACATCCAGCAACATTACACATAGATTGCACCAAATCATCATCCTTATATTACTTCAGCAAACCAAAAGTAGTACATAAACATCCGCATTATCTCTGTCAATCTCCGCATATATCACTTTTTTCTTCTCTCCTCTTCTTCCTCTTCTTCCTTCTTCTTTCTTTCCTCTCACTCTATTTATAGGCTTCCTCTGATTATAATGCTTGTCCACTTTCCTAACCAACACTATGGACACTCTACTAACTGACATGGTCTAATGACCCAAAAACCCGCATACTGCGGTACAATGACTCGATATTACAAAATATATGACAAAAAACCCGCCAACTACAGTATACTTGACTCAATATTACAAAATATGTGGTCCAAGTGACCCAAAACTTGCCAAGTGCGGTATCCTTTGGCCCAAAATACTCCTTTCGCACCTTCATCCAATGTGTCACGGCATCAGCAACACCACAAGCTTTCCTCATCAAACCGCCTGCCAACAGATCCAAGAGTGGTTCGATAAAAAAGCAGAAGAATTCGCGAAGGAAGAAAAGAGGAACCCGGTACAGACAATAGAAATTTGGTTGCAAAAGCATATATATTTGGATATGCATGAGATATTCTTTGCCGAGTTTCCAGTGATACTACAGGAGTGGCTTGAGAAGTTGACATTCAGAGGACATACCAACCAGAACATTGGGCCAGATCAGTGGACTCCAGAATTAATTCGACATCTGAAGCAAGTCAACAATACAGTATCAAGGGATGTTGATTTCTGGGTCGATAGTATCCTAGAGGGGTACATCACTGAATTCGCGGTAAATACCAACAGTTCTTACAGTGATGCAGAAAGATGATTTTTTAGGTGACCAAGGGGAAGGTTCGTTCTGTCGCTAAACCTATGGATTAAGATGTTGGCGTGCGAAAAGGGCATGTTGAAAATGACCTCCGATGAGTAGACAGATCGATGTGCAGGGGTTGTAGGTATCGCATAATTACGAATCTGCTAGGAAAGATGCAAGGTAGATGGACATGAGCGACGATGAATTTTTAAGGGAATTTGAGGAAGACTGTGGCACCTTGAGAAGTGGAATGATATTCCAACATCCTGATAAGAGGAAGAGTACTGAGGAAGAGTCTCCTGAGAGGACCAAAAGGAGATACTGCGAAACAGGGCCACAGAGGACAGAGCTCCCTTATTATGAGGAGGAAGGTGGTGACCAGGCTACCCCAGAAGAAGGACGGATCGTAAGCTACCACATACCTTTGACCCCACACACCACTCATCAATTTAAAGGAAGAACCACAAATAGTTCACAGAGCTCTCCCATGTGTAGCGGAAAAAGTCGCGCATCAGTAAGTAATAACAGTAGGAATACCACAATGGTGGACGATACGAAGATGCCGAGCTTTGTAGGAGATGGGATAGAGGATCCCGAGCAATTTTTGTTTTTATGCGAAGCAGTGTGGACCACAAAGTAGGTCCAAGATGAGAACATCAAAAAGGGAAAGTTGGCGATGACCTTTTGGGGCCATGTGTTGGACTAGTCCATAAAGTTCACCAACGTTCCAGGAAAAAAGTTGGCAGAAATTAAAACAGCAATGATATAGGAATTTAAAAAACCCAAGTCGGAAGCATAGTACATTACTGAGCTGAAGGAGATTAGGCAATACCCAAATGAGCTAGTATGGGAGTTTGATCAGAGATACAAGACACTGATAGAGAAAGTAAGTTTTTTCGATAAATGACATGCAGCATAAAGAGTGGTTTATCGCCAGGCTGGTACCACATATCTAAGGACCGTTGATGTAGTAGAAGGTTGCGGATCAAGCCGAAGCATTAGAAATCGCAATGAAGCTAGAGGCTTTGCCGATCGGAGAAACTAGAGCTAGAATGGATAAGATACAAGCACAACTAGCTACATTAACGCTCCAACTGCAGGACTTGAAGCAAGGAAAAGATACCCATGCAGATATATGGTGCACCATATGCAGGACATAAGGCCACCATAAGGATAACTATTTAGCATTTCGGCAGTATTTGAATTCGGGGGCACCGAACCTCCCTCGCCAGGAAGGTTTTCCATGGTGTCCCGTTTTCTAGACTAGGGGGCATCGACCAAGGGACTACATATACTTATAGAAGATAGTTTCGAAACCAACAAGTCTATATTGTAAATTATGTCGATTGGTGGGGCACGGTGAGAAGGATTGTAGGGCCCAAGACCTATTGCCAGAATGAAACATATATGGTAAAGGGATAAGAACAACAGCTGGGACTACAGCAACCATAGTATGCCCAGCCACAGCCATATTTTACGCAATCGGCACAACTTGGTCAAGGCCAGTACAGGAAACTGCAGTATGGCACACCGCAGTATCCATACCCACAGTCGTAGTACCAGCAACCATCGTATCTGCAGTATCAACAGCCACAATATCAACAGATGCAATATGGACTACTACAAGGAGGTTTCGGTGGAGGATTTTGTAGAGGATATGGTGGTGGCGCAGGAAGAGGAGGAGCTGCTGGACTAGGTCAAGGACATCCTACATATTATAATTGTGGGAAACAAGGACATTTCACAAGGGATTGCCACAATCTGGCCCTGCAATGCACGTACTGCAGTAGAGTGGACCATAGCATCAAAGATTTCCCATAGCTCATCACCAGATGGCAGATGAAGAACCTACCATCTCCGCCGAACCAGAACCAAAACCATAATCATAACCAAAACCAACCGGTGGTACAGAAAATATCGGTAGAAGCTAGAAAGCACTCTGCGACAGTGGGAATAGTGACACAAGGAAATGCGGCAAGAGGATCTGACCAGCCGAAGCATAATGTTCGACCGGCGAGAAAGAAAAATGTCGCTTTTGACACAGAGGCCGAAAAGGACGTCTTCGTGAAGGCACAGCATGAGATGTTGAGGCGGCAGAGGAACGCATCTCCTCATGAAGAGATTTACGATATGCCACCGACGTTCAATCGGACAAAATCGCGGCGAAAGGCCACCACCATAAGAGCCTTCGTCGGGAGTTGTTTAAAATTAGCAAAAGATGAGGAGGCATTGGAGGATATATCCAAGCTATTGTGTCAATGGGAGTGTGGACGCCAGGAACTCAGGGTCAATCGCATACATAAGAAAAGAAATACGGGTAGAGAGATGCGGATGTCAGCAAAGATCGGAGCATTCGATGTCGACTCCATTATTTTGGATCTGGGGTCAGATGTGAATATTCTGACCAAACAAACATGGGAAACAATGGGGAAACCGAAAATGACCTAGTCACCAG
Organism: Larix kaempferi; assembly: GCA_027924585.1. Classification (NCBI taxonomy): domain Eukaryota; kingdom Viridiplantae; phylum Streptophyta; class Pinopsida; order Pinales; family Pinaceae; genus Larix; species Larix kaempferi. Next base: position 19,488,621 of record BSBM01001102.1, read on the forward strand.
TGCAGTTGCGATTGGAAAACCAAAGAAAAGTCACCCCTCTTGGCTGAGTGTGTCAACTTCCTGTTGAGATCGAGGGACTTTGGACATACGCTGATTTTGATGTCATTGAGATAATAGATAACACATGTCCTTATCCAGCACTATTGGGAATTGACTGGGACATGGAAAATCATGCGATCATTAATTTTAAGAAGCGGATCATGTCATTCGAAGATCGGGAAATAAGGGTTGTCGCGCCACTGGATCATGCAAAAGGACAACGATACGTGAATCCCACCAAATATGAATATACAGAAGGATGGGATAGCCTGTATAACATTTTTGAAGATTACATCAATCCAACTGATGAAGGGGATTTAGGATGGCGTAGCTCTAGTTCAGCATCTTTGAACTCAGATGAGGCATTGGAAAATTGGAAAAACCAACTTCATGAAGTGTCGTTTCGTACATGTGCAAGAATTACATAGTCGGTACAATGGGTGGCTACTAAGGAGTGCGCGCTGCCAACGTATGAAGGATTAACAAATCTAAGCACCTTCCTGACTGAATTCGAAGAAAAGGTAGCAGAACCATAGAGACTCTTGGCCTTGGAGGAAGCCTTGAAGGTAACTCCTATGTGCTGGTGGGCGGTGCATAAGTCAAGGATATCAAACTGGCCACTATGTTTACACCTCCTGGAGGTACGTTTTGACGACACCATGGCATGGATCGGACGAAGGTACGATGGCAGAGGTAACCCGGATGAACATGTGAAGGCTTGTCAGAACCAATGGGCAGTGCGACCGAAGCAGGAGTGGGTGCATGCTTTTGTGCATACATTGGATGAAGTATCACGAAGTTGGTATGTCACAATGGAGCTGTGACTCAGTACACTTTCTTGGGATCAATTAACAATTGGCTTCAACCAAACGTTCTCCTTCTCAGACGAAAATCCCTTCATTCATAATGCACTTCAAATAATCAAGAAGAAGATTTTCGAGGCAGAGTTGACAACGCAACCATCAGAACTACGATGGACCATGACACCCGAAATGATGATGGACTGCAATAGCGTCTCAGGAGAATTGAATGATGACGATGACCCAAGAGCCACATAGTGTCAAAGTCTGAAGGTAGTTGCAACGTGAAGGCACCTGAGCTACCATCCGACAAGTACAACTAGCCACTGAAGATTACGAAGGTAAACATTGAGTAGGAAGAAAACCCAAAATTTGTGAACATTGGAGATTATTGGGACAAATCAACTATCGTGAAAATGACCGATCTGCTGCACGAGTTTCACGACTTGTTCCCAACGAAATTCTCAGACATGAAGGGAATCTCTGGGGACCTCGGTGACATGAAGATTCCCCTGAAACCCGGTGCAAAGTTAGTTATGTGAAGATGCTCACAGTAGATCCAAGAGATGATGTAAACCTCACAATGAAAGAATTTAGGAATAATAGAAGAAGAATAGAGCAGCAAAACATAGATCTAATGGAGCTCAGATAGAGGCAGAATAATTACACATGTTACATTAATCTGAATAGTAAAACAGTAATTATACAATGCTCAGGATTCGAATACACTAGGTGTGATTCGAATTATCCTGCATGGATAGATCAAAAATCAATGGAGTGTCATCAAAGCACAACTAGAAGTCAATCTCATCATCGGTGGAGTCATCAATGCACATGTAGCGGTCAACCATCAGTCAAACTGAGTCTAACTGAGTGTGGTAGGTGTGACTAAGTGTAATTGGCACATGGAGGCACTAACTGAATGAAGGAGGCTCAATGAGGGTGCATGAGGACTTAACTGAAGTCAGAATGGGCAGTCTAGTCTCACTAGAGGTCCATCGGAGAGATACAGTTAGTTGAGAGTCAGTCTAGCCTTAAATCAAGGAAAGAATTGAAGATAACTCAACTAACTGAATTACAACTGAATGGTAGGTGAGAGAGGGCGAGTGCCTTCCTTAATTCAAGGAATAAGGGTGCCCTAAGCTCTAGGAGGGCTAAACATGATCAGTGAGAAGCTTCCGGGGCTAGCTAGCTGAGGACTAGGTGTTGGGACTGATGACTGGGATGCATGCATGCAAAATGCATGTTGCATGTATAAATGCATTCAAGACTGATAATGAAAATAACTGAAATGTTGGTAGGACTAGGATGGAGTATAGGAATATCCTAACACCCCCCTCTAATCCATCCTGGGCCCTAGTAACTAAAACCAAAGGTCACCCATACAATCAAAATAAATGATAGAAAAATAAAGAACTGTCCATAAACCGAGGAAATGAGGAAAACCTCATGGGAAAAATACCCCCCCTCAAAAGAAAAGTAAAATAACTCAAAGAACCATCATACTAAGAAGAAAAGGAAGAAGCTTTCCTTAGTGAAAAATTTTGCAAAAAACTTGGCAAGCTAATCCTCTGTAGGATCCCAATGCAGGTGCTAGATCTAGATCTGGTCTTCTGATGTGCCTTTCACTATGTAGAGAATGTATTGGACGAACCAAGTCATTCAGGAAATATTTCTGCCACTGGAACGAATGGATCATGATGAGTCTTCCCAAGGGATGGAAGATTGAACTCCACCATCATGCTGCGTCTATCATGGAGAGGTAGATGGCATAATGCAAGGTTGGCATGGTGTTGAAATCTGGTAGTTATGTGAGCAGATGGATCCTCAACTGTGTTCTCAGTAGCTGCAAGAACTGTGTGAGCCCATGTTGGCCTTGTCTTTGGATTGAGAACATGTGTTAGTTCTAGATCTGAATCTAAATGTTCTTGAACTTTGATCTCAATATCAATATCTTCATCTTCATCTTCATTAGAAGAAGAGCCACTTGAATCTTCATCAGATTCTGAAGGAGTAGGAAGAGAGAAGGGCAGAAAATGAGAGAACTCATATGCCTTGGAGGCATGATTTGCAAACCCTTTCTCTATAGTCTTCCCAGTAGATATTTCTGTGATCTCAACTGTGTCGGGACCAAAAGTCACCTTCTTAGGTGATCCGGTGTGAGTCATCTGATATATAGAAAACAAATTTGCTATCAAGGAGCGAACAAATAGAACATTCTTGATCTTGCCATGTGCAACATCCCGATATTTTCATAAAATTTAAAAAAATTTAAATCGCCATAAAAGGAGCTAATATTGTAAAATGCGGAAATAATAATAATCAATATTTAGTAATTAATAAATGTGTCACTTGGTAGGAACAATTTAATGCTTGTGTCTTTTTTCTTTTAATGACATCATGAAAATCAAATAATGATTATGTACTTTATTCATTTGCTTGAATGATTGAAAATTTATGATGCGTTGGAAAACAGAACTCTTTTGACAAGTGCTGATAGTTTAACTTTTATGGATGATGATGAAAGGGGTCCCACGAGGAGCCCCGAGGCTTACTTAGCTATTCCGCTAAAGCACTGCACTCGTCCTTCATGCGCAGATTCGTGGGTAAGGGATAGCGATAAAATTCAGAGTGTTTAATAACTGCGATATAAATCGAAACTGCTTATGAGTTTTGATGCTGCAGGTGTGGACTCCTTCCAATTTTGTAAGATGAACCTTACTATCTCAAGACTGTAGATAAGTAATGATCATTCTATTTCAGGGTGTGTTTGTTACAAATGTTTCTATTAAGTGTTGATGACTTTACGTATGATCATTCCATAAATGTCTTGCGGCTGTTAAGTAATCTCTTTAAAAATATTGACGGTGACAGGTTCAGAACGAAGCTCCTGGTCTTTAAGTCATGCCATGGAAAGAGTGATAAGTTGGTTTTAAATGTCCATTGCCTGGGTAGTTAAAATGGTGGTGTGTTAAACATTGATACCCTACCATGCAATGTATGCGATGGGTCCTAGGGTGGCACCATACCCTAAGGGTGTGTTTCAATAACTTGTAATGTGAACAAAGCTTTTAGGAGCTTTATGATGATCCAAAGATGAACTTTGTAGTTGACTTAAAGTGATGGGCGGAGTCAAACCATGCCCTATGGTTGCTCGCAACCTTAGTGGATATTCATAAGCTATGAATATGTTTCGCAATTGATTATATGGGATTGTATGAGACCTTGGTTATATGCTATCGATGATCGTTATACATTGGTAATATTTATATGTTGAAGCTTTTAACGTTGATTCGTATGGGTTGGAAGGTGGAATGATGGCCCTGCAAAAGCTTGCATATGAAACGAGGGTGTATTAAATGATTTGGTTTGCAATTAATGTTCCTGGCCACCGTGTTAAGGATATTGCTGCGTGTAAGTGGTGATAGCTGACTCATCGTGTGGAAGGGTTTGGAATGTTGAGTTGTAACGGCCTCCTGCCCTACGATCAATCGATATGGCAACTCCATGGTTTAGGAGGTAGATGAGCAATTTAATGCTACTCCTGCCACCTTCCCACATGGCTCAATGAGGATGAATCTCCGCTGTTGATCGTTATGTATGGGGATGAGTTGAACCCTAGCATAACTTATGGGTTTTGTAACGTTTCTTGTCATTGTTCGGTGGTAAGGTTTGGGAGGTGAGGCCAACCAGCTGAGAGGCACTTAGGGTTTACTGGTTTTTCTAGCCTTCCCCAGGACGATCATGAGACCGGTAGCAACCTTGGTCTGTGAGTAAGACTTATCCGTGGAAGCCAAGTTTGGAACGATGGTGTGGTAATCTATAGGTGGGATGAGTTTATCTGTGTCGATGTTGTCATAGCTTGAAAGTCTGCTTTTTTTCAATTTAGTTGGAAGTTCTCGGGAGGTATCCCTCATCGTGGTCTTCGAGCTGGGTGCATTTCCTTCGCAATGGATAGATGCTGGCTACGTCAAAAAATCAGTCGCAGCTTAAGTAATGTAACGTTGCAAGGTTTCCATACTATTCATTGTTGCATGCATTTCTTCCTCATGAACCGATGCTTAAAAATAATGTATGGTTGTTGGTAGGTAACCCTCGACGAATGACAGGGTGCTAGAATAGTTGAAGGGGAAAGAACTTAAGCGAACCCACCAGTAAGCTTCGGTGGTATCCCTCCTTAGTGGTTCTCCTGGAATCAGACTTGATAAGCAAGTGCTGGTAGCATGCCTTTGCGGCAGTGGCTTTTGTCTCACCTACAACATTTGGGAAACCTTCAGTTTTGAGTTTTGTTGATAGAGTAGGTGATGTGAATGTTTAAATCATGTGGCCGCCCATTCCTGGCATCGGCGGTTTTAGCAAGGTCGAACCCTTGCGTTTGCAAATAGTTTGCATCTTTACATTTTATGTCTTAACGGTTTGATAGTTCTGGGTTGATAAGAAGAGATGCATCGACTGTAATTTTGCTTCGGCATTTTCTATGTGTATAATGGCATGGGGTTTCGAATGGAACCTCTGGCAACAGAATGTGGCAACTGTAGGGTGTAACCACTATTAAAATAAATGGAAGCGATTACTGTTTAGGGTTTAATGTTTCATTTCGTGAATTGAACTTCTCGTTTTTGTGTCTAAATCTAAGAAGCATGTTTAAGGTAATTTTGGGTTTCATATCTGCGTATAGTGTTTTTCGATCTACTCATTCTTGAACTCGGATTTCAAGGAACGAAAGGCATGTTTGTTTAATTAAAAGGTGGCTATAAGCCGAGAGTATAAAGGAAATGGTTTTGTTTGAAAGCATAAGTAATAATGTTAAACCCTAGTTGTCGATGTGAATGAAATCTACATGTCTATAATGATGTTTTTAAAGGAGTAAGAATAACAACTCTTGATTCTGCAATTAAAAATGTCTATGGTAATGAAACGTTCGATTGGAAACTGTTTAAATGTTTATAAATAATGATGTAATGAGAACATGTTACCCCCAATTGGGTGTAGAGATACTGTAACTCAATCTGTCAATTTAATAAAGCTATGTTTGTCCTAGATGTTAACAACTTGGTATTCTGCGATGTAAGTGCTATCACATGCAATTGATAATTCAGGAAAAAAGGAACAAAGAAAATAATAGTGCAATTGTCAGATAACTTGATTGTTTATGAATATACAGTTTTTCTATTCTAACTATATATTCTTGTATTTGTCCATTTTGGACCTCTAATAAAAAAATAACATAGTAGCTTTCTTTCTTTCTGTACAATATAATACAGTGAAGACAGTATTTATATAGGATTAAACAGATTCTAAAAAACAATAGGAAGCTAGAAGAAAGAAAGGAATATGGTTAAACAGAATGCATGGTAATGTTTTTCTTTGAAGTAACTAGGAAGGATCAGTGCCCTAGTTGTTAACATGATGTCCACCTTTAGAAATCAGAAAAGAACCTACTGCTATAATGGATTTCTGTTAAGTTATTCCAGCATACAGAATTGAAAAGTAAAACAACACATGCATGGATCTAATCTACAACTGCTAAAATATAAGATTCATGATAACATAGTCTGTGCATGGGTGGTCTTTTGGTTTAGATATTTAGATGCATGCTAGGTTTCATTTTTAGCTGGGAAAATTTAATGCTACATCTCTGTATTGGAGTACGATGCAGCTCCACGCATGGGAAAAAATGCAGAGGAGTCATTTTATCAGTTCGGCAAATCTAAATTAACTAGGATATGACATTTTCTACTATTGATTAATAAATAACAATACTAAGCCATTTTCTGAAAGCATTCATATGATTTGAAAAGAAAACACAACAGAATAGAACCTAAGTGTAATAGGAGGAACAAAGCACTCAAGAAACTAGTTCCACCCAACCTACTCCTAAACAGCCAAGATGTCTACCTTAGGACCCCCAAGCCTATCCACTGATCCACCAGGAGGAAAAAGGTTTTGCAACTTAGGACTTCTGCTTGCAGCAGCAAAAAAATTTATATGTCCAGCCTTACAGACTTAGTAGTCTATGGGATCAACACCAACACCTCTAGTCTGTCCTTCTCATAACATTTGCAGACTTATACTTGCACTCGCCACAGCCTCCCCGATTCGAATCTCTCAGCCATCACCTGATGAGCATGAGGGAATGTTTCTGCAGAAAACATTGTAAGAGCTGCCTGCTCAATTCAAATTGCCTTTTATAGGTTGCCTAGGTCTTTTGAAATTAGATGGTCATTAGTGAGCTGCCTACTCACCTCTCTCCACCTGGAGAGGGAATGCCACAAAATTAGGGGGAGTTGTCCCATACCAACAAGTAATGGTAGAGTGCAAATGCTGCCATCTGTCCCAATCCTTCCAGCAGCATCCATTCCTCCTAGTGGGCCAGTGGATACTCTTGTAATAGCTTTCTTGAGTGTTTGTCTCCCAATTTCATTTATTAAATAATAATAATGACTCATTACATTCATTTTTGACCTACTTGGTCATCATTACAAACTTCTAATTATAATTTAACACAAAGTATTTTTTTGCAAAAGGATAATAGTAGAAAATAATTATTCTCAAAAATTGGGTAGGTGACATACACACCCCCTTAAGCCTCAACATCGTCCTTGATGTTGTTTTATTCACTCCTTGAGTGTTCCTGGAACAAAGGTGGGTATGCAGCCCGCATACTACTCTCCAACTCCCAGGTAGCCTCTGCTCGGCTATATTGCTTCCATTGCACTTTTAGTTGACCAACCGTGCGGTTCCAAAGTAGAGTTTCCTTCCTTGCGAGAATACAGTCCGGTTCCACCGGAAAATCACCGCCTTGTTCCACCTGAACATTATTCCAATTTACAACATGAGTAGGATCATGCACGTATTTCTTTAAAAATGAAATGTGAAAAACATTATGGACTTTGAGGTTTGAAGGTAGGGCTAATTAATATGCCACAGGTCCAACCCTGGACAAGATTTTGAAAGGACCACAATACCCGGGTGCCAGTTTGGCACAGCTTCCCAATTTTAAGGAACTCTTTTTTGGACTTACCTTAAAAAAAACATGTTCACCAACCTGGAACTCTCTATGAGTTCTTTTAAGGTCTGCTTGACTTTTCTGTCTATCCTGGGAATCTTTAAGATTCCCTTGTACTTGCTTCACGATTGATTCTAATTCCTGCAACAATTCGGGCCCTAAGGTGACCCTACTAACCAGATCACTCCATGACACTGGTGTGTTACACTTTATTCCGTAAAGGATCTCAAATGGGCTAAGTTTGGCTGAAGCATGGTAGTGATTATTATATGCAAACTCTGTTAAATGCAAGTAGTCTTCCCCTTTACTAGGCTAATCCTTAACTTACATTCTGAGCATATCTTCCAATATTTGGTTCACCCTTTCAATCTGTCCATCTGTTTGTGGATGGAACGTAGTGCTGAAATTTAAGGTAGTGTTTAACCCCTTGAACAAAGACCTCCAAAAATTACCTGTGAACTTTGAATCTCGGTCTGAAACTATTACCTTGGGCATGCCATGTAGTAGGAAAACCTATTTCATAAAAATTTATGCAATATCAGGGACTTTGTGGGTAGTTTTGACAAGGATAAAATGGACTTCCTTGCTAAGTTTGTCTACTACCACCATGATGGAGTCGTGTTGTTTTTGATTCTTTGGTAACCCAGTGATGAAATCTATACTTATGACTTCCCATTTCCAGCTGGGTATAGGCAAGGGCTGCAACAATCCAGCAGGATGCTGATGTTCCACCTTCACTTTTTGATAGTCAAAACACTTAGCTATATACTCCGCTACTTCATCCTTCATCCTGGGCCAGCAGTACTCCTTCCTTAGCATTGTGATGGTTTTCTGGTAACCTAGGTGGCAAGAATAGTGACTCTTGTGCATCTCATCCAAAATTAGAATTTTTACTCCTGGTACGTTTGGTATGTACAATCTGTTTTTGTACAATAATAAGCCATTTTCCCTTAAACTGAAATCTGTCACAGAATTTTCAGAGTTGTTTTCTACTGTCCTTTCCTGTAATTTTCTATATTCCTCATCCTCCTTGATTCCTTCGAAAATCTGTTCCTCCAAATCTATTGCATATGTGCTGATGGCTGAAACAAAGTGTACCCTTGCATTATGACTTAATGCATCGACCACTTTATTCTCCTTCCCTTTAATGTGCTGAATTTCAAAATCGTACTCACTCAGAAAAGTGAGCCATCTAGCTTGCCTGGTATTCAAATTCGTTTGATCTAACAGATATTTCAGCCCCATATTATCCGTCATCAAAGTAAATTTCCTGCCGATGAGGTGGTGACGCCACATTTTTAAGACATGAATCATGGCTAGCAATTCTAGGTCGTAGGTGGAATAGTTCTTTTCATGAATTTTCAGTTTTCTTGATTCATATGCTATAGCATGTCCCTCCTATGTTAGGAATCCTCCCAGTCCATCATTGCACGCGTCTGTGCATACTACAAAATCTTTATTAGGATCTGCAATCCTCAAAGTAGGCGCTGAAGTCAATAATTCTTTAAACTTTGCAAAAATGTCCGCACACTTTTGGTCCTAAACAAACTTCTTTCCCTTTTTCTACAGCGACGTTATGGGGTTTGTGATCCTGGAAAACCCTTCAATAAATTTTCTATAATAACCAGTGATGCCCATAAACGATCGCACATCTGTCACATCTTTAGGAACCGACCATTCATTAATGGCCTTTATCTTGGCGGGGTCAACCACAATCCCTTCCTCAGAGATTATGTGTCCCAAGTATTGAATCTTGTCTTTGTAAAAATTACATTTGCTGAATTTTGCATACAACTGGTGCTCCCTCAGAACTTGCAAAATGATACGTAGATGTTCATCATGTTCTTCCTTGTTCTTAGAGTATACCAAAATGTCATCGATAAACACCACTACAAACTTATCTAAGTACTTGTGCAGAATTTTGTTCATTAAGCACATAAATACAGCAGGTGCATTAGTTAGTCCAAACGGCATGACAACGAACTCATATTGTCCATAATGAGTTCTAAAGGTTGTTTTAAAAATGTCTTCATCCTTCACACAGACCTGATGATATCCTGATCGTAAGTCGATCTTCGAGAACACTGTTGCTCAGCGTAGCTGGTCAAAGAGATCGTTAATGCGGGGCAGCGGGTACCTATTCTTGATCGTCATTTTATTCAGTTGACGATAATCTATACAAAGTCTTAGGGTACCATCCTTCTTCTTAACAAAAATGACCGGTGCTCCCCAAGGGGACACGCTGGGCCTTATATATTTTTTATTGATCAGCTCCTTCAACTGAGATTTTAACTCATTCAGCTCTAGTATGTTCATCCAGTATGGAGCTTTAGAACTTGGTACAATGCCAGGTATTAATTCAATAGTAAAATCCAGGTCCCTTTTAGGAGGTAAATTTGGGATCTCTTCAGGAAAAATATCTTGGAAATCCTGCAAGACAGGTATGTCTTCCATTTTTAATTTGTCCTCTTTAGTACTTATCTCATCATGCACCGCATTCACAACAAACATCTGACACCCTTTTCTAATTGCCCTTTTTACTTGCATGGCCGAAATCTGCCGAACGGATGTTTTTCTGGGGATGCCTTTTACCTCTGCTATTTTTCCTTCATCATCCAGGAAATTGAAGCTTTTTTCATAACAATTCAGAATGACCCGATGGGTTTCTAACCAATCCATACCGATTAGGATGTCATATGACCCTAATGGCAGAATATTTAGCTTAACCTGCATTGTTAGTTGATTCATAGATAAAGCACAATTTTCCACAAAGTCAGAAACCTTCCTTTTTGTTCATGTCACTAATCTAACTAACCAGAATTTATCGAATTTCTCTGTTTTCAAATTAAGTCCTTCTACCACAACTGGCAATATATAACTTAGACTAGCACTGGGGTCAATTAAAATAGAAATGGGGTGGTTTTGCAGCATACCTTCGACCTCCACCATTGAGACTTGGTGTTCTGCTTGTCGGTTGTCTAATGCTGCACTAATTCTGGGTACTTCTCTTGCCACATTTCATGCAGTAGCTTCAGACTGTATGGAGTGAATATGATTGGCCACCTGTTTCCTGAGGGGACAGTCTTAGGCTTAGTGGGGCCCTTGGCACTCAAAGCATTTTATAGGTGGCTTCTGTTCATTGGTCCTGGCAACATTGGGGACATTTCTGGGTGCTGTAAATTTTTGCTGCTGATTATTTCTATTCTGCTGAAATTTTTGATTCTGAAAATTTTTCTTCTGAAAACTGGAATTGCCGTCGTATCTAAAATTCTTCTTTTTCTATTCAAAGTTATTGGGTTTTGAGTTTTTCCAGCTGGGTACCCCTTCTCTTCTCTTATTCTGGTCAAAGCAAAAACTGGCTTTCCTCATGGCTTCCTCTAGTGTCTTAGGGTTATCGTACTCTATCCTGTCCTTGATGTGGAAAGGTAGACAACTTAGGTACCTCTGGACCTTCGGTTTTTCTTCCACCATGTACGGCACATATCTTAGCAGACTTAAAAACTTACTGTTCAGTTCTTTCATATTCATCGTTCTTAGTTTTAGATCATAAAATTCCTTGGATTTTTCTTCATAATACTACTCAGATAAGAATTTCTTCTTGAAGTGTCCTTTAAAAGTATGCCAACTCACATCTCGGTCTTTTATACCTTTTACCCTTTTAAGATCTTGCCACCAAATATCTTCCTTCCCTGTCAGATTATAAATTGCCATCTTTGCCTTCAAGGACTCCGAGTAGTCATAGATCTGAAAATACTTTTTCATGCCAGACAACAATGCTTCTGCTGTCTCTCCTTTTTCCGTCTCGCCATTGAAAGTTGGGGGTTTGATTTTATTGAATTCACCAGATATCTGTTCGTACTGTCTATTCCTTTTTCTTTTTGGCTTACAGTCTCCTTCACTGTTGTCACTAGAGTAGTTATGCTTCTTCTTACGTGGATGTTTGGCAGCTCTTGATGATGTTGAGTTATTGTTGTCTTCAGCTGTTTCTATTTGTTTGTTCTTTCCTTCCTGGGATAGCTCTTTAGTTTCAGAAGTATGTTCCAAGTTCTGTTCATATTTTGGATATTGGTCAAACAGTGCTTGCGTCAATTCTTCCTGTGTCTGCAAGATTCTTTCATTGTCCTGTTTTACTGACTGGATCTCTGCTTTTAATTCATGAAAATCATGCAATAATTCTGATGAATCATTACCCCGATTTCCCTGGAATTGTTGTTCCATACTGGGGCTATTTGGCGGAAATCTGCCCCTTATGTGTTCAGCTGATCCTTCCATATCTGTAATCAAAGAAAAATTTTCTATATCGGACAAATAATTTAAACTTGAGTTAGTGAAAATTTTCACAGTCATAAATTTTCTGTTGCATGTTTCTTGGACCGTTTTTAGGCCTAGAGTTCAAACATGAGCTCTGATACCACATGTAACATCCCGATATTTTCATAAAATTAAAAGAAAAAAAAATCACCATAAAAGGAGCTTATATTGTAAAATGCGGAAATAATAATAATCAATATTTAGTAATTAATAAAAGTGTCGCTTGGTAGGAACAATTTAATGCTTGTGTCTTTTGTCTTTTAATGATGTCATGAAAATCAAATAATGATTATGTACTTTATTCGTATGCTTGAATGATTGAAAATTTATGATGCATTGGAAAACATAACTCTTTTGACAAGTGCTAATAGTTTAACTTTTCTTAATGATGATGAAAGGGGTCCCACGAGGTGCCCCGAGGCTTACTTAGCTATTCCGCTAAAGCACTGCACTCGTCCTTCATGCAGATGTGCAGGTAAGGGATAGCGATAAAATTCAGAGTGTTTAATAACCGCGATATAAATCGAAACTGCTTATGAGTTTCGATGCTACAGGTTTGGTCTCCTTCCAATTTTGTAAGATGAACCTGACTATCTCAAGACTGCAGATAACGTCTATTTCAGGGTGTGTTTGTTACAAATGTTTCTATTAAGTGTTGATGACTTTACGTATGATCATTCCATAAATGTCTTGCGGCTGTTAAGTAATCTCTTTAAAAATATTGACGGTGATAGGTTCAGAACGAGGCTCCTGGTCTTTAATTCATGCTATGGAAAGAGTGATAAGTTGGTTTTAAATCTCCATTTCCTGGGTAGTTAAAATGGTGGTGCGTTAAACATTGATACCCTACCATGCAATGTATGCGATGGGTTCTAGGGTGGCACCATACCCTAAGGGTCTGTTTCAATAACTTGTAATGTGAACAAAGCTTTTAGGAGCTTTATGATGATCCAAAGATGAACTTTGTAGTTGACTTAAAGTGATGGGCGGTGTCAAACCATTCCCTATGGTTGCTTTCGACCTTAGTGGATATTCATAAGCTATGAATATGTTTCGCAATTGATTATATGGGATCGTATGAGACCTTGGTTATATTCTATCGGTGATCGTTATACATTGGTAATATTTATATGTTGAATCTTTTAACAATGATTCGTATGGGTTGGAAGGTGGAATGATGGCCTTGCAAAAGCCTGCATATGAAACGATGGTGTATTAAATGATTTGGTTTGCAATTAATGTGCCTGGCCACCGTGTTAAGGATATTGCTGCGTGTAAGTGGTGATAGCTGACTCGTCATGTGGAAGGGTTTGGAATGTTGAGTTGTAACGGCCTCCTACCCTGCTATCAACCCATATGGTAACTCCGTGGTTTGGGAGGTATATGAGCAATTTAATGCTGCTCCTGCCACCTTCCCACATGGCTCGATGAGGATGAATCTCCGCCATTGATCATTATGTATGGGGATGAGTTGAACCCTAGTGTAACTTATTGGTTTTGTAACGTTTCTTGTCGTTGTTCGGTGGTAGGGTTTGGGAGGTGAGGCCAACTGGCCGAGAGGCACTTAGGGTTTGATTGTTTTTCTATCCTTCCCCGGGCTCGATCCTGAGACCGATAGCAACCTTGGTCTGTGAGTAAGAGTATTCTGTGGAAGCCAAGTCTAGAACAATGGTGTGGTAATCTACAGGTGGGATGAGTGTATCTATGTCGGCGTTGCCGTAGCTTGCAAGTCTGAGTTTTTTCAAGTTAGTTGGAATTTATTGGGAGGTATCCCTCATCGTGGTCTTCCATCTGGGTGCATTTCCTTCACAGTGGATGGATGCTGGCTACATTGAAAACTCATTCATAGCTCAGGTAATGTAACGTTGCAAGGTTTCCATACTATTCGTTGTTGCATGCGTTTCTTCCTCATGAACCGATGCTTAAAAATAATGTATGGTTGTTGGCAGGTAACACTCGGCGAATGACAGGGTGCCGGAATAGTTGAAGGGGAAAGAACTTAAGCGAACCCACCAATAAGCTTCGGTGGTATCCCTCCTTAGTGGTTCTCCTGGAATCAGACTTGATAAGCAAGTGTTAGTAGCATGCCTTTGCGGAAGTGGCTTTTCTCTGTCCTGCAGCATTTGGGAAACCTTCAGTCTTGAGTTTTGTTGATAGAGTAGGTGATGTGAATGTTTAAATCATGTGGCCGGCCATTCCTAGCATCAGCGGTTTTAGTAGGGTCGAACCCTTGCATTTGCAAATAGTTTGCATCTTTACGTTTTATGTCTTACCGGTTTGATACTTCTGGGTTGATAAGAAGAGATGCATCAACTGTAACTTTGCTTCGGCATTTGTTGTGTGTATAATGGCATGGGGTTTCAAATGGAACCTCTGGCAACAGAATGTGGCAACCGTAGGGTGTAACCACTGTTAAAATAAATGGAAGCGATTACTGTTTAGGGTTTAATGTTTCATTTGGTGAATTGAACTTCTCGTTTTTGTATCTAAATCTAAGAAGCATGTTTAAGGTAATTTTGGGTTTCATATCTACGTATAGTGTTTTTCGATCTACTCATTCTTAAACTCGTATTTCAAGGAACGAAAAGCATGTTTGTTCAATTAAAAGGTGGCTATAAGCCAAGAGTAGAAAGGAAATGGTTTTGTTTGAAAGCATAAGTGATAATGTTAAACCCTAGCTGTCGATGTGAATGAAATCTACCTATCTATAATGATTTTTTTAAAGGAGTAAGAATAACAACTCTTGATTCTGCAGTTAAAAATGTCTATGGTAATGAAACCTTCAATTGGAAACTGTTTAAATGTTTATAAATAATGATGTAATGAGAACATGTTGCCTCGAGTTGGTTGTAGAGATACTGTAACTCAATCTGTCAATTTAATAAAGCTATGTTTGTCCTAGCTGTTAACAACTTGGTATTCTGTGATGTCAGTGCTATCACATGCAATTGATAATTCAGGAAAAAAGGAACAAAGAAAATAATAGTGCAGTCGTCAGATAACTTGATTGTTTATGAATATACAGTTTTTCTATTCTAACTATATATTCATGTATTCATCCATTTTGGACCTCTGATAAAAAAAATAACATAGTAGCTTTCTTTCTTTCTGTACAATATAATACAGTGAAGACAATATTTATATAGGATCAAACAGATTATAAAAAACAATAGGAAGCTAGAAGAAAGAAAGGAATATGGTTAAACATAATGCATGGTAATGTTTTTCTTTTAAGTAATTAGCAAGGATCGGTGCCCTAGTTGTTAACATGATGTTCACCTTCAGAAATCAGAAAAGAACCTACTGCTATAATGGATTTCTGTTAAGTTATTCCAACATACAGAATTGAACAGTAAAAGAATACATGCATGGATCTAATCTATAGCTGCTAAAATATAAGATGCATGATAACATAGTCTGTGCATGGGTGGTCTTTTGGTTTATATATTTAGATGCATGCTAGGTTTCATTTTTAGGTGGGCAGATTTAATGCTACCTCTCTGTACTGGAGTATGATGCAGCTCCACGCATGGGTAAAACTACAGAGGAGTCATTTTATCAATTCGACAAATCTAAATTAACTAGGATCTGACGTTTTCTACTATTGATTAATAAATAGCAATACTAAGCCATTTTCTAAGAGCATTCATATGATTTGAAAAGAAAACACAACAGAATAGAACCTAAGTGTAATGGGATGAACAAAGCACTCAAGAAACCAGTTCCACCCAACCTGCTCCCAAACATCCAAGATGTCTGCCTTAGGACCCCCGAGCCTATCCACTGATCCACCAAGAGGAAAAAGGTTCTGCAACTTAGGACTTCTGCTTGCAACAGCAAGAAAATTTATATGTCCAGCCTTATAGGCTTAGTAATCCATGGGATCAGCACCAGCACCTCTGGTCTGTCCTTCTCATAACATTTGCAGACTTATACTTGCACTCTCCACAGCCTCCCCTATTCGAATCTCTCAGCCATCACTTGATGAGCATGAGGGAATGTTTCTGCAAAAAACATTGTAAGAGCTGCCTGCTCAATTCGAATTTCCTTTTATAAGCTGCCTAGGTCTTTTGAAATTAGTTGGTCATTATTGAGCTGCCTTCTCACCTCTCTCCACCTGGAGAGGGAATGCCACAAAATTAGGGGGAGTTGTCCCATACCAACAGCTAATGGCAAAGTGCAAATGTTTCCATCTGTCCCAATCCTTCCAGCAGCTTCCGTTCCTCCTAGTGGGCCAGTCGATACTCTTGTAATAGCTTTCTTGAGTGTTTGTCTCCCAATTTCATTTATTAAATAATAATAATGAGTCATCACATTCATTTTTGACCTACTTGGTCATAATTACAAACTTGTAATTATAATTTAACACAAAGTATTTTTTTGCAAAAGGATAATAGTAGAAAATAATTATTCTCAAAAATTGGGTAGGTGACACCATGCTCCATATGTATTGTACATGATCCTTTGGCAGAGATCTGAGAGTTGTCTCCCATGTGAATAGTAGGCCCATCTTTGAGATCTAAAGAGGAAAATGATTCTTTAGAGGAAACCACGTGGTTGGAGGCTCCATAATCTATGACGAGGGCCTTTGATTTTGAAAAACCAGCCATCAATGCATGGCAATCCTCATGACCATCAGATCCACTTCTAGAATCAAACATCTTTGCTTCTTTTGGAATAGCAATTTTGTTATGTTCAAGAAGCTTGGTTAGTAGGTCTATTTTCTTCTCCATGAAAGCTTTCATAGGATGGTTTCCTCTCTTGCAGTAGGGATATGTAGATCTCTTATGTTTGTCCTTCTTGGAGCTGGAGGCTCCTTTTGATAGACTTGACTTATTATTCACCTTGGATTTAGATGACTTCTTATATTTGTCTTTTTGCCTCTCTTTCACATTCATCCCACTTGCTTCTCTAGCTAGAAGAGGCAGATCTTTGGAGGCCTTGATGGTGCCCATTTGAATCAATTTGTCCTCTTCTTGAATGAGAGCATCAGTGAAGACTTCTAAGGTTGGAAACTTCTATCCAGGGATTGAAATTCATCCAGAATGGAAGGTAGATACAAAGACTGAAAACTGAGATCCTATTTTGCTCAGAATGGAGAGCACCAATTGTTCATCAGTTTTAGTGATGCCACAATGCTTGCATTGCAAAACCAATTTCTTAAATTTTGAGAAGAATTCTTGAATGGTCTCGAAATTGCTAGGTTGTAGGGAAACCAATTCATTTTCGAGAATATGGCCTCTTAGCCCATCTTGTTTTCCAAAAAGACTCTCCAACTTTGTCCATAACTCATTTGGAGTCTTCAATCCTTCAATACGAAACAATATATCTCTAGACATACGAAGGCATATGAAACCAAAGGCTTCATCCATTTTATTTAGATGCTTGGTTTTCTCTACAGTTGAATGTGGTTCGGTTTCTTTTCCCATCACCAGTCTGGATAGTTGTCTATTCCACAAGTGTAATTTCATCTCACTCTTCCAATCAAAGTAATTGAAGGGAGTGAGGATCATAGGAGAGGAAGGAGCATTTGAATTGCTCATGTTGACTACTGGAACAAGTGCAAAAGTGAAACTGCTACTGCAACTGCTGGAACTTCGAAATACCTGCAAAAAACTCTCAAGAAAGGAGGTAGAATATACTCCCAAATGGCTCTCATACCATGTGAAGATGCTCATAGTAGATCCAAGAGATGATGTAAACCTCACAATGAAATAATTTAGGAATAACAAAAGAAGAATAGAGCAGCAGAACATAGATCCAATGGAGCTCAGATAGAGGCAGAATAATTACACATGTTACATTAATCTGAATAGTAAAACAATAATTATACAATGGTCAGGATTCGAATACACTATGTGTGATTCGAATTAGCCTGTATGGATAGATCCAAAATCAGTGGAGTGTCATCAAAGCACAACTAGAAGTCTATCTCATCATCGATGGAGTCATCAATGCACAAGTAACTGTCAACCATCAGTCAAACTGAGTCTAAGTGAGTGTGGTAGGTGTGACTGAGTGTAACTGGCACATGGAGGCACTAACTGAATGAAGGAGGCTCAGTGGAGGGTGTATGAGGAGATAATTGAAGTCAGAATGAGCAGTCTAGTCTCACTGGAGGTCCATCGAAGTGATACAGTCAGTTGAGAGTCAGTCTAGCCTTAAATCAAGGAAAGAATTGAAGATAACTCAATTAACTGAAGTATAATTGAATGGTAGGTGGGAGAGGGTGAGTGGATTGCTTAATTCAAGGAAGAAGGGGGAACTATGCTCTAGGAGGGCTAAAAATGGTTAGTGAGAAGCTCCCGAGGCTAGCTAGTTGAGGGCTAGGTGCTGGGACTGATGAGTGGGATGCATGCAATTGCATGCATGCATGCAAGACTGATAATGAAAATAATTGAAATGCTAGTAGGACTAGGATGGAGTGTAGGAATATCCTAATAGGTTAAACAAAGACCATATCGCTTAAACCCACACCACAAGGAACGAGTACAGGCGGAGGTTGAGAGGATGTTGGAAGTCGGTATCATTGAACCTATAGAAGAGTCAGAATGGATTAGTCCGATGGTCGTCCAAGATAAGAAAACTGACGAAGTGAGAATTTGTGTCGACTTAAGAAAGTTGAACGATGCCTTCTTACACAACTTGTTCCCGACACCCTTCAGGAAATTTGGCGGTCAAGAAATTTATTCATTTATGGATGGGTTCTTAGGCTACCACTAAATTAAGATTGCAAAGGAGGATAGGCATGATACCACGTTTGTCACTGGATGGGGGTGTTATCAATATACAATGATTAAGATGAAGTACTCGAAGAAGTCGGTGGTCAGGAAATTTATTCGTTTATGGATGGGTTCTTAGGCTACCACCAAATTAAGATTGCGAAGGAGGATAGGCATGATACCACGTTTGTCACTGAATGGGGGTGTTATCAATATACAGTAATGCCATTTGGTCTTAAGAATGCCCCCGCAATATTCTCACGATTGGTAGTTACGGCATTCAAGGACTATATCCATAAGTTTCTCGTGGTATACATGGACGATTGGACCATATATGGGCTGGTCAAGAACCACGTCGCCAACCTCAGATTGATATTAGAATGATGTCGCCACCACCATATATCCCTTAACTTGAAGAAATGCATCTTTTGTGCCCCATTCAGGATACTGCTGGAACACATTGTTTGTAAGGAGGGCCTGTTAGTTGATCCAGCAAATATTTCCATCATTGTTGACCTTCCACCCCCGACAACAGCTAAGCAACTCAAGGCAACGTTGGGCCACATAGGATATTACCGCAAGTTCCTCAAAGGATATGCCGCAATCACAGCACCCATGGAGAAACTACTAAAGAAGGATGTGAAGTTTGAGTGGAATGAAGAATGCCATAAGAGCTTAGATGTTCTAAAGACGAAGATGGTGGAAGCACCCATCCTTGCCTTCCCGGATTGGAAGAAAGAGTTTCATGTCCATGTTGATGCATAGTCCATCACACTAGGTGTTATCTTTTCCCAACCAGGTGACAGCGACATCGACCATCCGATAGCTTTCGCAAGTAGGAAGCTGTCGACGACCGAAAAGAAATATACAACCACTGAATGGGAAGGATTAGCAATGGTATATGCCTTGTAGAAGTTTCAACATTATCTTTTAGGGGGCCACTTCAAAATGTTCACTGACCACTCAGCACTGAAATATTTGGTGAACAAGCCTTTGTTGGTGGGGGGAATTTTCTGATGGCTACTACTTTTTCAGGAGTTCGACTTTGAAATCATTGTAAAGCCAGGATGGTTGAAAGCAGGACCAGACCACCTATTAAGGATTGAGTCAGGAGAGGAACCGCAAAGCATCAATGAAGGATTACCAGATGCTCAACTATTCAGAGTTGAAATGATCAACAACTATTATGAACCAATTGTTCGGTTCCTAGCAACAGGAAAGGTACCGGATGAGTTCACCACCAGTCAGAAGAAACAGTTAGTTGTCAAGGCAGCAGACTTCCAACTAATTCTAGGACAGTTGTATAAGATGGGCCCATATGAGATATTGGGCCGCTATGTTCTCCCACATGAGCAGGAAAGGATTCTAGCGGAGGCACATGATGGCATTGCTGGAGTACATTATGGAGGCCGGGCCACCGCAAAAAAGATCCTAACGGCCAGATTATGGTGGCCAACCATGCATAGCAATGCCACTGACTATGCCAAGACCTGCGATGTCTTCCAAGGCACAGGAAAACCATCAAGGCGGGATGAGATGCCATTAGTGCCCCAGATTACATTGCAAGCATTCGACAAATGGGCGGTCGGGTTTGTGGGCCCCATTAACCCCCAGGGAAACACACCAGATTGTGCTACATCATAACTGTGACAGAGTATTTAACACACTGGACGGAGGCCGCGCTAGTCAAGGATTGTACCGCATCGACGACCACCAGATTCCTCTTCGACAATGTGGTCACCAGATTTGGATGTCCAAAGGTTTTGCTCAGGGTTCATCGCAGGATTCCACCAAAAGGTTGAAAAGGATCGCCAGAAAGCATGGCACGATTGCCATATTAGGTAGAAATATTTTTAGAAAGCAGACGCAGTGTTGCTATACGATAGCAAGTTCACAAAACACCTAGGTAAATTACAAATGCACTAGTTAGGACCCTACATCATCAATTTTGTTACTAATGGTGGTGCAGTGCAGTTACATACTTTAGATGGGGCATTGTTGACTCACATGGTGAATGGAAATAGGCTAAAGCCCTATCACTGCGATCCGACACAGTAGTACAAAATATATATATATATATATATATATATATATATATATATATATATATATGATGGAGGACTTGAATGAACAACGCAAAGACACGATGGCCAGTCAGGCTCTGACAAGGACAGACACGGAAAAAGGTGCGACCAATCAGATAGAGCTTTGCCGCTACGTGTGAAGGTACAACCAGCTCAACCAAATGACACTCTACACGTGAGACTCACATCCGAGCATGCGACCGTGGACAATCATCACCAAAAGATGATGGTGGAAAATGATGATTGCATCGCCAGAGTATGGCCAATATTGTGCAAACGATGACAGCACCAGACCTCGACGACATGAAGTGCAAGCATAAATACCAGCAGTAAAGGCCAATAGAACAACACAGTAATGATGAGTAGGGAGAGGAAAGTTAGGAAGTTTCATGCTATTGGTTGATTAGGCAGTTAGTTGAGTGAGGAGTTCCAAGGAAGCTGTGGAAAGGATGCGCTGAGAGCCAGAATGATGAGTGTCCATGAACAACCAAAGAAGGAAGCCGCGCAGGGACTTTGGGGAAACCAAGTTAAGGTATCATCCAAGATGTCGAAGTGCGTGGTGATAGTGCAAAGATTCATTGTCCCGATGACTATGAGAATGCGAGGCATGGAGGCTCCCTGGCACCAGTAGAAGGCATCCTAGGGTGCGAAATAGATGTATCAGACCAGTCGACCTGTTTCCCACTGTGGAGATGTGGATGAACCTTTCCTCAGTCGAGAATGACCATGAGACAAGGCGGTGGTTGCCCGAGAGGTAGATGATCAAGGTTCCAAGTGACTAGAGGATGAGTTCGAGAAATACATGACAGCGAACAGGATCAACATATTGGGATGAGAAGTATGCAACAGCGAGCTCCAGATGACAAGAACAGTTTCGGAAGGGCAACACAGCGATGGATAAGGGAAAACCAGAGGTGTCCAACTGAGGTGGCTCAAGGATGAGCCACAAGTTTGTGTTGGGGGCCTGTTGGCATGGGATAGATCCGCAGGAAGTGTGGAAGTCGATAGATGCGGAAGCCAAATCCCATGAAAGAAGGAATAATCGCGGAGTCCAAGGAAGCGCAATAATAGTTTAGAATACTTAATTGTTAAGTCAGGTCATTTGGACCATGTTGTAATAAAATAAAATCATATAAATAGAGGAGAGTTGTAAGCCTAAGGGCAAGTTGGATAAGAGATATTGAGATAGTCTCGCTATGCTCTGTTCGGAGTATTGTATCCGCGGTGCGATGTTTTGACTGTTTCTGCGACGGGTTTTTTCGCAGTGTTTAATGAATGCATGGAGATGTTCGGTTATGATGTGATATCTATTTTATATCTTGTAAAATGATGAATGATTATGTATGTTTATGGTGCTGCTGATCTAATGGTGCTTAATGTGACTGAGTAGGATGAGTTGGTTAATGTGAATGGTTTATGTTGAATTTGCGAATTGCTTCTAATGCGAATGATAAATGAATAGTTGATTATAGAGTTAGTCATCTCTGGTTTGTGCGATAGTGTGAATTCTATGTGTAAAAGCATATCCTCATCGCCACTACAGAAGCTTGGTTCCTGCAGCACCCATATCCACCTCGGGTGAGACCTCACCTGCTTCGCAAGTGTTGCTGGGAAGGGTAACTCCTTTCCGGGCCGATGAATAAGGGGTTGTTAATGTTGTTTACAACAGTGTGAACCCCTGTCGAAAGACCCTGTTTCAACACCAATGATTCGAATGTGGCCAGGAAGCACGAGGGGGAAAACAGTTTGACTGAATGAGTCATCTCTGTTATGGTGGAAGCTTAAGAAATAGAATGCACAAAGCAAGAATACACCAGAGAGACATAACACAAGTATACACAGACAATATACAGGAATGCAAATTGATATTCTCCACTACTGGATATGAGATCATCGATTGATGTATGTTACAATATTATACATGCTTATATAGAATATGCTGAGACGCTTGGGTGCCTGCCCGTTACGTTTAGTTAGAAGAGAATTTAGAATAGTTCGAAAGTTCAACCATTACAATCGACTAGAAGACAGAGAGACAATCTGTCAAAGTTCGACAGTCGCAAGTCGCAAGTCGACGCTGCATGTCGACGTCGTGAAACTGTGAGGTCACAGAACTTGTCACATCCGCGGAGTTGTCGAAGCCATGTCGAAGTCAGAACTGGTTGAAGTTGTGTCGACGTCGATGAATTTTCAAATATGTGTCGAAGTTAGCATCCGACAATAATGAAAACTGCAATGTGGATCGAGAAAGATCAACATTGGTTCTGAGAATGAACCAAAGTTTGCTTCTATTGGGGATTATTAGGATGAAGAAACACTAGGACAGATTGCAGACCTACTGCGCGAATATTAAGATTTATTTCCCACCAAGTTTTATGAAATGAAAGGCATTTTAGGTGATTTGGGAGTTATGAAAATACCTCTCAAGCCAGATGTGAAGCCTATTAAGCAAAGAAATTACAGATTGAATCCAAGATGTAAAGAAAGGTTCAAGGAAAAAATCGATAAGATGCTTGACGCAAGAATTATTGAACCAGTAGAGGAATCAAAGTGGATAAGTCCTATAGTCATTCAGGATAAGAAAGAGAAAGACAAGATCAAAATCTGTGTGGACCTTAGAAATTGAAACGATGCTTCGTTGCATGACCCATTTCCTACTCCATTTACAGATGAAGTGCTAGATAACATTGGAGGAAAAGAAGCATACTCATTCACTGATGGAGTTTTTGGATATCATCAGATCAGAATTGCTACAAAAGAAAAACATAAGACAACATTTGATACTGAATGTGGATCATATCAGTACACAGTTATACCCTTTGGTTTGAAAAATAAACCTGCTATTTTTTCAAGAGTTGTTGTTGCTTCATTTAAGGATTATATCCATAAGTTTTCAGAATTCTATTTTGATGACTGGACAGTATTTGGTTTACTGAAGAATCATTATGAAAACTTAAGAATTATATTAGCGAAGTGTATACAGCATCAGATTTCCTTGAATATAAAGAAAAGCATCTTATGTGTTCCTTATGGAATTCTACTAGGACACATTGTATGTAAGCAAGGACTAATGGTTGATCCAGGGAAAATCGTTGTCATAGTGAACCTACCAGCTTCTAACTCAGTAAAACACCTATGCACTACATTGGGACATACAGGATACTATAGAAAGTTTATCAAAGGATATGCACATATCACTACACCAATGGAAAAATTGTTGAAAAAGGATGCGAACTACATTTGGACTGAAGATTTCCAAAAAGGATTGGACACATTAAAAGAGAAAATTGTCATTACGCTTATTAAAGTCTTTCCGAACTGGAACAAACCATTTCATATGCATGTATATGCTTCATCTATAGCACTTGGTATTGTACTAGCTCATCCAGGTGAGGGAGATATTGATCATCCCATTGCATTTTCAAGTAGAAATATATCTTCAACAGAAAATAACTATACTACGACAGAAAGGGAAGGCTTAGTGATGGTATACGCATCGCAGAAGTTTAGACACTATCTGCTAAGTTCGCATTTCTGCATGTTAATTGACCATTCAGCTTTGAAGTACTTGGTCAACAAACCAGTGTTAGGGGGAGAATATGCAAATGGTTGTTTCTATTTTAGGAATATGATTTTGAAATCATTGTGAAGCCAGGAAGATTGAATTCAAGACCTGTCCATCTCTCTGGAATTGAGTCAGGCGAAGAACCTAGTAATCTGGAGGATAGCCTACCAGATGCGCAGTTGTTTTCTATTCACATAGCCTACAGAGTTTACTACACAACAAAAGAATTACCATAATTTTCGGACAATTGTACAAGCTAGGACCAGATGAAGTATTGCGTAGATGTGTATTGGAACATGAAAAACCGATGATACTTGTTGAAGCATACTCAGGTGTATCTGGAGGACACTATGCAAGAAGAGCTACTACGCAGAAAATTTTGAGATCAAGACTATGGTGGCCTACAGAAGGAACAAAAGTTCCTCAATAAAAGAATAGCCAGAACAAGTAATGTAAGAAAGCCATAAATGGCTAAGTAGTAATGTAAAAATGAATGTATGATGGATGATAATGGTTACATAGTTTGGGGCTTTTATAGGCCCATCATGTGCCTTCTCAACAAAAGGTCATGACTATTGATATTTGTTTAATTAATAAATTAATATTAATAGTTAATATTAATTTATTATTATTTTGTTGTTACATTGCCTTCCCCTTAAGGGAAACTTTGTCCTCAAAGCTGTATTGAAAACAATGTATGAATTCCCTTGAACTGTCGTCTCAGGGTCCTTTCCTTTTTGTAATTACGACACTTGATGAAATGAGACGATACGAGTTACGGATTCCCAAGGAGAATTATCGCATTGTATCTATTGTGGTCCATCCCAGATCTATTTTTATTGGAGCTCTGGGATTATTTTGTGGGACGGGTCATTTCAATTGTTGCTTAGTATGTCGATCTTTTCGCCTGTCAACATAATTATTCTGTGAGTGCTTGTTTTGACCCTGTCGTTGGTCAAAATGGTGATTATAATTGGGGTGTGTGTAAGGCGTATGCGTTGTTTGTTTTTCTTTCTTTTGAACTGCGGCAAGGACTGCCTTCACTTCATCGACTTGATTTTTGGATGCATCTTCCTGGATTTGTGCTTCTTGGTTCTCTAGTAGATTTTTATGATTCTGAATCTTTTTTATTCTTTCATCTTGCGACTTTTTGTCAATTTCCAAATTCTTGATTAGATTCTCTAGTTGCTGATTATGATTCTTTAGACACTGGTTTTCTTGTTGTTTTTCTACTATTCTTCCTTCGAGGTCTTCACTGGAGTGTTCCCTCTTGCTACTGCATTTCAATTTTTTTATCTTTGTAATCAGCGTTTTGTTATGATTTCGTAGTTGAAAAATTTATTCGGTATTGCTTGATAACACCTTGTTGACTTTTTTTAGTTCCAACTTATGTGTCTTCTTACTATCATCATATTGTTGCTGGAGTTTTTCTTTTTGTTGCTGATGATGATGTAACTTTGTTTCCTGATTTTTTAACTTTTCATGTACTTGCGCCAATTCGTCTTCTTTTTCCATGATGACTTTGTTTAGACGACTAATTTCCTCTTCTGAGTCGACATTATTTCCATACGGATATTCTTCGACTTTGTTTGGTTTTTTTATCTGGTCTTCAAGTTTTTGAATGATACTTTCGAGAGGTGATATTTTCTCGTCTTTATCTACTAACCTTTCTATGAGTCTTTCTTTACTATCTTCCAAAAATTGAATATTCAATTCTAAGTTAGTAATCTTTAGTGTCTGCTTGGTGTTTTCTAACACTAGACTATTATTGGTCGCCTTGCACTGTTCTAGTTGAGTTGAAACTGTTCGTAACTGTGATTGCTGTTGTGAGTGACCTAGATCGTCCCTCATAATAAAACGTTTATCACATATTGGACAAGATCGATCGTAATTTTTAAAGGTTGCCGGATATTGGAATTCCATTTTGCAATAAGGACACTTAGTCCATTATTTGGATTTATATATGGAATCCATAATTCCTTCAATAAATCCATAATTGGCTTCAATGACTTCTTCACTATCTTCCGAGACTTAATATCCACTCTTTTTAATATCTTGTTTGACTTTGACTTATGTGGTGATAAATAATCTTTGATTTCTTGACGATTGCTTTGAATTATTCTTGATTTGTTCTTCTCTTTTCTTCGATAATTATCACAAAATCTTGACTTCTTTATTATGAGGTCAAATAACCTTTTTTTCAAAAATAATTATTATTTCTTTTGAATAAATAATAATTATTAACTAATTAATTAAAAATATTATTATTGATGTCTTATATAAACTATATATAGTTTAATATAAATATTTTTTTCAAAAATTAAAATATTTAAACAAATATAATAATATATTATAATGTTTAATATTTAAATTTTTTTGTTTTAAATTAGGGTTTCAATGGCCCGTGGAGGAGGAGCGGCTGGAGCAATGGGTGTCGGTGTGGAGGTGGATGGTGTGTGCAGAGGACATGGTTGGGAGGAGGAGTAGCGAAAGGAGAATGGATGGTGGAGCTGGATAGAAGGAGGTCGCAAAGGTTTAATGGGAAGCTGACGGGGGTCTGCGGTGTGGAGAGCGCAGTGGTGGAAGAGGAATGTGGAGGAATGAAGAAGGGGAAACCATTGGTGTTGTGGGTGAGTGGAAGGTCGAGTGGTGCGTAGAGTTGGAAGAGAGATGACGAGCTGGAATGAGGGGGTGTGAGCAGGCAAGTGGAGGAGGGTGTGCAGAGGAGGACGTGGTGAGGAAGTGCGATCGGTGGAGTGGGGGTAGGGGACTCAACAGAGGAGAAATCGATGGAGAGAAGGTGTGGGGGTGGTGGCGGCGGTAGAGGCGGAGGTGGAAAATGGTGGGAACGTGGAGCTGTACGGGAGTAGAGTGCAGCTGCGAGGGAGGGGGAAGGACGCACGTAATGCAGGGAGGAAAATGGGCGCTATGAGATGGAGAAGCTGGTGCGAAATAGGAGGAGATGTGAAGTGGTGATATGGGGATGAAGGGATGGATTAATGGGAGCATGAGGGTAGGAAGGATGGTGTAGGGAGTGATGGTAGCGGAAAGGAGGGAGGATGGTGCACCTGGGAGATGAGAGGGTTCGATGATGAAGGAAAGGGCAGATGAGTTAGAGCAGTGAGAGGAGAGTGAGTGAGGGGCAATAGCGAGTGTAATGGATAAAATATAGGTCTTGGTCAAGGACCACAAATTCAAGAAACTTGAGAGTTTAGCCACAAGTCGAGATCAGCGAGCTCTGATACCACTGAAGGAACAAAAGTTCCTCAATAAAAGAATAGCCAGAACAAGTAACGTAAGAAAGCCATAAATGGCCAAGTAGTAATGTAAAAATGAATGTATGATGGATGATAATGGTTACATGGTTTGGGGCTTTTATAGGCCTGTCATGTACCTTTTTCGACAAAAGGTCATGACTATTGATATTTGTTTAATTAATAAATTAATATTAATAGTTAATATTAATTTATTATTATTTTGTTGTTACACCTACAATACACAAAGATTCAAAAGAACATTTCTAGAAATGCGATGTATGCCAAAGAACAGGAAATCCATCTCGTCGGGATGAGATGTCATTGATGCCGCAACTGACACTTGAATCCTTTGATAAGTGGGATATTGACTTCATGGGACTTATCAACCCACCAGGGAAATGAACTGGCTCAAGGTATATCAACATAGCTACATATTATCTAATGAGATGGGTCGAAGCAAAACCAGTGAAGGACTATAGCGCAGTTACTTCCACACAATTAATCTTTGAGAATATTTTGACAAGATTTGGTTGTCCAAATATTTTAATGAGCGACCAGGGAACTCATTTCCTGAACATAACTATTGCATTCTTGACAGAATAATTTCAGATCTACCATTAGAAGAGTACACCATATCATCCACAAGTTAATGGCACTGTTGAAGCCTTTAACAAAGTACTGGAAAATGCATTGAACAAGGTATGCAACATAAACAGGGATGATTTGGATCTCAGAATATCAACAGTATTATGGGCATATAGAACAACTTGTAAGAAGTTAACAAGATATACACCTTTCAGATTAGCATATGGACAGGAGGCTGTCACGCCCATGGAATACATAGTACCAAGCCTGATAATTGCGGCATTCATAGGTATGGCTGATGAAGAGACAATGGATGAAAGATTAATACACTTAGTTGGACTGGAGGAAGATCGCTTCATTATAGGTTTTCACCAACAAGTCTAGAAAGATAGAGAAAAAGCATGGCATGATAGACATATGAATACCAAAATATTCTCGGTAGGAGACCTTGTACTCCTCTACGATAGAAAATTTATGAAACTTCCTGGAAAATTCAAAATGCATTGGTTAGGACCATATATTCTTAAACATGTCACTAGTGGTGGCGCAGTTCAGTTAGCCACACTACTTGAAGAAAATTTGAAAGGACTTGTTAATGGAAGTAAACTAAAGCCTTACAGGGATAGTCCTACCCCTCTAGACATCAGTTAAGCACCGCAAGAAAATTCTAATTGTCATGTGCAGTTGAAATTGGACACTAAGAGTAAAAAAATAAAGACTCTACACACAATTTTGGTAAGATGTGAAGTTTTCACGCAAATGGAAGTTGTGTTGTGAAGCACACATAGAAAGTTTGTTAGAAAAACAGGATCGCAGAGCAATAACAATAAATAGAAATGAAAATATAATCACACATACACATTACAAGAGAGAAACAGATATATCGTGGTTCACCCAACATGGGCTACGTCCACACTAAAGTTTCCAGTCCTTATTATTATTCCATTCAACAAAGTGAAGGGATACAACCTGCAACACAACCGTTGCACTTCCTCTTCACTATCTCACAGTCTCTCTTTTGATCTCAGATATCTTTACAATGCATAAAACCTAATACATCAACCCTAGCCATATTACAATGTCTTTCTTTTATAAGGGAGATACAATGGGAAAATACCACGGGTTACCCAAAACCATGGGCCCGTAAAACAACCCAAAAAATTTCCTTCGGGGGATTATTGGCCCCTAGACCTCAGTGGGGGGAGACTTCTCCCCCCCCACACACCCCCCCTCCGTTGGGGTGAGTGTATAGTCCATTTTACATATCATATAAAGCTGGGGTATAAACACAGCTAAATAATAATATCTCTGAATCTAGAGATTAGGTTCCACTACAAACAATCTCCCACTTGGATACTGATCACAACAACTCCACTGCTGCTACACTTGCTGGACCTTAGACTTGGCAAATTTCTCATCTTCAACTTCACGCTAGAAGGCCAACTAAAACTGAGCAGGAAATCAGTTTCTCTCTTGTCACTACCTTTGTAAACATGTTTGTAGGATTCTGGCTAGTATGTATCTTTTTCAGCTTCAACAGTTCATCTTCTAGAACAGAGCGTATGAAATGGTACTTGAGCTATATATGTTTAGTCCTAGAATGGAATGCTGATTTCTTTGCAACATGAATGACACTTTGGTTGTCACTATACAACCTTCTATCCTTCTGCTTCTTACCCAATTCCTCCATAAACCTATGCAACCAAATCATCTCTTTACTAGCCTCTGTAACAACAACATACTCTGCTTCCATTGTTGAAAGTGCAACAACCTTCTGCAGTTTCAAAATCCAACATATTGTTGTTCCACCTACAGTAAACACATACCTTGTGGTGCTCCTCCTTCTATCCTTATCACCTGCCATATCTGCATCAACATATCCCTATAGAACAGTGTCTGAACCTCCAAAACATAATGCCTGAGTGGTAGTACCTCTCAAATACCTGAGAATCCATTGTACTGCCTTCCAATGTTCTGTACCTGGATTGTTCATATATCTGCTCACAATTCCCACTGCTTGTGCAATATTTGGTCTTGTGCACACCATGGCATACATCAAGCTGCCAATTGTTGATTGATAGGGGATCTTGGAAATGTATTTTGTATCTTCCTGTGTCTTGGGACACATTTCCTTACTTAGACTGAAATTGCTGGCCAAAGGTGTACTAACTGGTTTTGCATTCTGCATTCTGAACCTCTCCAACACCTTTTGTATGTACTCACCCTGAGACAATGTCAATTTGTGATTTTTCCTATCTCTTGTTATTCTCATACCAAGGATTTGCTTTGCAGCACCCAAATCCTTCATCGCAAATGAATTAGCTAACTTCCTTTTGAGCACATTTATATCCTACATGTTAGAACCTGCAACAAGCATGTCATCCACATACAACAGCAAGATAATATATGTTCCATTATCCAGATTCTTGAAATAAACATAGTTGTCAGAATGACATCTACTATAACCTTGTTTTGTCATAAACCTGTCAAATTTTAAATACCACTGCCTTGGAGCTTGCTTCAAGCCATACAAGATCTTTTTTAACTTGCACACCAAGTTCTCCTTACCTTTGACCTCATACCTTTGTGGATGCTTCATATATATCTCTTCCTCCAAATCCCCATGGAGAAAGGTTGTTTTTACATCTAAATGTTCAAGATGCAAATCCTCTGCTGCCACTAGACTTACGATAGTCCTAATTGAAGTCATCTTAACAACAGGAGAAAATATTTCATCAAAATATATACCTTTCTTCTGCGCAAACCCCTTTACGACAAGTCTAGCCTTGTACCGCTTCTTACCTCCTTCTTCTTCCTTCAACATGTAAATCCATTTGTTTTGAAATGCTCTTTTACCAGCAGGCAACTGAACCAAATCCCAAGTCTAGTTTCCTAACAATGAGTCCATCTCCTCATTCATGCCTTGCTCCCACTTCTTTCTAGTTTCCACCTGCATTGCTTCTTCATAACATTTTGGTTCACCAGCATCAGTCATCAACAAATAATACATTGAAAGAGAGTATCGTTCAGGGAGTCTACTTAACCTGGTAGATCTTCTTGTAGTTGCAGGAGTTTCAAGTACTTGCTGTTGTTCTTGATTTTCTGGCACCTTTGGAACTTCATTTTCTTTAATTTCATCAAGTACTGTGTACTATGTGTTTTCCTTTTCTTGTTTCTTTCCCTGCAACTGATCTTTATACATGACCTTTTCATTGAATATCACGTCTCTATTCCTAATGATTTTGTTATTTTCATAATCCCATAAGCGATAACCAAAACCATCAATCCCATATCCAATAAAGGTACATTTCTTGGATTTAGCTTCAAGCTTTGTTCTATTATCTTTATCAATATGGACAAATGCTTCACAACCAAATGTTCTCATAAATTAGTAGTTTACTTTTTTACCTGTCCATGCCTCCTTTGGAATGACACCATCCAAAGCACTTGAAGGTCCTCTGTTTATTAAATAAACAATAGTATTTACAGCATCTACCCAAAACTGTAAGGGAAACCCTGCATGCAGTCTCATACACCTTGCACGCTCTATGATCCTTCTATTCATCCTTTCTGACACACCATTTTCTTGTGGTGTTTCTGGGACTGTCTTCTCTCTACGAATCCCATGGTATGAACAGTAACTATCAAACTCCTTGCTGCAATACTCACCTCCATTATCAGATCTGAGACACTTCAACCTTTTTCCTATCTCGTTCTCAACCAAAGCTTTCCACTTCTTAAAAGTAGCAAACAAATCAGATTTCTGTCAAATGCAATAAACCCAAGTCTTCCTAGTTGCATTATCAATAAATGTAACATAATAATGAGAGCCACCAAGAGTTTGTACCTGAGCCAGTCCCCATACATCTGTATGTACTAGCTCTAAATTTTCATTCTTCTTCTATTTCCCAACCCTGAGAAATCTTACTCTCTTCTATTTTCCATAAACACAGTTCTCATAGAATTCCAAACTTCCCTGCTTCAAATCTGGCAACAACTTCTTTGAGTGGAGAATTTGCATCCCCTTCTCACTCATGTGGCCAAGCCTATGATGCCACAATGCTGTATCTGTTCCTGTGGAAGCTAAAGAGATAGAATGGTCAGTATTATGAGGACATAAATACAATGTACCTACCCTGTCTTCTTTTGCTATCACCATTGATCCTTTAATGATCTTCCACCACTTTTCTCCAAATGTGGATAGACAGCCGCCATCTCCCAATTGCCCTATTGAGATCAGATTTCTTTTCATAGCAGGAATATGCCTAACATATTTCAACATCCAATCAGTTCCATTCTTAACTTTTATCCATACCTTACCCATTCCAACAATTTTACATGGCTCATCATCACCCAATAAAACATGTCCAAAATCACCTAGAACATAATCATGAAAATATTTCCTATGGGGTGTAGCATGACATGAAGCTCCTGAATCTACTACCTAATAATCACTAGTATTATCTAATGCAAGAATCAAAGCATCTTGTAACACATCACCTACTACATTTGCTTCCTGGGTAGTTTCCTTCTGTGCATCTCCTTTCTTATTTAGAGATCTGTAGTGTTTCTTCAGATGTCCTTTCATTCCACAGTTCTAGCACTCTATTTTTCCCAGTCTGGACTTGGATCTGCCCTTTTTAGAGTTATTGCGATTACCTTGGCTCTTTCCTCTCTCCTTTTGTCTTCCCCTTCTCTCCATTGTCAACATATTACCTAATGTCTCACTTGTGCTTTTTCTTGGCATTTCCTCGCTAAGAATAACACCAATAACATCATCAAATTTCAAGGTGTTTAAACCAAAGACAGAGTTACTTACAACCATGACCAAGCTATTCTATCTTTCTCGCAATGAACACAAGATTAGAAGATCCCTAACCTCATCATCAAAGTTCACACTTACAGAACTTAGTTGATTTGTAACCGTATTAAACTCATTTAAATGATCATTAACAGATCCACCTTCAAACATCTTCATATTAAATAAACGCTTCATTAGAAATACCTTGTTGGAGGCCGAGGGTTTTTCATATAACTTACCCAATGCGCTCATCAAACCCTCCGTTGTCATTTCTTTTGAGATATTGAAATCCACCGACGAGGCCAGGCTTAGCCATATTGTTCCCAGAGCCTTTCTGTCAAGAACCTCCCATTCTTCATCCTTCATGGCCATCGGTTGCTTTGCTCTTCCTCCCAATGGAAGGAATAGATCCTTCTGGTATAGATAGTCCTCTGTTTGCATCTTCCATAGCTGAAAGTTTTTGTCGTTAAACTTCTCGACCTTAAACTTTCCTTCTTCTGCCATTGCTCCCACTCGAACCAAAAACCCTAGCTTGTTGCAGGTTTATCTGCCAAATAGACCTTCGGCTTTGATACCAATTGTTAGAAAAACAAGATCACAGAGCAATAACAATAAACAGAAATACAAATATAATCACACATACACATTACAAGAGAGACACAGATATATCGTGGTTCACCCAACTTGGGCTACGTCCACAATGAAGTTGCTAATCCTTATTATTATTTCGTCCAGCAAAGTGAAGAGATACAACCTGCAACACAACCACTGCACTTCCTCTTCACTGTCTCACAGTCTCTATTTTGACCTCAGAGATATTTACAATGCATAAAACCTAATACTTCAACCCTAGTTGTATGACAATGTCTTTCTTTTATAAGGGAGATACAATGGGAAAATACCACGGGTTACCCAAAACCATGGGCCCGTAAAACAACCCCAAAAAATTTCTTCGAGAGCTTCGCCCATGAACCCTCTTTCTCAGGGGCGCTTCCTTCGAACCCCCACTGGGGGACTGCTAGCCCCCAGACCCCCCAGATCCCGGTGGGGGGAGGCTTCGCCCCCCCGACACCCCCCCCCGTTTGGGGTGAGTGTACAGTCCCTTTTACATATCATATAAAGATGGGGTACAAACATGGTTGAATAATAATATCTCTGAATATGGATATCAAGCTCCACAACCAATAAAGTTGAGTTGCGAAGTCAGAGAGGACTCACGCTACGAAGTTAACATCAAAGAAAGAGAAATGCACAGTGATCCTCGCAACTCACATATCCGCTAGCATAAAAGGTATGCGCTGTGAAGTTAAAAGTCAACAAAGAGAAATGCATAGTGAACCTCACAGTTGACATGACCGCTAGCGAAGTTAAGGAAAACTAGTTGTTACAGTTGTCGATCAGAAAAGTAACTGTTATATAGTGTTTTTGGAAACTGCATGTTTCTGCAATTAAGGCATATTCATCCATTGAAGACGCATTCAATGAATGGAAATGAGCAATATCTAAGTTAGATTTGGACAACGGACATAGCATTTAATGATAATATAGTTGTTTTGGGCACACCATGGTGGTGAGATTCCTATAAATAGTAAGGACTGTTTACTTACCGATTTTACCACAAATTTTCAATTTTTACTGCCTGTAAATTTCTGAAGTGTTTACCAATTGAAAGCAATAGTTAGCCAACAGTATATGTATGAACAGTGGACACTAGAATAATTTTTGAGTGATTTCAAAAAATTTGGTCTGAAAGGAGTTATGAAGGCACCCATGAAACAATCCATCCCAGAACGTAGTGGTTCATCTAGGTATTCACCGAGGAACCAACTATAGCAAAAGAAATACAAGCAAAATGCCATTGAACAGGGAAAGCTGAAGGCCGCAAGTGATTAGAATCCAATTCCACCACCAGAGACCCAGGAGAGACCTATATGGATTATTCCGGAGTACATCTCTCCAAGGAGAAGCGAAGCACCAGACATGCTTCTCAGAAAGAATCCTCAGTATGATATTCCCATGCCGCCTATGTCAAGCCATGTGCAGCTTAAAGAGAATTTGCTAGGTATAATTCTTGGCTTCAAATTTGTCGATCATGATTTGTTGCAGCAAGACAAGTAGCCACAATTCCTTCCAGATCAGTATATGTACAGGAAATTTGATGAAGTTACCCAGAAAGCGACAATTCACTCAGAAGAATGGGCTACGCCGTTAAACCCATCCGGATTCTTGAATCTACTGCGCATCCCACACTTTGATAGAAGTCTAGAGCTTAAAGTTGTGGTGCGTAGGCTATTGTCATGCACACACTAGGGATATTTATGGTTGGATCGCAAGGTGGACATAAACATCGATCTCATTGTCAGGATCACGAACCTATGCAAAATGGGTGTCAATCCTGTCGCTGAATTCGTTGGGAAAAACAAGGATAAAGAATTAGCTGCGCAAATGAACAGTGAATTCGGCATAGGTAAAGGAAGTCATGGTGACGTAACTGCAAGAATCAAAGATCAAGTCATGTGCTTTACAGTTTAGCTCCTCACAGGAAAGATCTTGAGGAAGTGCAAACCAAATGAAGTACCGACTGCTGCAATATCCTTAGCAGTGAAGGCTAAGGATGGATTTCAGTTCAATTGGGAGAGCTACCTGTTGAACGAGTTTCTAGAAGACATCTGTGATACGCAGGAAAACGGATCTCCATTCCACTACAGTTGCTTACTAGTATTGGTTTCCTTTGTAGGGTGGAAGGAACCTCGGTACTAGCAAGGTATTTCCGTATTCCTTGGAGACTGACGAGGACCGAGGTTTTCTAACATGTGGGAAAAATTGAATCTAGATCGACAAAGGGTGAACAACATACAATTTCTCACCTACTATGAGAAGCTATGCGAAGTCATTTAGAAGACTCAGCGTATCACCAAGGAAGTGATGGCCCGTTATATCCAGAAGATGAGGTTCAAGGCCAGACTGCATTTCATTTACATACAGCCGCGAGTGATAATCACACCTCCTGAATGGTTTGAAGAGTTGTATCAGCTTGATGCATAGAAAATCGACTTGATCATGGAAGATTGGCCACCAGAATGGAAGGTTGATGCGCCAGCCACATGGATCACCACTTCCAAAGAAAGTGAAGTGGGAGATCCAGAAGCCAGAGGTGATGAGACAACAAGCGCACATAATCCATAACCTATCCAAGGCACGGGAGAGAAAAGAAAGGAACCCTACACAGCCATGCCAGAAGGAACTCAAAGAAAGAAGGCGAAAGCTACTAAGCCTCCACTAGATGCGCAGTTGCATGATGATGACTATGAGTGCATCGAAGCCAGAGTATCAGTGCATATTGAAGAAACACTTGCATTGAAAGAAATCAAGAAAGAGGCAGCACAAACAGGCATGATGGAGAGCCTCAAAGAATTGAAGAATCTGGTCACAAGAGTCGAACAAGTCCAGCGAGACTTGGTGAAAGAACCGAATTCTGATGATCGGTCAGGAGAATCAAACCAGAGGAAGAGAAAGGTTCATGCCTTTAACATGAGACCTTATCTAGTTAGAATTGAGCCGATGAATGTCATATTGCCAACTGAAGACGTTGCTGAAAGCGTGAAGCAGATCGCACATCTAGACATCAATGTTGGGATGTTACCCATAGAGGGGTTAGATAATCTCCATACGCAAATTGTAGAAGAAATATGAGATAGATACTTAGTATGCTATAACCAGCATTTGAAGCTGGAAGAAAGTTACAAAGAGATAAAAGATGAATGTGCACTGAAAAATAAGGAGCCCGAGTATGTGCACGAGAAGCAGCAAAAGCTACAAGAAATAGTTTCAACAGTCTGTTCCAAGATACCTGAATGTGACGAAGAGTCGAAGGTAGAAGCAACTATACTTAAGATTGGTGCCACTGTTAAGGAGGAAATGATGGACATGGAGATCTCCTATAAAGAGAAGGTTATTGATTTAGAGGCTCGACAACAATATGGAACCTCACAGCAAGATAAAGAAGTAAGCGTCGAAGCATTGAAGGATTCCACAGAAAACATCTCCGCAGAAGTGGCGAGATGTCAAATCTCACTTGATGAAATTTCTAAAGTATGGGCCATGCTACAGGAAGAACCAGAGTTGTAGAAAATCCAGGACAAGGTACAACAAAGGCAGAAAGATCTCGATTCTGTGAATATGGCCATGAAGGATTTTCCACCAAGGCAAAGAATCCAAAAATTCATAGAGAAGAGGGAACTTCAGAAAGAGTTGGAAGCATTGATGGCAAAGGAAGTGGAGACTTCAGCGAAGTTGCAACCACTACAGGAAGAATCCCTTGCGCTTTCGGAGGAAATTGAGCAGAAGTTGCAAGAACTCCGGGAAACAGAAGATACTGTGAAGGAGCAACTTATGGAACCCATCTCAGAGGAGATGCTCGAAACAATAAAGGAGTTTGAGCAAGAGGCCAAGGATACAGTTGCGAATTTAAGCGCAAATTTTCAAGAGTTCACTACAAAATCAAACATCTTATAAGGTGCGTAGGTGGAACATCATATTCAGAGTGGCTTGGACGAGCCACATGTGAGTGTTAGGGGCCTATTGGGAGAGGCCCAATTGCAACAATTTTGATGGCAAAGTCCAAGTCAAAGGATGCATTTTGATGGCAGAAGTACAAGTTAGGAGAGGCCTAACATTAGTCAATTTTGGGAGAAACAACTCCACAATTCCAGGGAGTAGGGTGTGGAGCGAAGCGAAGTGGAAGATAAGGATTTATACCATTAGTAAATGCGAAGTACTAAGGATAAGCGAAGTAGTTGGAGAAACTATGAATGAAGAGGCGGACTATCAAGATACAGGAGCAAGAAGTAAAGAGATAGGATGGTGCAAATGATGCACCATGTCAGTGTCACAGCCATGCAGTCAGAACTGCGACTGTCTGAGAAGCGTCAGACCGAGAGGAAGTGACACAAACGAAATCAGAGCTCCGGCGAAGTGAAGAAAAAGAATGGTCAATAGGAGAGCCATGTCATTTTGGGTTTAAGGGTACTATGGGGTTTCGGCCCATAGTTATTCTAAAGATGTGACCTTTAGGCACAATCTATAAAAGGAGCAATTTTGTATAAGGAAGGGTTATATTTTGTGGGTTATGTTGATATTGTAAGACTTATTGTAGATCTGTGCTAAGGGATCTAAGAGAGGAAAACTACTATGCAGTTGTGTAGGGAGAGATCTATTGTAGAGAAGAGTCTACAAACTAGAACTTTTAACCCCTTCTAAGAAATATAAGAACAGTTCCTGTGGATGTAGCTCCCATCTGAGGGGTGAACCACGTAAATATATGTGTTGTGTGATTGTGTTTATGAGTTATTTCATGTTTATGAATGTTATTATTTTATATGTATTTCCATGTGTATGTTGATGAGAATAATATGCTAAGTGGTAGACACACTTGTTTGAATATGCTAAGTGTTAATGGATTTGATGAATGCATAGTTGTCAAGTTGAACAGTTAAGGAATAATAGTAATTCGACGGAGTCTATATTGATAGGAATGCAAAGTGCGTAGTCACATAATTGCACTGTTATAGTATGTTAAATGCGTAGTAACAACGATTCAGCGGATCCTGTAGGTTGTGAGAAACGCAAGCATGCAGATACATGTTAAGGAGTGAATTGAAGAGTAGATGATAAGTGAATTGCGCATATTCACCTCACATAACATAACCGCGTGTCACTAGGTTAAAGAAACTTGATTCTGTAACCACCCATCTTCGCTTCGGGTGAGACTTCATCCTGCTCGCAGGTTGATGCCAAAAGGGCCAATGAAGTGGATTTGTTGGACCACGACTAGAAAGAACCTCATAGAACTCAAGTCAGCCCCAAGGAAAGTTGTAAGAAGAAGCTGAGTACCAACAAAAATCCACTAGGGGTAGGGGTTGATGGTTGGGAAGCCATGAGGAAACTAGTGACTGATAACGGGTGTCATCTAGTTGTCTCGGGAAACTGTAGAAAAGTGAACTATAATATTCACTTGATAACCTTAATTTTACAAGTGTCATCTTAAGATATGTTAATGCTATATTAACGGCCAATCCTAGGTAGGATTTTCAAAGATAGTATTTTGTTACGATAATTAATACTCCATCCTTGTCCTACTTAGCATTATTTACCTTTTCCTAGTAGTTGATAATGTTATTTTCCCCCTAGTGATGTGCATGTGTCATATAGGACCCATTATCCAACTAATGCTCCCTTCATCCATGATTTTAGGCCCACTAGAGTGAGTTCCCTACATTTTAGGAGCTAACTTTGCGTTCTAGTTCAATCCACTTGAGTCCCTGAACTCTACTAGGATTTTTAGCTCCGATCACCACTGATTGCGATCTAATGTACCCTTTTTCACCTACTTTGCATGCAGAACTCACTAATGCACCCTTATTGGTCAGTTAACTGACTATGACTTCAATTCACTAAGTTTTGGTTGAGTTTACTTCAATTTGGGACTCCTGAAGCACTCCAGTGGCGACAATTCCTATGTTAGACTGACATGGATTTGATTTCTCCTAGGATAAGTGAATTCTCTCCATTGTAACATATATGTTGACTATACTTATTAATGGATCATAACACACATTTATGTTTCCATCTGAGTTCCAATGCATGATTAATTTTACTACTCATTTCACTGCAACTTTCACTGTAATTCATCTTTTCTGCTCATTCTTTTCACCGTGAGGTATTCTCAGCTCTATGATCTGCTATGTTATAGAATTTCACATGGTATCAGAGCTCAAAGAGCGAAGGTTGAGCAACTTCTTTCCGTAGTGTACTAGAAGCCTTTGTTCCATAGAGAATCCTGGTTCCATTGCATTGAATTCATTGGAGAAATACTTTGAGGTCTAGCCAGGTGTGAAGGATCTGGATAAAAGTTCCTATTGTCCTAAAGCAGTGCTCAGTAGAATTTTATCTCCAAAATTGAGATTTTTTTGTAGGATTTTGAATGTTTTTCAGTGCAGCAGTAGTAGCAGTTTCAGTTTGTATTTTCTCCAACAGTTCACATGGAGAATTTGAATGTTCCTTTGTCTCCAAGGATCCTGGCACCCTTCAATTATCTTGATTGGAGGTCTAATATGAATATGGTATTGCGCAACAAGATTTTGTATAGGGTCACAACGGGCAAGGAGGTCAAACCTCAGGAAGTTGTTGAGAAGGCGAAGTACCTAAACATATTAGATGAAGCTCTTGGTTTCATGTGTATTCATATTTCTAGAGATTTTCTCTTCCACCTTGATGTATTGAAGATTCTAAGAGAGGTTTGGTTGAAGCTTGAGACTCTCTTCGATAAGCAATATGAGCTAATAGGCCATATTCTAGAGAATGAATTAATTGATCTTGAACCACTAGTAGAAAAATGGGTGATAAATGACCAGGCGACCGGTCACCATGCGAAATAAATGACTAAACCACCAAAACAGTTGGTCACCACAGTGTTTTTAAGTGAAATATGACCAAATTTGAGCAATTTTAAGTGATCACAGCTAAAAATGACTAAAATAAATGACTAATTTAGTCACGAAATAAAAAAAAATATGACTGGAGAGTCTAATTTAATAATTATATAAGATGTCCTAATTATAAAGTATTTCCTTATATGTCACACATAAATTAAGAGTTTCTATATATAATATAGCTTCCTGACTCCAACTCAAACCCTCTTTCACCTATTTAATCCTAGTAATTTTCCACTTGCCACCTCTTACCAAATCCCAAATTCTAGTTCCTAATTTTCCTGCCCCGTGTATCAACATAATCCTTATATGAACATGAATTATTCACAAGAGTAGGTCTCTCATCCTCATTATTATCCAAGTTATACCCAACAAGGTCCTTTTGCACAATTGTGTTTATTGAGCCTGATTCCTAGCCCTCCTTCATAAGGAATGAAACTGATGGATTTTCTTAACATCCAGTCTATACCGAGTTCCCTTGAACTTCCTTTGGTAGTAAATTCATTGGAATAGTTCCACGCCTTTATGAAAACCATGGATTTGACACCACTTGCAATACCGTGACTCCTCTTATGAATTTGGCTCCCCAGCGTACTCCTAGTAGGTTATTGAGCTCTAAGCTTCCAATAGGAAGGTTCATTCATGGAGATAATGTTTTCTATGGTATTTATCTTTGGTTTCCAGGAGAAGTGCAACCTCAACTTGAAGTTTCACCAATTATAGTCTATATGTCGGATCCCCTTTTGGTTGGTGGTCAACAAATTGGTGTCAACAAGAATTATATTTTCTATGGCCTATGTGCTGGAAATATTCATACTCTTAACATAAATATTTGACTCATAATGTTGCTTCATAGGAACTTGTAGATATGCTTCCAATTTCTTACCACAACTTATTTCTTGACTTTTAATTTATTGAAAATTTTATATTTTCAACATAAGATATAGTGTCTTCATTGATAATGTTTGTTATGTTCTATTTCAAACTTTGAAATTTCTATTATACCAACTAAAATAGAAAAAATAATTTATTATATTACCAGAATTAAATGTAATGTGTATTCCAAAAAAAGGATTGAAGAAAAGTTGTGCCAATTTTCTAAAAGAAAAGAATATGAAACTGCAGTAGTTCAAGCCTATAAGTTGCTCTTCTCCTTTTATCATAATTTCAATCTTCACTAGGTGATAGACGCTTAGAATTACATTCAGGATATTCACCTTCAGTGCTGAGACATATTTTCAAGTTTGAAGTGAGATGAATTCATGTTTTTTTGTATCACAAAAAATAATTTTCAATTAGCATTTGATATCCTTCTCAATAGTCCAACTCTATACATGTAACTTGAATAATTGAGAATGCAAGCATATTGTAGAATTATGCACCCAATCATTTAATTCTTCCAAGAGTTGGTTGAGGTAGTTAATGCATTGGGAATGGAGAGGTGTAGCAGCGAATTTCGTGTATGGGCAGGCCATGAATTTGGGAAATCATATTTTGGCTTCTATGACAAGAAAACACCCACGAAATGGTGCCCAAGCCATTCTTCACCCATGGTATTTGATCCGTCATGCAGTATGAGCTAGCTAGGGCATTTTCCTTCACGTTTTCCATCATTTTCCTTCATTTTCCATAGCTAGGAATTAGTTTTTGTGTTGCATAGTGGCTAGTAGGAGGAGAGTCACGATTTGGGGGTTTATATAGAGATATTGATTTTTCCCCTTGAATGCCCATATTTTTTTTATGAAATCGAATTTTCTCTCCCAGGGTTGATTCCCCCATTTAACATCTCATTTTGGGTTTCCCACGATTTTGGAAACTCATGGAAATCCCATTTGGAGCATTCCACAGTCAAAACGTGTTTCTTCATACCCAACACTTGTGCTTTGCTGTTATGTGCATGCCTATTTTGGTTTGAACTTGTGAGTAAGATATTAGTAGTGGAAGAGGACCAAAATTGTCTTGATAAAACTAGTGAAGAGAGGAACCTCGCAGAAAGATCAAAAGGGTTGGCTACTCTTCTATGCATACCTTGAAGAACACTAGAATGGAAGGTATGGCCTGAGGGATTGTGTAGCAGTGAAGGGAATGATTTCAGTGTTGGGTGTGTAGGTATTGTGGATACCAAGATAGATAGATCTTGCAGAGGTATCCATAGCTCAGTAGCATGATAAACCCAACTATGGATTGGCTTGGCTGATTTTGGTATATATTTGGCTATGTGTGAGTCTGTTGTTCCCTTTTTCCTTGTAGAAATCATGCCCAGCTCGGGGGGTGGTAGTTTTGTTGATAGATTGATGAGCACAACTGGCCTATGGTTGGGTGGAACATTGCAGTTGCATAGCCAGTTGCTTGGGACTACTTCGTTTCAAGATAAGTATTCTCTTGTGTTAATTCTGCAATGTCTTTAATTGATGACTAGTATGAATATGTTGAATGCATGCTAGATGTGTAGTTGAATTTACTTCTGTTGTGTTTCTTACATTTATACATCTGCATATGTCTTTTTATTTTCAATGAATTTTGTAAATGATCATGGGGCTAGACTCCCATCCTTAGCGTCATGTTCTCTCCATCGCACT
Organism: Larix kaempferi; assembly: GCA_027924585.1. Taxonomy (NCBI): domain Eukaryota; kingdom Viridiplantae; phylum Streptophyta; class Pinopsida; order Pinales; family Pinaceae; genus Larix; species Larix kaempferi. The sequence continues at coordinate 19,531,863 of BSBM01001102.1, forward strand.
AGATCGATGAGAGGGAACATGACAGTGTGGTATTAGAGCCACAGGTTACAACATCGACCCTAAATGGGCTAAGTTGAATAGTTTGCAGAGGTAAGGTCACCTCCTAATGAGCATTGATCGTCAAAGAAAGAATGAAAAATTTCAAATTCTTCTAAGTGTTTTAAGTTTTTTTGCTAAGTATGTGTCGGAGAAGAAAGTGGAAGGTCACCGATGTGCTTGGGTGAAAAAAATTGGGAAATTCGTCGAAAGGCATTTTGGCACAAAAATGCTAAGTCCGTCGAATCGGTGCAAGATTGCGAGTCAGGCCGAAATGATCAACGGAAAAAGGCGAGTTTGCCGATCAGAGAGAATTCCAAAGTGCGTCAAAACAGTCGTGGGAAAAAGGCAAGTTCGTCGATCGGAGAGATTTCCGAAGTGCACCGAAACGGTCGGCGGAAAAAGGTGAGTTCGCCGATCAGAGAGAATTTCGAAGTGTGTTGAAATGGTCTGCTGAAAAAGGCAAGTTTGTCGATCGGAGAGAATTCTAAAGTGCATCGAAACAGTCGACGGAAAAAGGCAAGTTCACCGATCGGATATAATTCCGAAGTGCACCGAAACGATCGGTGGAAAAAGGCAAGTTCATCGATTGGAGAGAATTCCGAAGTGCGCCGAAATGGTCGGCGGAAAATGGTGAGTTCGCCGATCAGCAAGAAAAGGAAAACTTGCCAAAATGGTCGGCGCAAAATCGTGAGTTGTGCCGATCAGCGACAAAGACCAAGTCGAGCCAAACCGGTCAGCAGAAAAGGGTAAGTTCGATGATTGGCGTAAAATTGCAAGTTGCTCTAAAACATGTCAGAGGAGAATTTGAAAGTCCTCCGAAACAAGAAATTTAACCCCCATCGTCCCCTTGAGACAGTCGTTGATTGTGAGAAAAATCTATGATTTGACAATTTTGTCAATATAGGATTTTCCCATATACATACAAATAATTTATGAATTTCTGAGAATATAATGCAGCTAACAATTGTGTCTATAAACACATTTTTCATAATCATAGTCACATCAAAGGCAGCATTCCAGATATTGTAGTTGGAAAATTTGGTCTTGGTTGGGCCAAGAAGATCAACATCATGGATGATGCATAGGATCCCCATGATCCCAAGATAGGAGAATGCTGAAAATAAATCCAATGGGAGAAGAAATAAAGAGACTCCCCCAGATATTGCATCCACCATGAGGAGCCTGAGGGTGGAGTTACAAAGTTGTAGAGAAGATAATGAAAGGATCATTAAAGCTCAGGAAGAAAAAAATCAGTTGAATGTCGCCATGTTGCAAAGTCTGATAGGAATCCAAAGGAAAATTAACTCTGGGCATCAGTCGCCAAATACATAAAGGAGTCGAAGTAGTTCAAGGAGAAATTTCCGCAAGAGATCCAATAGCTCAAGAAGAGTTTCTAGAGACAGAACATATACTCCATAAATCTCTTCTAGTGGATCATCCAACTCTGAAGAATCCATTGAAGGTTCAAGCTCTTCATCTCGTAGGAATAAGAGGAAGGAGCACTACAAGAACAATTCACATGGGGAATTTAAGAAGGTAAAACCTCCTACATTTGATGGAGAGGTAAAATCTGGCCAAGAAGCTGAAGCTTGGCTTCTTGGGATGAGAAAGTATTTCCAAGTCCAAGACTACTTTGGAAATATGAAGGCAAGGGTATCCATCTTCAACTTGAATGGAAGAGAATCTAAATGGTGGGAGCACATTAGGAAAGTGCAGAAGATCAATGAAAGAAATATTATGTGGATGCAGTTCAAGAAATACTTCAAGCAAAAGTACCTCTCTGATAGGTACTATGATTATAATATCAAAGAATTCCATGAGCTGAAATTGGGACAATTGACCATGGAAGAATATGCAAACAAACTCTTGGAGCTGCTAAGGTATGTCAAGTATATTCGAGATGATAAGCTGAAAATTCAACATTTTCTAAGTGGGCCACCTAAGTCATATAAAGATAGGATTGAATTTCATTAGCCTCGAACTCTAGAGGAGGCAATAAGGAAGGCCAAGTATTGCAATGATCAAAACAAAAGCAAACCAAATTTCTATAAGGCATGGAAGGACAAGAAAAATGAGAAGTTTGACAAAAGGGGGAAGGGTTTCAAACCTCCTCATCTCAGAAATCAGCAAAGGCAGCCATCACAGGTTGTGACTAAGCCAACTCAGATGATAGGAGTGTTAACACCCAAAAAGTGTTCACTACCTCATCTACCACATTATATGGCTCATTTGTCCACTTTCCTACCATATTTCCCTTAAAAAAACCCCTTTTCCTCCAAAAATAGCAAAAATCCCCTAAAAAGGGAATAAAAAATATAAAATAATGAAGAAAAGGAGGAAAAAACCCTATACAGCTACCCTAAACCATGTGTTTCCTAAAACCATGGGTCAGCACTCCACCACCAAAAAACTATAAATAGGTGATGGAGATCCCTTATTCCATATCCGCAATCAAGTATACCCTTACTCTGCCAAAATCTCTCTCGAAACCCTAGTTCACCATTGAACTACTTTCACCTTGAGAGCCACTTTTGGCCCATTCCCACCATTGGAGAAAGAGAAGGAGCACATTGGAGCTTGGAGCAAGCCTCTTGGGCATTGCAAGGAGCTTCATCAACCTTCACATTGAAGGTAATATTAATACAAAACCCTTGTTTACAAATTGTTGTTTATTTTCCATGCACATGTTTTAGAGTAGTTTCTATTTCTGTTTTAGCTTAATAATTTACATTTACTAAACTGCTACTAAGGAGTCCCTTCTCCTTAGTAGGTGCTCATTCACACAAGCTAGGGGTAAAACCCTAGCTACAGTTTTGGCGACTCCCCTAGATTTTGAATTTCTGGTTTCCGTTATAAAAAAATTTCCATTTCGGCTGTCCCTTTCGGCCGCCGTACATCGCGTTTTTTCTCTCTGCAGTCACGTCCCGACCGCGTCTTTCAGGCCCTTACCTGCGACCCGACCGCGGCTCTCAGACTGTTTCCGACGCCCTGCCGGCGGATTCAAGTCTGATACCTGCGATCCGACCGCGGCTAATCAGCCTTTTTGCCGCGATCTGACTGCGCCTGTCGGCCATTTTCCCGCATCCCGACCGCATCTATTAGCCCTTTTGCCGCGACCCGATTGCGTCTTTTTCCCCGAAAGCCGCGACCTGACCGCGTCTGTTTCCCTCAAACCCGCGGTCTGCCTGTTCTGATTTGCCACAGACCCGCGGTCTGATTTCTGCATTTTTTCCTGTTTTGAGCCCAACCCCTTTTGCGGCAATCTTTTCTGCATCTGAACAGCCCTCTGTCCTACCTGCAGTTCCACTTCCTTACAGCCTTTCTGCAACCTCATTTTTGTTCCCTTTACAGAATTCTTTTAAAATTTCAGCATTTTTAAAATCAGAAAATTTTGCAAGTGAAAGTTTCAATTTCAGTATTATTTGATAGTTGGAAGTTGCCCCCCTTGTGACACTTCTATTTTGGGTTCATCACCTCACGAGCACACACTCTGTCACATAATTCAAGTGAGCCTTAAAAATTACCTAACTAAACCAACATTCTAACCCCACTTGGGGAACACAAAAGAATCATTGTAGTTAGGTAGGATCGGGGGGATAGGCTTCCAATAACACCCCTCGGTTACTTTCACTTGAGACATAGTTGTTGTCCAAATAGAGAACCAAAATCCCCTAGTACTTTTTGGCACGGTCACGACCAGTTTATCAAAGGGCCTCTCCCTTAGGAGGGTTGAAGTCGGGAGACTGGTTCCGGAGGCCTGAGTGGAATACCGCACTCCATTCAGTAACCGAAGGGCTACCTTTCGCGGTTCGCGGGATATCCCTGTATAGGGGTATTGTGGTCAACGGACTAAACGGCAGATTCACCTTTCTAGACGTGTCATGAACGGGGTATCTTAGTTGCCATTCTTCTAGGATTGACTACCCGGTGTCCCTCCCGGTAGGGGGATATAATAGCCACTTGGCTTTCCTACTCATATTGTCTGACTTGGATTTCATCACCTTGCAGAGGATATGTTTAGTTGAGTCAAAATACTTTTAGTTAGGTGTTTGCATGCTCCTTTACCTCCCTTTGGTCTAGTGAGTCCACCATTTTATGTTTCTAGGCAACCTGCTACTTGTTGGTATTCTGACCATCTTTGTTGTTACTCCACCTATTGTAGCACAGCTGTTGCAGTGGGTGTTTTGAGTTGGTTGTTGGCCTGAGTGCCTTGTTTTTTCGCTCTCCTTCTGCACACTCGGTTGCATTAGGATTTTTGAGCTGTTTTTCTACTCACCTCAACCCACAGAGATTAGCCACCAACTGTCACCATTGAGTCCCCAAGACATTCTCGGCGCCTCAGGGGCGAGCCCCCACAGCACGGTTCTCTTGACACCACCCGTCATAGGTTTCGATCATCATCCGTTGATACCACTCATCACAGATCTAGAGCCTTGTCCCTTGACTCCACTCGTCAGCGACATAGGACTCCGTCACCAGATATTGATGCTCCTTACTTTACCTCCGATTCTGACGAAGAGTCTGAGAACCCTATTTACACTGCCCCTACTAGCCCCATGGCTGGCACGACTTCCACTCCTTTTGTTATAGGGACCATTGGTGGCACATCCACCACTACACCAGTTACTACACCTGTTTTGGGTATGCCCTCCATGGGACCCCCATCTACCATTCCCCTCACGATACCTATTCCCACAGCGGGAATCCCTATCCCCACTACATCAGTGGCTCACACTACCCATGGTGGTGCTGGACCATCCTCCACCACCTTAGTTCCCCCACTTGGGGGCACCATCCCAAATCCTGTCCCTCCACTTGGGGGCATTGGCCCCAACTTGGTCCAACCCACTACTGTGTCACATCCTTCTTCCAGTTTGCCATTCATGTCTAGTCTCAACCTACCTGACCTGGCCAGATTGACCAACGACCCTATCCGCCACGACCCTGCGTGGCCTCATATGCCTACCAAGCTCCCCTCTGACATCCCTAAGTTTGAGGGTAAGGCAGGTGAGGACCCACAAAACCATATCATGTCTTTCCACTTGTGGTGTTCCTCCAACTCCATAGTGGATGACTCTGTTCGCCTCCGTCTCTTACAGCGCACCTTCACTGGCTCTGCAGCCAAGTGGTATATCGAGCAACCTCATGGGACCCACGCCACCTTTGCTTCCCTTGCCTCGACCTTCCTGCAGTTCTTTCAGTTGCCTGTCCGCTATGACGCGGGCGTTGAGATCCTCCTATCTTGTAGACAAAACACGGCTACCCATATCACGGACCACATCCATGAGTGGCATCGACGCCGTAGTTTATGCAAGATCAAACTAGACGACCGTATCTTCCTAGATTGGTTCCTTAAATCCCTTCTCCCTATCATTGCTAAGGATGTGGCATCAGAAAGACCCCAGTCTGAAGAAGAAGCCATCCTCAAGGCCCAACAGTTCGACCTCATTTACGCCCAGTCGGGTTACCTTTATACCGTTATACCTGACGCCCCTCGCGGTGAGTCCTCCCAGCATGATGCGCCGGGGGCATCCCACGCTGCAGACGGTATCATTGGTCGTGTTTCTTCGCATCCCCAACCATTTTCCATAGCACGTCCTACCCCTAGCCCCGACCTTTCGCGGGCTACCTCACAGTCTGGAGCAACCAACTCGTATGCTCCCATGACACATCACCACCACCATGGACCCTCATGTCCTCCTCAATGCTTCGGTCATGCGACTCCCAATTATGCCCCCCCAGTCGCGCCTCAGCCTTACTACCATCAGCAGGCTGCCCCAGCTCCTGCGCCTTCACAAGCCCAACCCGCTTATTATCCGCCACAGGCAGCCCCTGCGGCAAACCCACAACCTCCTCCGCAGCCATATCAGCAACCTCCTCAAGTTGCTGCACCTGCTCAGCCTCAACCTACATACCATCCATCGCAGCCTGCTCCAGCACCTGCGCAACCTCCGAATCCACCTGCTGCCCAAGGGCAAGTTTACGCCCAACAAAACCCGCAGCAAAACCAGAACAACCAACGCAACCAGGGCCAACAAAACCGTGGCAAGGGCCGTAATCGGGGGAACAACCAACCTGCAGACCAAGCTGGTCAACCGGCAAATCCCCCCGACAATAATAATGCAGCCCCTGCTAACCAAAACCCTGATCGCCCGCCCAAGCAGGCTAAAAACCCCAATCTGTGAACAAACCATCCTTGTTCTATTTGCGGGGTATATGGCCACTACACACATGCTTTCCCACACTTGGAGCGAGCGCGGCAACTCTGGGTTGACGATGCCCACCGCCAAGGGCAGGCAGCCCCTCAGGCGCCTCCTAACCCCCCTCAACCTCAGCAGCCACCTTTGGTGCTGCAAAACCCATTACCAACCCAAGGCGTCGTGAACACTCAGCCGTTGGCTCCCCCTCAATCCAACATACAACCCCAACAGCAAATCACGTACACTGCTCTCGATCAACCCATGTTTGACTCGGGAACTCACCACTTATTGATGATGTCATCCGCTGACGTCAACCTCCAGACTCGTCGGAACCAGTATGGCTCCACCACTGACGTACCTCCCACTGATAAACCTACTAACGCTCATCCCACCGATCAAGCGTTACGTATTCCTCCACCTCCACTAGATGGCGCTCCCAAAGCCCCTCGTTTCCCACTTCGCCGTATCAACAATAACCCCAATGCGCGCGCTGCGTCAAACTACAACATTGTAGACGACCTAGCCCAATCTCCCGCAGCCATGTCTACGTTAGAAGTCTTGAAGAACTGCCCTTCCCAGGGCAAGACTTTACTCTCCGCCATTGGGGGGATTGACCCAAATGATTCGAATTTGATGGCATTTGATTTAGACCAGTCTGAACCTCGCCTGCCTTCCACCCTAGCATTCCAAGTTTCTGTTTCCATTCGAAATCTTGTCATCCATCGATGCATCATCGATGAAGGTGCCTCCACATGCGTCATGTCTACATTCGTATGGCAGAAGTTGGGATCCCCCACTCTCCAGCAGTCCAACACTGCATTACGCGCCTACGACGGTCGTTCGACTCAGCCCCAAGGCCTCCTAGCCAATGTTCCCGTCCAGTTAGGTGTCAAAACTGTACTCATTGACATTGAGGTAATCAATGCCCAATTGGATTACAACCTTTTACTTGGCCGTAGCTATATGTATGCCATGCGGGCAGTTGCCTCTTCCGTCTTTCGCACCATGATGTTCCCCCATGAGGGACGCGTGGTTAAGGTTGACCAGCTTACTTACTATGATCCCAGTGCTCCCGCGGCACCTGAAAATGTTCTCCCCATGGTTGAACAACCTGTTTCTCGTGCCACCACCTCGTTTGTTTCATCTACGGGACCTGGAGTCTACTCAGACGCGCCGATGACCTCCACCTTTCAATCCATTCCTCCCCCGTCATCTACGCCCGAAGTGTCTGACTTATGTACCTTGTTCCACGACAACCAACCACCTAACAATCAACCGCCCTTGTTGCCTAAACCACCATTGGTACCTAGCCACATTGGTGTTACACCTATCCATACAATCCCCTTCCTAGTCCCTCCATCGGGAGTAGTAAGCGCCCCGGTCATGGCTACCCTTAGTCTCCCTGGGTTAACTTTGGGATTACCTGTATGGTATCTTTCGCCTCCCGTTCACCCGCCGACACCAGACGTCATCCTCCAACCAGTGCAACCCATGGCTACTACCTCTCAGCCACCTCCCGGTGTCTCTACCCCTTCGTCCTCCACGACTCCTCCTCCTACTCTCAACCCCACTGGAGGCAGAGGTCCACAACCTTACACTGCTGTACCACCTCCCAAGACAGTCAAAAACCCTCCAGTGTTTCGTGCTCCTCCTAAATGCTCGTTGTGCGATGAGTTGGGCCATGCGACTCACCAATGTCCACAGTTACCAACCCTACAGAAACACATGCAGATGCTCGACGATGACCCCAACATCCCAACTGTCGAACTAAACCCCACTCCCAAACCTAAAGATAAGTCCCTACGTACCAACCACTCCTGCGCCATATGCGGTGTTTACGGGCATTACTCACATCATTGTCCCGATATCCCGGATTACAGAGCAGCTCTCTATGAGATGAACAATCAGGATCTTGAGATGGCACCAACTACTATTGAAGAGATTCACCCCCCGATCTCACCCCCATCCGGGGAGGTCAACACCATTTACATGATCTCTTCCACTACTACCCCCTCGTCAACCGATTTGACGAAGCAAACTTTCCGTACTGATGAGGAAGTTCTTGAGGCCCTGACTGCCCCGGATTATCCCTGGGATGACATGCACCACCGCTCCTATTTCATCCCAGAAGAATCCTCCTCTAGCACAGCTACCCAATTCACAGTTGAGTCCAAAGACTTCCTCCCCACCAAGGTCGACTGGTTCAAGGACCCTATTCCTGCTCCTGACACCTTCGAGGAGGGTAACATGGCCAATATCTCACCCGTTATCCACATAGATATCTCTGACCCCCCTGGCGTCAATGAATGCATTGCCTTAGGAGCCTCCTGCAGTGAACAAGAGATTGAGGAGTACCGAAAACTCTTCCGAGAATTTCGTGATGTCTTTGCCTGGTCCTATACCGAAATGCCTGGTCTTGACCCCGCCATTATCGAACACCACATTGACACATGGCCTGATGTACCCCCCGTCCGTCAGAAGCAGCGCCCCATTCATCCTTCCAAGCTCCCAGCTGTTAAAGCCGAGATTGAGAAACTGCGCAAGGCAGGGTTCATTTACCCTATTGCCTATACCACTTGGTTTTCAAACCCCGTTCCCGTTAACAAAAAACAAGGCACCATTCGAGTATGTACTGACTTCCGCGATTTAAACCGCACTTGTCCCAAGGATAATTTCCCCACGCCGTTTATTGACCAGCTCATCGATGCGTGTGCGGTGCATGAAGTCCTCTCCTTCATGGATGGTTTTTCCGGATACAACCAGATTCAGATCCGCAAGGAAGAACGGTACAAAACTGCCTTTACTACCCCATGGGGCACCTTTGCCTATCGCGTCATGCCTTTCGGCCTAAAAAATGCTAGTGCCACTTTCCAGCAGGCCATGACCTACTGCTTCCACGATTTGGTCCATATCCTGCTAGTCTACCTTGATGACCTTATAGCTCGTTCCCGGAAACGATCTGACCACCTTAACGACCTTCGGCAAGTATTTCTGCGTTGTCACAAATACCAAATCCGCTTGAACCCACACAAGTGTGTCTTTTGCGTTCCGGCAGGCCGATTGTTGGGTTTCATCGTTTCCCAGAAAGGAATTACAATTGACCCTCTAAAAGTCCAAGCCATCTTAGACCTTCCCTCTCCTCGCACGCTCCGGCAGCTCCAAAGTTTGCAGGGGCGATCCAATTTCCTTCGACGATTTGTTCCTGATTATGCCACTACCGTTCATGGTTTCTTGCGCCTGCTCCGTACCCACATACCCTTCGTCTGGGATGAGCAAGCAGAAGCTGCATTCGAATCCCTCAAGAAGGCTCTCACCCAAGCCCCACTGATTTCCCCTCCGGATTTCTCCCAGGACTTCATCCTCTACGTCTCGACATCCGAGCATGCCGTGTCCGGAGTCTTGGTTCAAGAAGACGCTTCTCACCAAGAGCACGTCATTTACTACGTCAGCCAGACCTTGTCTGGTCCACCCCTACGTTACCCATATCAGGAGAGACTTGCCCTAGCAGTGGTCTTTTCCGTCCAAAAATTGTGACACTATATCTTAATGAGTCATACCACAGTCGTCGCCGACTCTAACCCCATGGTATACCTTTTAAATTGGCGACTCCTGCAAGGTCGTGTTGCTAAATGGGTCATTATCCTCCAGGAATATGACCTTACCTTCAAAACACCTAAGAGCACTAAAGCACTCGCGCTTGCCCAGCTCATTACTGATCTCCCTTCCCTTCTCCCGGCCAACCCAATCTCCGATGAATTACCCAACAATCACTTGTTCACCATCTCGTCCGATGATCCATGGTACGGTGATATCTTGCTATACCTGCGCACGCAGAAGTTCAGACCCAAAGTCACTCGTAATGGACGCCGTCGCATCCGTCACCAGGCCTCTCGGTATCTCCTCTTAGGCAATGTCCTTTACCGGCGCGGGGTTGACACAATTCTTCGTCGTTGCCTTACACACGCGGAAGCGGAACATGTCCTTAATGACTGTCATAGCGGTGCCTGCGGATGCCATTTCTCAGGGATGGCCACTGCCCAAAAGGTCATCCGCGCCGAATACTTCTGGCCCACACTTTTCACCAACTGCATCACTGCGGTCAAACACTTCCATAACTGCCAACTTTTTTCCCCCAAGGCCCGGACACCTCCTGCTCCGTTACACCCAGTCGTCACCGTTGGTCCCTTTTGTAAGTGGGCCATCGACTTCATGGAATGTAGACCCCAGTCTGCCAACGGCCACAAATATATCATTGTCGCTGTAGATTACTTCACCAAATGGGCGGAAGCCATGCCTACCTTCAATTGTACCGTCGACACTGCTGCCCGTTTCTTTTTCAACCATGTCATCGCTCGATTCGGGGTTCCTAAGCAGTTAGTCTCGGACCATGGTTCACACTTCAAAGATGCCGTCTGGCGTGCGTTATCCACCCTCCTCAAATTTGAACACCAATTTTCCTCTGCTTACTACCCCCAAGGGAACGGTCAAGTAGAGGCCATTAATAAAATTCTCAAAACCATCCTCCAACGAACGGTTGACAAGCATAAGTCCAATTGGCACCACATGTTGTTCCCTGCCTTATGGGCTTACCGTACTTCCACCAAGACCGCCACTGGTTTTACACCATTTCATCTAGTTCACGGTGTAGAGTCTGTCCTCCCCATCGAGTGTCAGATTCCTGCCTTACAGATCGCCGTTGAGCTTCTCCCTGACACTTCCCCCCTCGAGCAGCGTCTGCTGACACTTGAACAAGCTGATGAAGACCGTCGTGCCACTCTCCAGAACATTGAAGCTGCCAAAAACCGTTCCAAAGCCGGTTATGATAAACATGTTCACCCTCGAACTTTCCACGAAGGGGACCTTGTCCTCGCATATGATCAAGCCCACGACAAAACCGGTAAAGGGAAGTTTGAATCCATGTGGCAAGGCCCTTACATCGTGCAGACCTGCCTAGGCAAGGGGGCATACATCCTCGCCGACTCCGAAGGCCATCCTTTGTGCAACCCCCACAATGGGTTGTATCTTAAGCGTTTTTTCCCATAAATGAAACCGCGGCCTCATTGGTCCGTATTGTACAGTTTGCTCTCTTTTTGTTTTTCACATTTTTTACCATCATCTTACATTCATCCTTTCTGCATGATTACAGATGGACCATCTTCCACCTTGTTACACTGGCTTCGCTGATGGCGCAAGCCGCTGGTCTCCCAACCTGGCTTCTGCAGCATGGGTCTTGTACTCCCCTTCCAACGAGATGATTCACCTTGACGGAATATGTATAGGCGCTGCTACCAATAACCAGGCTGAGTATGATGCTGTGACCGGTCTCTTGACTGCTGCCCTCCAGATGGGCATATGTCACCTTCATGTGTTCCTCGACTCCCAGCTACTTGTCTCCCAGCTCAACAACTGCTACCAGGTGCGTGATCCCTGCCTTTTTAGAAAATTCCTGCGCGCAAAACAACTCAGCCGACAGTTTGAATCCATCACATTCACACATGTCCCCAGAGCCCAAAATAGTGTCGCAGACCAAATGGCCAACAACATCCTAGAATGGCATATCAATCACACCATGTAATATCATGCATCATCATCCCATAACATCTCATAAAAATATATAAAAACCCAAAAAGATTGCATCGCATCAACATTTGCATCTATGAACATAAACCATTAAACCACATGCATATCCATCGGGGCATCCACGTGCCTCAAACATACATATATCATGTCACATCACATACAATACACAAGGGGCATCCACGTGCCTAACATCCTAACCTACTTGCATCCACGTGCAATGTAAACATATCACAACTCATAAAGCGCATCCACGTGCGTACAAACACAACAACATCATACAAAAAGGTGCATCCACGTGCATATATATATATATATCAAAAAATATACATGTTCAGTGCTATACATGTCCTGAGTACCCCTGTACTCAGCTATACAAAAAATGGCTATACATCCCTAACGCCTCATCAAAATACATGCCGTAGCTACAAAACTCGGGGGGAGTCCCCTGCACTCCCTAATGGGAGTCGTATCCTGCATCACTGCCTGTATCGGCTGCCTCTAAGTCCTCCCCTCGCTCCTCCTCTGGCAAGTCCTCATCTCCTCCGGCCTCCTGTGCCCGTACCCGGTCCACCAAGATCGCCACCCGGATCGCGATGGATCTGAACTCTCGGGGTGCCCTCATGCACTCCTGAACTATGTCAGGGTCGACATCCCGCCATCCCTCGTCAGTCACCCCTATCAACAATCGATATAGTAGTGCCCGCACCGACTCCAGTGTCCCCTCCGCATCACGGCGACGGACCTCACCTCGCCCAGGCAGAGCTGGGACGGCCACAATACCCCTCCGTGCCACATGTCCTGGAGGCGGCCTCGGACCCACATCTGCAAGATCACCCATATGTCAGTCATAGTGTATCAAACTACTATCATATAAATAAAACTTGACATACATAACATGCAAGCAAAAATACATACGTACCGTCGGGACCCCATGCCTGTCCTGGTGCTCGTGGCGCCTCCGGATCTCCCGTGAAGTCCATGTCCCGATACGGGAAGTCGTCCAGTGTCAATGGTATCTGGAGCCACTGCAGGTACAACTCCTGCGTAAAATACCTCCCCACGTCGCCTCCACCACGGCGGCGCATCATCTCACCCCACCGCACCATCCGCGGCTCCCTCATACCTCTTGCCCTGATCGGCACCCGTGGCCGCAGTGTGGGTACCCTCTCCATAAAGAAGGCACACAAGAAGGAACCAAAACAAAAGCCCTTGCCAGCTTCCTTCGCTGCCATCAGCTGCCGCTGAACGCAGGTCAGGAACATCTAGCCCCACGCGTAGTACACCCCATCCAGTACGTGCTCTATCATCTGCATCTGGCCCCCAGACACCTTTTCAGGTGACTGGGAACCCAGTACCCGCACCACACATGCCGCCATGGCCTGCACCGCCGGCTCCTGTAGGTCCCTCACCAGGAGTGCATTCCTATGCACCCTCGCATCAGGACCGCAGTATCTCTCCAACATGTCCTCCATGTCGACGTCCGCGGTAACCCGCGGCTGTGTGTCTGCTACCCTGCCTAGACAGGGCAACCCCGTCAGAAAATATACATCAGTCAGGGTGAGGTCCACCCTCTCACCCTGTACTCGGAAAGCCTGTATGTCCGGCTCCCAGAAGCTGATCAGTCGGTTCAGCAGCAACGCTGCTGACCGTATCATGGGTATCTGTGCGAACTTCAGTAGTCCGCACAGTCCCAGCACAGATCGCACATGGTGATCCCCCTGGATCACAACCACGATCTCATCAGGAATCTCCCGCTCTCTCCAGAGCACCTGCGGCATCCTGTCAATCACACACAACAGACTCGTCAGACTCATGTCAACTAAATAAGTACTTTTCCCTCTCCCGGAAGCCCTCTTAGCTCGGCCCAAAACAGCGGCTTTCGGGCTTCCTGCCGCGGTTTTCGACCGCGGCTGTCAGACCTACAGTCGCGGTTCTTAACCGCGACTGTCAGCCCTAACCTCGCGGTCCGGAACCGCGTGTTCCTCTTTGGAACGCGCGGTCTTCGACCGCGTATCCCGCCGAGAAACACGCGGTCCCCAACCGCGTGGTTCACCCCGAAACTCGCGGTCGCCAACCGCGGTTTCGACCCCCTAACCCGCGGCCCACCCCACGTGGACCGTACAAATAAACCCTGGGACCCACTACCCAACCCCCGACCCTAAAAAACATGCAGGTATGAGTTTGACGGAATACCTGTATCTCCCGGATCTAAAATCGGCCGGTCGGATCGTCCACAAATGCCACCTAAGCTCTGGTCCACTCCGATCACAAGTCAAAGTCAAAACGTACAAATGACACATGTCATGTTGGACCCACCCCTATTTATAGTCAGTTGACTTTTTCTTGTTTTGGCCATTCTGACCCCATACGGAGTCCGTTTTACGAACCGTTTCCACCACTGGAATCAGCACGACGAGACCGTCATGATGGTCACCTTGTTGCATCATTTTTACCCTGTCATTTTTTGCCCATTTTTTCAGACGCCACTAGTCGCCTCGGTTTGCGTGCCACATCGGCCGTTCTCCGTTTTTCACATGTTTTATATCATCGGATTCATTTTTCCGAGCTGGTGATGATGCTTGAGATCGTTTCTCGCTCTCACCCCCCGATTTTTTGGGTATTTTTCCAAAACGCCCTCGTCACCTCGGTGTGCGTGCCACATCGGCCGTTACTCGTTTTTGACACCCTTTATATCGTCGGATTCATTTTTTCGAGCTCGTGATGATGCTAGAGATCATTTCTCGCTCTCACTTGGTACAATTTCAACATTGTGTCCCGACACCTTGCTGCCTCGGTTTGCGTGCCACATCGGCCGCTATCGGATTGTTCCACATTTTTACATGAGCCATCCACTCCTGTCATACTGCAAATGTTTCGTTATTTTGCCACCATTTCATCTACCCCACAAGGAGGCCCAACAGTGTTCCCCCCTACCCTCGTTCTTGGTCATCCTTACTGATCCTTGATTGAACACTTCCTCCTTGCCTGGCCATTCATTTTGTTCGGTATAATTTTATCCCTTTTTCGGGCCGGACAAGTCCTTTACAAAAAAGGCACTTAGGGAGTTTATGTTAAGCTCTTTTCTGACTCCTAAAAGAATGAAAAGATCGCCGAGCAATCTTGCTTCCTTTCATGCTCGTTAAAGTACCTGAAAGGGCGTCTATCTGGTATAAGTTTAACCCTTTTCCGGACCTGGTAGACTAATTACGAAAAAGGAATACTCTAGTCACACCGGCTAGAAGAGTTCTTCATTGCATCCTTTTATGCTTCTTTGGGCCTTGGAGACTAAATCTACGAAAAAGCAACCCCCTGGAGTCTTCTTACTTGCTTTCAGACTCTCTAAAATTGAACGCAACCACGAGCATGAACTGTCCTGGGCTCGTAAAATCCACACGACAGTACCATTCCATCATTCCAGAGTCTTCTTATCGCTTTCAGACTCCTTAAAATTGAAAGCAACCATGAGCATGAACTGTCCCGGGCTCGTAAAATCCACACGACAGTATCATTTTACACAAACTTCTTCTAGTTCCTTAACCCATGAAGAAGTACCCACCCGTGCCTCCTGGCACTACGATCGATCATCTCGGCAGCACCCCCAATCAGGTCACCTTTGTTCAGAGTATTCTGCAGTCTCCTGCCATTTTATACCAGCTTGAGTCTCCCTCAGACCAGTCACCCTACCCGATCCACTATAGCTATGATCCCTTTCCCCTTAGTCTGTTTCATATGCTGCCAGATCATTCCCATTATCATACTCTGAACAAAGGAAGTTTGAGTCCACCCACTCTACTTGCCCAGTTGTCCCCCCACAGTTTGGCAATCCTGCCACCAGTACTATCACATTTCGGTTCTCCACCTCGCGCTTCTGTTAAGGAAACATCATTGCCTTGATAGTTACAGGTCTCCCTCTGTCGACGACAGCTCCTCTATTCCAGAGGATAGGCCCAGAGGTCCCTACGCCTTGGACTTATCACCATCTGTGGTAAGTGCCTACGGATCATTCTGAGAGGAGTCATCATTGCCTCTCCGAGTGGTTGTTTCTCACATGCTCGACTTCAACACCTTGATCGCATCGTCGAGAATCGCGTAGGGTTACATCCTTTACATTATGTGTCGAAGACCCCGGATTTCCCCCGACTCTAGCACATTGGTGAGTCACTTCGGAACACCCAGTTATATGTTCCTGTGGATGTCCAGGCTGCGTTGGCGTTGGTATTCGGAAGCCATCCAGTTCTATGCTTCCTTGAGTACCCATTTCAGTTCCAGCTCAGTGTACCATCGAGGTTATGACTCCCAATCATTATGATCCAGCAGCTCATCAGTTCCTCTGGTACCCCAGTCAGCTGCACTGTTGATGTTCCAGTGCACCAGTTCTTCAGTTACCACATGATCAGCTCAGCAGTATGTCCCAGATTTTGTGTCCCCTCTGGACTCTTATGATGTACACAGTGGCTATGTATCTTACAGGTCCCCCTTTTCGGGCCTCACAGTTCTGGTTATGTATCTTGATACAAGCATGGGTATGCCCGCCTCGTCCATATATTGAGATTATTCCTCATTCAGTTTTTGAGGTCATGTATATGTCAGGTCCCCATTTTTTGGACCCCATTGTTATTGTTATATCCTGATACGAGCATGGGTATGCCCGCCTCGTCCATATGATCAGATGATTCCTCATCCATTATTGAGGTTATGTCCTTTTAGTTCTTGCAGTTGTTCGGGATCGTTGTTCCGGGCTTCAGTTTGTTTCTTCTCTTCTCTCCACACCCCAGGAAAACCATTCATGACTTATGATGTCCATCGGCCATACGATGAGCTCCTGCCCTCGCACATCAGGGGGAAATCTGTTAACACCCAAAAAGTGTTCACTACCTCATCTACCACATTATATGGCTCATTTGTCCACTTTCCTACCATATTTCCCTTAAAAAACCCCCTTTTCCTCCAAAAATAGCAAAAATCCCCTAAAAAGGGAATAAAAAATATAAAATAATGAAGAAAAGGAGGAAAAAACCCTATACAGCTACCCTAAACCATGTGTTTCCTAAAACCATGGGTCAGCACTCCACCACCAAAAAACTATAAATAGGTGATGGAGATCCCTTATTCCATATCCGCAATCAAGTATACCCTTACTCTGCCAAAATCTCTCTCGAAACCCTAGTTCACCATTGAACTACTTTCACCTTGAGAGCCACTTTTGGCCCATTCCCACCATTGGAGAAAGAGAAGGAGCACATTGGAGCTTGGAGCAACCCTCTTGGGCATTGCAAGGAGCTTCATCAACCTTCACATTGAAGGTAATATTAATACAAAACCCTTGTTTACAAATTGTTGTTTATTTTCCATGCACATGTTTTAGAGTAGTTTCTATTTCTGTTTTAGCTTAATAATTTACATTTACTGAACTGCTACTAAGGAGTCCCTTCTCCTTAGTAGGTGCTCATTCGCACAAGCTAGGGGTAAAACCCTAGCCACAAGGAGACACGCCAAGAGATCCAAAGGAGCCAAGAGAACCACTTCAATGTTGGGGATGTGGAGGGGACCATATGCTTAGGAATTGTCCACATTGGAATGGGAATTTAAATCAAGTTCATAACATCCAAGGAGCTGAAATTGTGGGTCAAGTGGCGAGGACCATCCCTAGAATCTATGCAACACTAGAGTACCGCCAGGCATATCATCAATCAAATGTGGTTGAAGTTGAAGGTAAGATTTCTAAGCAATCTGTTTCTATTTTGATTAACCCTGGATCTACTCATAGTTATGTCACTCCTTAAATGGTTGATATTTGTGATTTTAAGAAATTAAAGCATAGTAAATAATGGTTAGTTAAACTAGCCACTGGAACCAAGAGAAAAGTTAGTGAAATTGTAGAGAACTATCCATTAGAGATGGATGGGCTATTCACTGATGCAAACCTGAATATTCTGCCACTTGGTTCCTATGATATTCTCGTTGGAATGGATTGGTTAGAAGCACACAAGGTTAAACTTGACTGCTACAATAAGACATTTGAATGCATGGACGAAGAAGGAAACCCAAGGGTTGTAAAAGGCATTCCAAAGGTGATTTCTGTTAGAGAAGTTTCAGCCACACAGCTGAAGAAGTTCTGTAGAAAGGGTTGTCAATTGTATGCAACCCATGTTTTGGAGGAAACGGAAAATGAAACTCCTAAGTTGGAGGACTATCATGTATTGTAATAATTCAGGGATTTTTTTCCTGATGAGATTCCAGCACTTCCTCCAAAGAGAGACATTGATTTTGCAATTGACCTTGTGCCGAGAGCTACACCAATGTCAGAGACACACTACAGAATGAGTACACTGGAATTGCTAGAATTGAAAATGCAGTTACAAGAGTTGTTAGAAAAGAAAAATACCAGACCAAGTGTGTCCCCATGGCGAGCACCTGTTCTATTTGTGAAAAAGAAAGATGGAACAATCAGGTTATGTATTGACTACAAGCAGTTGAACAAAGTCACTGTGAAGAAAAAAGACGCATTGCCCCCGAATTGATGATCTCTTTGACCAAATGAGAGGAGCAAAGGTATTTTCAAAAATTGACTTAAGTTCTGGTTACCATCAGGTAAGAGTCAAAGAGGAAGATATTCATAAGACAACCTTTATAACAAGGTATGGGCACTATGAGTTTGTGGTGGTATCATTTGGTCTCACAAATGCACTAGCTACATTCATGTGTATCATGAATAGTGACTTTAGCAAATATTTGGACAAGTTTGATTTGAGAATGGCATTGAAATTGCTAACGGAGCATAATTTGTATGCAAAGTTGAGCAAATGTGACTTTTATAAAGATAAAATTCATTATTTGGGTCACATTATCTCAGATGAAGAAATATCTGTGGACCTTGAGAAGATTGAAGCCATTATGAATTGGCCAACTCCAAGGAATGTACCAGATGTGAGATCCTTTGTGGGACTTGTTGGGTACTATAGGAGGTTCATTGAAGGATTCTCCAAGGTCACATATTCAATCACTTCTTTGAAAAAGAAGGGGATAAAGTTTGAATGGACACCAAGATGTGAGGAAAGCTTCCAACGGTTGAAGAATATTCTTACGAGTGCACCAATTTTGAAAATTGCAGACCTAGAAAAAGACTTTGTGACGTGTATCGATGCATGCAATCAAGGATGTGGACAAGTTCTTATGAAATAAAACGATGTGGTATGCTATGAGTCAAGAAAGTTGAAGGATCATGAGAAGAACTATGCTACTCATGATTTAGAACTTGCAGCCATAATACATGATTTAAAGATGTGGAGGCATTACTTAATGGGAAGGAAATTTGAACTACGGACAGACCATTATGGACTGAAATACTTGTTTGATTAGCCAACTTTAAATGCTAGGAAAGCTAGATCGTTGGAATTTTTGTGTGAATTTGATTTTGAAATCAAACACATAAAAGGGAAAGAAAATAAGGTGGATGATGCACTCAACAGGACATTACATGAAATTCATGTGGCATCCCTTAGTACTTGCCAACCATATTTGAGGCAACAGATTGTTGACCATATTGTTGAGGATGAAGTGTACGTTCAAATAAAGGACAAATTGCAACAGAAAAACCTTGAAAAGAAGTATGAAGGATATCATTTGGAAGGAGACGAACTTCTTACTTATAAGAATAGAGTCTATATTCAAAATGTGGTATATTTGAGGAGGATTGTTATGGATGAAATCCATAAAGCTCCATACTCTGGTCACTAAGGATATCAGAAGAAAAAAAAAAATTACAACAAGAAAACAATATTTCTAGCTAGGGATGAAGAAGGACATCGCTGAATACATTTCTAAGTGCATGAAATGTCAGTAGGTGAAGGTTGAACACCAACACCCATTAGTTTTATTGCATCCATTGCCAAATCGGGAATGGAAATGGGAAGTAATTTCCATGGATTTTATTACAAGAATGCCAATGAATGTGAGACAACATGATTCCATCATGGTTGTGGTGGACAAGTTAACAAAGGAAGCACATTTTATACCAGTTAAGTTCACATATAAAGCTGATGCCATTGCAAACATTTTCATGAAGGAAATTTTCAGATTGCATGGATTGCCTAAGGAAATAATTTCTGACAGGGATACCAAGTTCACATCCAATTTTTGGAAAGGTCTCTTTGCAGATTTTGGTACGCAATTGAGCTTTAGTACCGCGTACCATCCTCAAATAGATGGGAAAATAGAAAGAGTAAATAAGGTGCTTGAAGACATGCTTTGCATGTATGTAATGGACAAACCATCCAAGCGGGAGGACTATCTACACTTGGTAGAGTTTGCATATAACAATGGGTAGCAAGCATCATTGGGAATGAGTCCATATGAGGTTTTGTATGGTAGAAGGTGCAGGACACCAGTGACTCGGCATAATCCAATGAACATAACTATACTTAGGCCAAAATTGCTTAAGGAAATTCAACAAGAGGTTACAAAGATCAGGCAGAATTTAAAAGCAGCCCAAGATAGACAAAATATATATGTAGATAAGCATAGGGTGCATAGGGAGTTCAGTGTTGGGGATCATGTGTATCTTAGAGTGTCATGTCCCCAATTTTGTCACATCCAGTACCATAGGTGAAAGGGGAAAAGATCAACCCCTAAGGGAATTAAATTGTATTAATTGTATTTGCTTAGAATTAATTTTAGCCAAAGTCTCACAAATTGGTAAATTTATTTATTAAAGGTAATTTTGATAAATAAAACTAATGGATAATGAGTAATTGGGCCAAGAGGGCACCCAGGTGGAAGATGTTGCCAAAAACGGAGTAGGGGGTATTTTTGGAGGCAATTATACCACAGGAATTAATTAATTGATTAAATGCTAAAGTTGGAATTAATTCTAAGTTGTATTATCTTTTATTAATATTTTATTTGTTATGCTGAATAAATGGAGAAATTGGCTCAGCAATTCGAATTAGTGGATAAGGTTGGAGGAATTACTTGGAGTAGAAGTCAAGTAAGCACTAGAGTCCAAAAATGTTTCCAAAAATGAGAAAAGAGGAATATTTTAGGAAAAGCAGCATAAATCCAGAAAGCAGGAAAGTATGAAAAGTAGGAAAGTTCATAAAAGAAGGAAAGTCAGAAAAAGAGAAAAAAAAAAGGAAAGCCAAAGCAAAGCAAGCAAGGAAAGTATGTCCACTCATGGGAAACCTATTCTCACAGGTCACCAAGATAAGTAAATTGCTCAACAGGTCAACAGGAGTTCTATTTAAGAAGGTTTCCAACTTCATTCAAGAACTTTTGATCATTGTTAGAATTTGTGTATGAGAGCTCTGAGCCCTCTACTTGAGTGATGTGCCCCAAGGACCTATGAGTTTCCAATGAGTGATATTCAGGTCTAGAATATGTTATTGTATCCAATAACATTCATATCGGTCCATCAATGAAGATCCACAGTCAGATTGTAGAGGAGATCACTTCTATAGTGGAATTGCAGCTAGTCTTGGAGGAGAACCACCTGTAGAAGGAGATTGTAATCAGTGAATGCGCCCCAATCAAGTTTAGGATTTTAGTGTGCCATAATTTGCATAATATCAGAGATGTTTATGTATAGTGATCAGCTTCAAAACTGATACACACTTCCTTCTTACACTCTTCTCCCATTCACAGCTGAATCTAGAGGAGTTTTCCTTGGAGGAGAGGGATGAATTAGTGAATGCACCCCAGCCAAGTTAAGATGCTCAATATGCAGAAAATTACATTCATATGAACTATAGGTGACCTGATCATAACTCCATAGAAGAACCACAGTAATATTCTAATTTTTCTCTTCATTCTCCATCAAATGTAATGAATATTTAGCCTGTGAGGCACTCTTGTTTTGGCAGGTAGTTAAATCAATAAAACAAGAGTTCTGATATATTATTTTTGACTTGTAGCTTTTCATTATATCATATCAGATAATTAAAATACTTCATAACATAGTACATGATTTATGGAAGCAGTTTAATGAATACAATTGCAAGACTAGCTTGTTGGGTGATTTTCCTAGACTAGTTTTACCATTTTTACTGCTAAATCAATTCAGAGTATCATATTGACTCCTTGTCAGTTTTAGGAGTCTAATCATTCAATATATTATCCATATTAGTCCCTAATTTGAGAATTTGGTATACTTTAACCTCTGTTTGGAAATCTTGGAAAATTACTAGCTCAGCAATCCCGAGAGAGCCCTTGAACCCCAATTCTTCCCAAAATTTCCCAAGTCTATTCAAACACTTTCCAAAATATCTCCTACACTTATTTGATTGATATCATCTCTTCCATTAAATCACAGGATCCCCACCTATCTAGTATGCATATGCCAGCTGCCCAGGAAGCCTCGAAGTAGGCAACAGTGCACACTATTGTTGAAAAGTGAATGGTTCTGGTACATGGTGCATAGGACATCTCTAATATGACATCCTGACCTGCTGCTTCAACTCAGTCCATACATTTTCCATAATTTAATGTTCATCCTACCATCCTCAGATCTCGCCTCAATCCCCATCACTTACTTCCCGTTCTGTTCGAAAAAATTGTCAAAAAATTAACTAGTGAATTTTATCAAAAATTTGAAGTTAGAGTTAATATCTTGGTTGAATATTCCCAAGGATATTACAGTGGTATAAGAGCTCTTTCCTCTACTCCTATGGAAAGAAGACTCTTAATTTAATGAATTTGCAGTCATGTCAATGTTCAGTGAAGAAGACTCTTATTCTGATGATGATTTTTATGAGCAATATGATGATGAATATGTTGAACCATATGAAGGGGAGAAGATGACCTCTGTTGGAAACTTATATTTGCAGAAAGTTGAATATGATTTCCTCTTTGAACAGATGCTTGAAGAGGACATAGGAAATGATCTACCTATGACTAATTGGGGTTATGGAAGAATACTCAATAGAGGAAACCCAAAGAAATTGTATGAGTACTTCATGGAGTACTCTGCTTTGAAGAAGGAGATCCAGAAGTCCCTAACCTTTAGAGACTATTGTGATTTGGAGATTCAGGGGTTGTTCAAAGACCCCTACAATAGTGATAGGAAAATATGGATTGCACATATGGTTGATGGTGTGTGCAAAGAAGTCGAGGCAAGAGTTTTACCCCTAGGAGCTGAGATGGAAGGGAGGAATAAAGATGTTTCCTCACATCCAGGAAAAATCAAGGGAGGAAACCAAGAGCCACCTAATTCTTTGGGTGGAGCAGAAGGAGGGAAAATTAAAGATGAAGTTGCATCCCTACATGTGTATCCATCCCAATCTTAGGGAAAAGGAATCAGGAAGGAAGTTTCATCAAGGCCATTGGTCGGACCAAGCATTATGAGACTATTTGGTTTTCCTTCAAGAAGGAAGTCCAGAAGTTGTGATCTAAGAACCACACAAGATGGAGAGACATCAAGTTTCTTGGAAATAAATGACCAAGAAGACCTTGTCCTATGTTTGAAGAGGAAATAGGAAATGATCTACCTATGACTAATTGGGGTTATTGAATAATACTCAATAGAGGAAACCCAAAGAAACCCTATGAGTACTTCATGGAGTACTCTGCTTTGAAGAAGGAGATCCAGAAGTCCCTAACCTTTAGAGACTATTGTGATTTGGAGATTCAGGGGTTGTTCAAAGACCCCTACAATAGTGATAGGAAAATAAGGATTGCACATATGGTTGATGGTGTGTGCAAAGAAATTGAGGCAAGAGTTTTACCCCCAGGAGCTGAGATGGAAGGTAGGAATAAAGATGTTTCCTCACAGCCAAGAAAAATCAAGGGAGGAAACCAAGAGCCACCTAATTCTTCGGGTGGAGCAGAAGGAGGGAAAATTAAAGATGAAGTTGCATCCCTACATGTGGATCCATCCCAATCTCAGGGAAAAGGAATCAGGAAGGAAGTTTCATCAAGGCCATTGGCTGGACCAAGCATTATGAGACTGTTTGGTTTTCCTTCAAGAAGGAAGTCCAGAGGTTGTGATCTAAGCACCACACAAGATGGAGAGACATCAAGTTTCTTGGAAAGAAATGACCAAGAAGACCTTGTTGGTACCCCATTACTCCAAGAAGTGGATCAAAAAGGTTAATGCACAGTAGAAGATCCAACAGTCAAACATTTGATAGTTGGTAATGTGAAAGGTAAAATCACCCCCAATCTTTATGTGAAAGGTAAAATCACCCCCGATCTTTTTGTGGCTGATCACAAATTAAGTGCAGAAGAAATGGGATAGATTGATGATAGTGAGACAACTTTCGAATCTGATCCAAAAGAGGAACATAATTCATATTTACAGTCACCCCTTGAGCCTCACAAGGAAGCATAAATTGAGCACATCTCAGTAGGGTGTGAAGCAGAGAAATGGGTGGATGAACAAGCCATCATAATTCCACCACCAAAGGAGGAGAACATGACACATGGTGAGTTAGTAATTTATGATTTTTATGTGTCATTATGTCAATCGATATGGAAGCCACTTCCAGTGAAAATTTCAGAATGGTTGAGCCCCCTAGTGATGAGGTTCAAAATTCCGGTGTCAAAAAGGAAAGTAGTGTGAAGGCTAAAACTTTGAGAGAAGATCTTTCTGGTGCACCAAGGATGAACAAGCACTTAAGTTGCAGCCAAAATTATGTTTGTTAGGACCTAAAAGTTGAATATATTGCAGCAACAACATATGGATCAGATTTCAAAACCTCAAGTGCACTACATGAAACTAATCTAGTGATGGAAAATGAAGAGGAGGAACATCTACAAGAACCTCATCTTCTTGCAGGGTCATTGAAGATGTTAAGCAAAAATTTTGTCATTTAATTCCGTTGTAGTACTTTCCCAACTATTTAATTTGTCAATCTGAGGTTCGTAGGCTTACAAAGCACATGAAAAATATATGCAGGACTGAAGTTGAATTAATCTAGTCTAACCCCCCTTGCTAATTGCTAATTGCTAATCTAATCCCCCCTTATGCTGAAACACACAACTGCTAATCTAATGTTGAAAGATGAAACACACGGCTGAAAGTAAATTGCATAAAAGAAAGGCAACATATGAAGAGCAACGAGACAACACATGTGAGCTCACATTAACAATAAATAAATTTGAATTTACATCACAAGAATCAATGAAAAATCATGAAAGCATCAAAACTAAGATTATGAACAAAAGCTAAGAATCCCCTTCTCCATATTACAAAGTCAAAATAAATTCTACAATCTGAGACTAATCTCCTCCTAATCTACTCTCTAATCTACTCCTCATCTACCACTCGAAATGAAGAGAGAGCACTCTCTTTTATACATGAATTTCTTTGAGAATAAGTTAACCATCTCATAATGACAGATCCACTATTCTCTCAACCACTCTCAACTAATTTCCTATTATTACAAAATATGATCCCTTCAAATCCTCCACATGTCTCTCACAAATTCCCCACATGTTTCTCATACATCCTAGATAAGATATGCCAACCAAATCTCCATGATATTCTCCTTGGAATATTCTTTGAATAACTATCTCCTTGAAATGGTGGAGGAGATATTTGAGGAGTCTTTCTTTGAATTGATCCTTCCATATTCCTACATATTACAAAGCTCATCCATACTTGAGATATTAGTGAAAAACATGTTATTTTCCAATATTTAATCATAAATTCACTTATAATACTAAAATGAATAAAGTGGAAAATAATAAGATGAAACTCAAGTATATGTATGGAAATGGTATGATTAAACGTTGATGGGATGATGAAATGTGAGGAATAGCAGAAGGTAAGGTGGAGGAAAATAGGACATTTATGAGTCCCAACATACTCCCCAACTGAACTTGTTGCATGTCCTCATGCAACCGTGCATGGATCTTCTTAAGAACTTTTGGCATCTGAACTTCGGCTTTGATTGATGATGCCTTTCCAACAATGAATGTTTGCAGAGTGTGAGTAGCAGCTGACATTTTTTTATGGTTGGTTCTTGTGTAACAACCATGAATACAAAGAATGTTGGTTCTTGTGTTAACAACATTTATCTCATTATATGTTTTCTTGATACAATAATAATTTAACCATGTACTCCTTGGAAATGATAAGATATCAATGTGCATAAGAAAGCATCAATGTGTATAAGAAAGCCTTTTCTTTACCTTTATGAATCATGCCGATATTTGTATCAATGTGTATGAAGCAAAGTGTAACAAAGGATTTGTCGGAAAAGAAATGTTGGTGAATGATAAATGAGATGAAAAATGGAGTGATGGCAGTGGAAAATGGAATGATGGTAGGGAAATGATGATATTGAATACAGTTCAGAGTTGCAGCTATGAAATGGAGATTTTGGTGGAGCTGCAGTTGTGAAATGGAAGGTTTGGCGGAGTAACAGCTGCTGGAGTAACAACTGCGAAACAACAACTGCTGGAGTAACAGCTGCGAAAGTGGACAAATCTAGTGGAGTAATAGTTGGTGTTGCAGAAAACTTCCTGAGATAATATCTCACAAACTACGATATGGGTTTGGATGCAATTTTGCAAGCAAGTTTCTATAAGTCCAATGCATCTCCACATTGAAAATCAGAAAAGCCCACATCACGGATTTCGAGAAAAATGCAAATTGGTTGTAGGTGATGATGGCTGTTTTTTTTTAAATCCGTGCTTTGGATTGAGCTGAAACTTGCCAATTTTGTTCATCATAATATTAGCCATTCACTGTCGAAAAATCATGAGGATCCAATGTATGGTTTGTGAGATACACTCAATTCAAATTCTGCATTTTATACGAGGAACAGTATGCATGAGAAAATGAATAAACTGTTACAAAAGATTTCCTATGCTCTGAAAATATGATTGCATTTGAGATCCTATAGAGTGTTCAACAACCTTTATCTCATCCTCCCAAACTGAACTTGTTGCATGTCCTCGTGCAACTTGGCATGGGTTATGAAAGTGAAAAAGGAAATGGAGCATGGTGAGAGAATTTTCCAAATTATTCATTGCTAGCATGTAAGGAATTGCATGATTAAAGTTCAGAAAACAACATACCTCCACTGGCCCAAGAATGATGATGAATTGTGCAATAGGAACATGGTTGGTGATGTTTGCTGGTGCACTATTGTAACTGCTAGATCAGAGAGGATGTCACTGCTACAGGATCATAAAAATGTAACTGAAATTGATGCTGCTGAATTATGGAGAATGTAACTGTTGTGACTGGATCGTGGAAGATGTCACTGCTGCAGGATCATGAGAATGTAACTGTAAATGCTATTGCAGCTGTAATTGGATCATGGGAAAATGTCGAAGGCAGAGAGTGGAACCGTGTTACTCTCATATAGCTGAATTCATGCTGTTGTAACTGCTGAGGGAGTCATGAAAAAGTGTATAGTCTTCACCCGCTACAAAACCTGATGGTACAATTCTAGTCATGCGAATAAATGTGTCGATGTTGAGCATGAAAAGAAGTCATTGGATTACCGACCATTGATGAATGCCGTTAACCAATGCGAGACAAACTCACCATTGATGTCAATGAGTGCCAAGGTACCTGAGTACATCTTGCAAAGCGTGAATAGATGTGCTAATGTCGAGCCACTTGCAAGATATGACAATCAAGGGACATTGATATATTCCCATGATTGTCAGCGAAAAAACTTGCCATTAGGGCATGCAAGCCTCTAGGTACTCAAAAAGGAACTCTAGTCTATATTCCAGATAAGGTGTTGAGGTTGATGGGGCAAGACTTGTTGAAAGGTGGGCCTTAAGGAATCCCACATCAGTCAACGTGAGTTTTTACAAAAAGATTGGTAGGACTATAGGAAAGATATTAGTTAGCAACAATGTTTATGGCAAAATGTAATTATGGAGAGGGAACTGAATGTTCTTGTTCAAAAGGCAGAAAGGGACTGAAAAAGAAGGAAATTATGTATGCAACTCAGAAAGATAGGTGTGTGTGGAGTCACGACGGATAAGGAAATGGAAAGTGGACTTCAACATGGATGACTAATGTGCTTCAAAGGAGATATGTGGGTAAACATTCATGATGCAAATGGGCTTATGAATGGTTTCTGTGTAACAGCAAACGTCATGATGTTTCTGATCAGTAACAACTCCTTCAAGCTATCTTATCAAAGCATGTTTCTCAACAAAAAAAATTGTGATTCTTGAAAAATCACTTCAGGATAAAAATTGATCATCTGTGCACCTGAAAAAAGCTTAGTACAAATCCTTGTTGTGGCCACAATAGATCCCATGCTTAGCCAAGCATGGGAGCACCCCAATTTTAATAAATGCAAAGGTATTTGGGTGAGTCATCTTGAAAATTTTAGGTTTTTGATTTTACCTTTGAAATTCTTCACCCATGCTTTTGGTCTGCTTGTGTGTAAGGGTTTGATGATTTCTTTCAAAAGTGTTTCGGTCTGAAAAGAGCCAAAATTTTGAGTATTTTGTTGACTGTTAATCATCATCCCGAAACCCGACATTTAGAGAACCCGAAACCCGCAACCCGATTGGTGCGGGTTGTGGGACTGCTATTTTTAAGTTTTGGTGTTGCTAATTCTGAAACCCGCAACTCGACGGCTGCGGCTTGCAGAATCATTCTATAATAAGATTGAAGAATAATTACTCCGAAAGCAGAACCCCGCAATGGCGGCATCCGGCTTTCGGGATTGTGATTTTCGTTTATCTGTGTGTGTTCCCGAAACCCACAACCCGTAATTTCGGGATGCAGATTTCGGGATGGTTTCTTACGTCACAGTTTAATGTTTCTGAAACCCGCCACCCACACAGTCGGTTTTCGGCTTTCGAAAATCCCTTTTTACTTCCGTTTCACATACCCGCAGCCCGCAAATCCGTACTTTCGGATTTCGGCTTGCAGGATCTTTGAATAAGAACTTCATGGAAATTTTTGAACTCGATTCCGCATTCTGCTCCAGTTAATTTTTGTCGTCCGTTTGTCATGATCTCACGGTCATGTTGATTTTGGGTAATCAGTTAAGTTAGGCCTTTTCATTTTGTTCTTTTTTCTATGTAATTCATCATAGCAAACACCATTACAAGGCTAGCAGTTACTTCATGTTGAATGGACGCCATCTTTCCGCCTTAGGTTCGCCATGTCTAGACTCGAGCTTTGACATCTTGTCATTTTTAATCCATCTCTTAATGATCCGATTTGTTACGTGCGAAGAATTGATAGCCCGTGTACTGGAACTCCTGGTTGAGGCCTCCTGGCACATCAACTTTGTCACCCTAACCTTCGTCTCTGCTAGTAATCACCAGTCATAATTATTGATGAGAGATTGCTTGTAACGATGTGATCGTGAAGGCAATTCAAAATCGTGCGAGTAGTAATTGAACCCCCGAGGCATCAACAAATGGATCTAGAAGGAGGGCCGCAAGTAAAGCATGCCTAAGCAAACTACTAATAAACCTCCTCCAGCAAGTTCTTCAATGGTTCAAACCTGAATCCAGACTAGGGCTTCAACATCTGAACAACCGATTGACTCACGACCTACAATTCTCCCTGTCATGTCTACACAACCTGCAGTTACACCCGTTACACCAGTGGTACAACAGGAGATTAGAGGAGAAGTCATCTTCACGTAACCCACAAGGGGACCCATCTCGTTAGAGCTGTTATTGAAAACATCTGCCAATAAGGTTTTAAGAGTAGAATAACGTCTTGCCGATCAAAGAAGACGCGGCCTGGCAGCTCTAAACTTAGAAGGTGTTTTGCAGGCTAGCGGTCAGGAAGAACAGCAAGTTCCCACTTCACAGACCCCTGATCCACCGGTTCAACTTACTGATAGTTTTAATGCACAGGATCAACATACAACTAACCACCAATCTGAAAACCAAGACCTAGTTAATCGACCAGATTCTCCTGAATATAACCGTGAGACCACCCACATAGCAACACAAGGTCGGCCAAATCTTGGAGCCAGTGGTCCACCACCGTCCCCTCCTTCATCTTCATCATCTTCCTTAGATGAAGAGAATTCTTCTAGTTTGTCATCTGAAGAAGAAGAACGAGAACCTCCAATGGCTGGAGAAGGTCAAAATAGACCTTGGCTTGACCAAGGTGCAGTTTTCATATTAGGCGATCAACATAGATTACCAAAGAATCCTAAGAAATGGTTGTCAAAATACAACCCTGATGACAAGATACCTGCGTTGGACCACATAAAAAATTTCATGCAGGAAATCATGCTTAGAAGCGTGGTACATGAGGATGTAGTATGCAGAATCTTTCCCTACACTTTTGAGGGTAGAGCGACCACTTGGTATTTTGCTTTGCCAGCCCAATCTATAACTTTCTGGGATGAATTCGAGAAACATTTTACCTAGAAATTCGGGGATGACAAAACACCGCAATATCTTGTCTTAGAATTATGCTCCATGAAATCCAAAGGAAAAGAAAGGGTAAAAGACTTTAACTAAAGGTTTTCACATCTCAAAAACAAAATTCCTGCCAATCTTCTTCCTGCTGAAGAGTTGTTGGTGGCTTATTATGAAAAGGGTCTGCCTCCCCCTATTGTAATATGGGTCAAAAGGGCACAGAAGGGTACTTTACTGGAAGCTTTTGATGAAGCAATCCAAGTTGAGAAAGACATCTTTTGTCTGGAAGACAGCCCTGAAACCACAGAAGGGCAACCTTCCACTTCCAGGAAGAAAATTGAGAATGTCCCTAAACCCACAGTTCAGAACAAGGATACATTTGATATGACTGAAATGAAAAAATTTCTTCAGAAGATGTCAAATGAGATGGTGGATTTGAAGAAGAACACTAATGATAATCAGAATCAGAACAGAGGGTTTGGAAGGCCACCATTTAGGAGACCTTACCAGCCTCCACAAAATCCACCACCACCAAATCTGGCAGATGCTCTCACAAACGAGGAACTCTTTTCTATTTTTAGAGCATTGGCAACAGAATCTCAAGTCACTCCCGACATTTCCAATGATCAGACTACCCCTGATTCTCCACTACCTGAAGAAGAATTGGAAGGTGATCCACATGTTGATGCTGTTGGTTGTTTTTTAGAACTTCCTATGTGTGAAGAAGAAGAAGAACCTGAGGCGGTGTTTAACACACAGCATCCTTATAATACAAGGTCAAAACCACAGCCACCTCAACAACCTTCATCTTCTCTCTCGGTTCCCACAAGAAACAATCCTGTCCCACAGAAGGATACAGTCCTCCCTCAAATGGAGTACAACCTGGTTGAAGACTTAAAAAGAGTCAAATCAAACATCTCTCTATTTGAGCTACTTAAAATTCTTGCTATGAGGGATTCCTTGCCTAAAAACATGATAGTCAAACAACCTAGAGAGTCACAAAATAATAATCTAGACTATGTCACTAAAACTGATGATCAAAAACTAGCAAGTAAAAGGACTCCTCCTTTTCTTGCTTACTTTTGAGATTTTCAACCGGAATCTACACAACTGCATGATAGATTCGGGAGCGTCATCAAATGTGATGCCCCTCTCTGTTTGCAGAAAATTGAATGCAACATCGGAACCTTGTCCAACCCAGATTGTGCAACTTGACAGATCCAAAGCTAGAGTGGTTGGCAAATTGAGAAACATTCTGCTTACATTATCAGCTGATCCTAGGATCCATCAGGCAGTTGACATTGTGATAGCTGACATCCCAGAAGCTTATGGGATGTGGTTAAGCAGGCACTGGTAAGAGAAACTTAAAGGTTACTTTGCAACTGATTGGTCCCATTTATGGTTGCCTTACAATGGTCAACCAACTAAAATTAAGATCATCAGAGAACCTTTTATGAAACAAACAGTTACTGATCTTAATGATTCAAGTGAGCCTGCTGGTTATCTCACCTCTCATGCAGGGCAATTTACATTCGATACCTTTTTTGGTGAATTCCCAGCTGATGCCTCACCAGAAGAAAGCATCCAAAGCGAATGACATATCACTCAGGTTACTTTTGTACCTTTTTCTAGTGAAATTGTGCATAATGTATATAATGTGAATACGAATTTTAGATTAGACCCTGTCTCCTGGACTTTATTTTTCGATGGCTCCAAGTCCAAGGAGGGAGCTGGAGCGGGTTGTGTTCTTATCAATCCTAAAGGAATAAAATTCATGATTGCTTGCAGGTTAGAATTTGATTGCACTAATAATGTAGCCGAATATGAAGCTCTTGTGCAGGGTCTCAAGAAGGCCATTGATTTAGGTGTACAAGCAATATAATGCTATGGAGACTCCAAAATTATAGTCAAACAAGTCAGGAATAAAATACACTGCTTATCCCCACATTTGGCTAATTATCAAAAGTTGGTAAGGGATCTAACTAACTCATTTTCAGCATTCAATATTAAATCAGTTCCCAGGTCACAAAATTTTGATGCAGACCTGTTAGCAAATACATCATCTAGACTGATCCCTCCAGAAGGTCTGTCTTCTCAAACTTTTTCCATTGAATTGATGTACATACCATCCATTTTGGATAATGTGACTAATTGGAAAGTGTTTGATGATGACCGACAGATAATTGACTTCCTCACTACTCATGATACATTTCAATACATGGCCATCGATGAAGCAGAACATGAAAAGTCTCTCACTGATTCCTCAAACGTCATCCCAAAGTCTATGATCAATCTAGAAAAGTTTTACGATTTACAGGATAAGTTCAAATCTCAAACTAACTGTAAAACTCAAAGCTCATCTTTGAATTATGAGCGGGTCAACCTAGGCACCGAACAGGAACCTCGTTTCATCAATTTGGGAGTTGATTGTACCCCTGAAGAACGCAGAGCCATTATTGCATTGTGTAAACAGTATAAGGATGTTTTCGCCTGGACATATGACGAGTTGAAAACATTTGACACTAGCGTCATCTTTCATAATATACCCATGAAACCAGAGGTTAAGCCATTTCAACAAAAGCTGTGGAAGATGCACCCCAGTTTGGAGCCTTCTGTAAAAAAGGAGCTGGAGAAGCTTCTCGCTACTCGAATCATCTTTCTGGTCAAGCACACTCAATGGATCGCTAACTTAGTATCTGTCTGTAAGAAAAGAGGGGAAATTCGACTGTCTGTCGATTTCAGGAACCTAAATCAGGCTTCTGAGAAAGACAACTATCATGTTCCACCAATGGAGCAGATTCTTCAAAAGGTAGCCGGGTCAGAGATGTTTTCCCTCCTAGATGGTTTTTCGGGGTATAACCAGGTCATGGTTGCCCCGGACGATCAATTGAAAATAGCTTTCAGGACCCCATGGGTACTTTTGCCTACAGACGGATGCCTTTCGGGTTGATCAATGCAGGGGCTACTTTTCAGAGAGCTATGGATATAGCTTCTATGGATATAGCTTTCCGAGGGTTAATGTATAATTCTGTCATGGTCTACCTTGACAATATCACTATTTAATCTAAAAAACGACATGAACATGTGTTTGCTTTGAAAAAAGGTTTTGATCACTGCAGAAAATTCAGTATTTCTCTCAACCCGAAGAAATCTATTTTTGCAGTAATAGAAGGAAAGCTTTTGGGTTTCATTGTTTCGAAAGAAGGTATGATTATCGATCTTGAACATACAGAGGCCATTTCAAAAATTGGTTTACCAGGCTCACGCAAAGCAATGCAATTTTTCTTAGGTAAGATTAATTTTGTACGTAGGTTTGTACCAAATTTTGCCTAGATTGTTAAACCATTACAACTTTTGGTCAAGAAAGATGTGCAGTTTACTTGGTCGCAGGAACAGAGAGATGCGTTTATCCGAATTCGAAAGGCTATTGCAGAAGCTCCTGCTCTCATGTCCCCAGATTTTAATGAGGATTTCATTCTTTATACTTTTGCCACTGACTTTTCTTATGCAGCTGTCTTAACTCAAAAGCATGACAATGATACTGAAATCCCGATCTCTTTTATGAGCTCAACATTCAAAGGTATAGAGCTTAAATACTCACAGATCAATAAGCAAGCCTATGCGGTCTATAAATTCGTCAAACATTACAGGCCCTACTTGCTGAAGTCTCGAACCAAAGTCATTGTTCCATATTCTGCTATCAGAAATGTCCTCATCCAGAAAGAATTGGGGGAAAAGAGGGCCCATTGGATGACCGCACTACAATAATATTATCTTGAGATCAGACCGGCTAAAATTGTAAAAGGCCAAGGACTTTGTCTTCTTACTGCACAATCCAACGACCCCGCACATCAGCAGTCCGGATGGGATCATGAGGAAGAAATTCCCTCAGGTGTTGTTAATGTTATCGATGCCCCGACATCGGAATGGTACGACGATATCAAATTTTTCCTGAACCATGGGTTTGCTCCCGAAACCCTTGATTTTAAGAAAAGAAGAGCTTTAAGACTGAAATCTGCTCCTTATCAATTCATCGATCATGTTCTTTTTAGGAAAAATTATGATGGAGTATTTCTTAAATGCTTGGAAAAACATGAAACTAATGACATTCTGTTTTAATTCCATGCAGTTCCTATTGGAGGCCATTTTTTAGGAGAGACTACAACACACAAGATTCTTAGGGCCAGATATTATTGGCCCACATTGCTTAAAGATGCTTATGCTTATGTGAGAAAGTGTGAGCCATACCAGAAATGCACAAGGAAGTTTAGGAAACCTGCATTTCCTTTACAACCGGTTACAATTCAATTTCCATTTCAACAATGGGGACTGGATTTTCTTGGACCTATAAACCTTCCTTCATCCCTCCAACATAAGTATATCCTCACAGCCACAAACTATTTCACTAGATGGGTGGAGGCAGCTCCTCTTAAATAATGTAACGCTACCCAAGTAATCTCTTTCCTTGATAGTCAGATCGTCACATGGTTTGGCACTCTAGAGTACTTAGTTTTCGATAATGCATCCTACTTCTCTTCAATTGATATAACTGAATATGCCTTTGAGATGGGGATTAAGCTTAAGTTTTCTGCCCATTATTACCCTCAAGGTAATGGTTTGGCTGAGTCATCGAACAAAAACCTGATAAACATTCTCAAGAAGACTGTAGCTTCTCATCACAGAGATTGGCACACACAGTTGTTTAATGCATTATGGGTAGATCGAATTACCCGGAAAGCAGCAATTGCAAATTCTCCCTACTATTTGGTTTATGGCAAAGAAGCCATCCTTCCCACTAATATTACCATTCCTTTGCTACAATTGGACCAGTCTGTCCAAGAAGATGATTCTTCTCCCCTCAAGCAAAGAATCGACACCCTCTTGAAGCTAGAGGAGGACAAGGAAACAACCAAGAACAAGTTGTATCATCATCAGCAGATGGTGAAGAGATGGTTTGATGAAAAATCTTCATCTGACAGGGAATTCTCTATTGGTGACCTAGTTCTGAGGTGGGATAAGCAACGTAAAGATAAGAAGCAATACACCAAGTTTCAGCGCCTTTGGCTAGGACCTTTCATTATTACAGAAAAGATTAGTCCCAACACTGTTCGATTACAGACGTTAGAGGGAGTTGTAGACACCTTCCTAGTGAATGTGTCGCTTTTGAAAAAGTATTTTGTTTAAACAATCTGGTGCACTTGTACATAGGTATGGTTTGTTTTACAATAATTTGTTTTATTGCATTGACATTTTGATTAGGTTTCTTGTTTTGTTTTTATTTTCATTAATAAGGTTTCACACTTGTGGTAATGGCTTATGATCATTTTGTTTTTTAGCAACAATTGCTTCTGAAGCTTCAGCATCGTTATCAATCTTACTTTCTGGCTTTTGATTAGAATTTGCTTTGAAGAACTAACAGTCAATAAGTGCAGTGCCTTTGGATACTTTTCACTTTGATCATTATCTTTCACTATGCTTTATTTGTGTAATTGAGATATGGGGGATGGTCATTATTTCTCTATCTAGTGTTTCATGGTTGAACGACATATCATAATAACCTGACCAATTCCGATTGCTCATGGATCCTTTTACAATCACTTTGAATATAAATTTTATTTAAAAACTATAAGTTACGAGGTGGGTGGTCTTGTTATCAAGCCAGCCCATTAGGTTCATAGGTGCTTATAGTGGAATGACATCTTCACATCAAGCCACCACACTTGGAAGATGACTTTCAGTTCTTCTGGAAGGTGGAAGATCCTATTACAGGTCGATCCATTCATGATTTGCAAAGCACTGGTTAGTAACATTATCACTAAATGGTCACCAAGCCATGGTAATGCCTTGTAGCTTATGCCAAAATAAATTATTTCCTTTTCATAAGATTTTGCTGTATACAAGAACAGGGGGGTCTTATCACAAGCTAGCCACTATGATCATGAGTTTGACCTTGGACGGGAATTATCACTATGTGGTCACCAAGCCATGATAATTTCTTTTGGTCTTACAATTAAAAGACAAGGAGTCTCGTCATCGAGTTAACTTGACCAATTTCCGGATCAGACCTGTGAATGGTGTTGTTTCATCTGATCACCAAGTCAGTACAGTGGTCTTGTATGAACAAGGTTTTATGTATAAAAAGTATATAAAAAAAAGGTGGGGGGAGAAAGAAAAGACAAAAGAAAAGATAAAGAAATATATACATTAGTACAAAATGAGAGATAAGTGACCAGGCGACCAAAACATTTGGTCACCACAGCCTTTTCAAGGGATAAATGACCAAAATTGATAAATTTTAAGTGAACTGACTAAAAATGACCAAGATAAATAACCAATTTGATCACGAGATAAGAACTAAACTAAAAATGACCAATTTGGTCACGAGATAAGAACTAAACTAAAAATGACCACATAACAATTGGTCTTTTTTTGTTGTGTCATTCCAATAGTGGAAACTTATAATTTTGATAATGAATTTGTACAATTTACCAAATTTTAACACTGCAGATGGATTCGGAGACCCCATAGAAGGGGGTCTCCGAATCCATCTGCAGTGTTAAAATTTAGTAATTGGATTTGGAGACCCCCTTCTAAGGGGTCTCTAAATCCATCTGCAGTGTTAAAATTTAGTAAATTGTAACATTATAGTATACAACTTGGATTATTTTTAAATAGATGTCTCCATGCATTCTCTGACATGCGAAGTTCCATCCACATGGTTACCCGCATCCGGGGATTAATTAACAAATTTTAAAAACAATGAAGAAATAGAATTAAATACTTATCTTTTTCAAAAGAAAGAAAATGTGTAACTTAATATTCAAGAATAAATCAAAATTATAATAATCTTTGCATTTCGAAGAATTAAACTTATAATAGCATTTACAAACTAAAAATATTTTATATATAAACAAAGAAATTTCCCAAATTTATTTTTAAAAGTAATATTGCACTTACTTTACCAATCACCCAAATCCATCTACTCAACTCTAGCTCCCATGTGTAAAGATGATTTTTTTCTGGTTGTGGAAAAAAAAACCCCAACCCACTAAGATTAAGATTTAATAAAAGGAATATCACACCCAGTGATCAAATTTGAAGGGTGGGTCTTAAATTTTATTGGAAGGACATTTTTTCTTGGAGCTCCTCAAAGATGAAGGGCAATATAAATAATTGTACTTCAATTGACAAGTATAAATTAACTAAACCCTTCCCCCCCAAAAATGCAAAAAAAATATTGCCCATCCAAATTTTTACGATCTTAAACAATTAAGCACTCCTTAATATCTACATGATAAAATGGTATCTTTTCAATAAAACTGAATTTGAACACATTAATTTGACATATATGTAACGTTAATTTTATAGTTCATTAAAATAACAACTATTTTGTTGTATTTTTCTAGGTTAGACCACACTTCATTATACAGAAAACTACTTAGACTATGCAATAACCATATTGGAGCATCTGCATGATCTTATGCATAGTGCAAGATGTTGTAACTAGATATAGTCTTACAATAAAACTAGAACCATGAGAAAATTACTTACTGTTAACTATGTACAAAAAGAAGCCACTAAGCAAAACGAGGCTATAATAAACCTACAACCAAAACCTTAATTCAAACCGGAGAGAGGAAAATCATCCAATCTTGAGAGGTGTAAGAATGATGGACATTAGGTGCCTAAGAAAAAATAATACATAGCTCAAAAAAACATTAAGAAAAAATCCTCCATACCAAGCAAGTTAGCAACACATCATAGGGGCATGTGCATCAAATTTTGTTGTTCAACACTTGTCGCGACAATATACAGATATGGGATGGAGGGGAAATGGAATCAATCCTAAGTCAACTGGAGCCTTTTGACTCACTGCATGTTTTAGTCTCGACAATCTACCTTTTAAATTGAACCAGAACAACAAAAGAAGTTTGTTAATGACTAGATTTGCAAAAATTCTAGATACATGAGTAATTAAGAGCTCGAGGCTCTAAAATTTGATGTGTTTTTTTACCAATCCACGATTCGGTGAATTCATAGTCATTGGCATGAAATTTAAGTTATTTAATGAAAGAATTAATGTATCTACCTCTATGTCGAAATTGTTTTCCATGCTGATGCGGGCCACTGCCCTCCTTATTGTCTTACCAAAAGGCATGAGAATTAGGAAGAAGACGTAAAATTATGGACTTCACCATCAAAGAAGCCTTAGAATCACATTGGTAAGGAGTGATAAGAAGCTCACAACAATCCAACGCATCAAATCTCAGATAATAGTGTCAATTAAAGACTTATATGGTAAATTTAACATAAGACTTACTTATAGTTGTCTCTTACTCTTTGCGTCTTGACACATTTGATCATTTATGGTTGTCTTTGCGCCTTGGCCCAATTGATATGATAAGGTCAGGATGTGCATGCATAATAATCCTTATTTATGACTATGCGATGAGGATTTAAATGGAAGAGGATGTAAAGACATGTTATTTTTATACGTATTTTGGTGGCGAGTGTCGAAGAGAAACGTGGTGAGAAACCACATATGTTTGGAAGGACGGGGGGAGATTACATGATCATGATCATGCCACCCATCAAATTGAAGACAATTCCTGAGCCATAAATTGTTTTTTAAATTTTATTAATAACCATTGTGGTACTTTGGTCCAAATGTTTTTTCTTACTCATTGTTTCTCCATATTGTGTGCCTAGTGCCACCTCTCTATATTAATGCATAAATCAACCTTTGCTTGGTTTGTGGTTCTAGTTGCATGCCATTATTTGTAGTTGCATGCCATTGAGTGTTGTTTAGAGTTGTCATGACTCTGTGACATTCGTGCAATAAATGTCAGAGTCAAATCCCAGTGGCTAGTACCTCATAGTCGCCAGTCATCACTCGTCACCTTGCAAATCTAAGTAGTGAGTGCATGACATGAGTGAGTGAACGATTATAATTTATGATATTTCCAATATTTTGAATGATGAGTCGAATTTTATAGCATAGGAATTTCAACATAGAAATTGAAATTTATATGGATGGGTGATTTCAAATGTTGATATAAATTATGTCTTTCCTATTGGAAGGGTAAAATTCAGATTTTAAATTTTTTTTTAAGGGCAATTTTAATTTACACTTCTAGGAAGGGCTAGAACCCTTTGGAAGGGATGGGAAGGGTTCAAATTTGAACGTTGAAATTCACACCCACTTTACCAATCATCCAATCGAGTTGAGACTTGATAATTATGTGTAGTGTTTGCCTATCACTATTCATAATCATCTTTATTGTTCGGGGTTGTAAGTTATTTCATTGTCCATAATCATCTTTATTGTTTATTGTTCGGGGTTGTAAGTTATTTCATTGTCAACACGACAGGATATGGAGCACTAGAACAGAAATCGTATATCGAACGAGTACCCATTAAAACCACCCTCTAAGTTATTGATCTCGGCCATGGTCTTCTGCAAATCGGGAGCAAATCCTTAGCACCTGCCCATGATAAAACCTCGGGTAAGCCCTAATTCTAGGGTTTTCTACTGATCTCGGCCATGGTCTTCTGCAAATGGGAGCAAATCCTTAGCATATTCCCATGATAAAACCTCGGGTAAGCCCAAATTCTATGGTTTTCTACTTCAGCACTTAGCCTTGATCTGTATTTAAGAGTGCATCTGTTTGTCCTCAAAAAGAAATCAGAATCCTAGCTTTAGGGTTTGGGACTTTTTATTTCGTCGATGTTGTATGGATTCTGGCCCATGTTTCCAATTTGTAAGCGTTTTGGTATTGTCGATTCTTGCCTATGGTTCCTTTAAACTCAAATGAATGATTTGTAAGTGCTTTGGAATTGTCGATTCTTTCCTATGGTTCCTTTAAACTCAAATGAATGATTACAACTGGCCCAAGGAGTTCGATTAAGCCGCTGCAACAGGGGATACTCTTCAGTCAAATTCACCCAGGGCTTGGACCTGATCCCAACTGCTTATTCATGTTTCCAGGGGGTTGATGCTTGGTGGGCATACTGATATGTTACTCTCTTCACCGCTGAACCACAACCCCATTCGAGTTTTGTTTTATCAATTTTTTTTCACCGTTTTTCATTGTAAATGTTAACAATTCCTCCTTTTTTTCTATATTTTTAATGGGAAAATAGAGATATGTTAAGGAGTGTATTGTTTCTTGTACACGACATCTGCCTGTAATACTTACCTGCATTCTTGAGTCTTAAATTGCATTAAGGGATTATATACAGTAATGGACTTTTATATGGAAGAACTCGACCTTGATTTCATCTGTTTACTTCCCACTGCCTAGGTCTACATGAAACATTTAAGGATTTCATTTTTTTACATAAAAAAACTGGCATCTCTCGGTGATACCATTTGATACCGTCACAGTACCATTTGATACCGTCTGTCCTTCCTTCTCAGATGGAAAAATACTCACCTTTCCTTGAACTTGTAACTGGTCGGATTTTCCAGTAGACATACAAAATAAGGAGTCATTCTATCGAGGTTCTAAAATACTCACCTTTCCTTGACCTGGTAGTTGGTTGGGCTTCCCAGTAGACAAACAAAACAAGGAGTTATTCTCTTGAGCTTCGGGTGTCTGAAATCCCATACCTTGCATTGCTTTAGTTAAATTTTAAATAATTAAAAAGGGATTTTGGTATTACGAAAGAGTGAAATGAAAAAATGCAAGCTCAAAAAAAAGGAAACGGAATCGATTGATCCGATTCCCTACCTGGAACAGAATTAGGAAAAGCCAATGAAAGAAGCTTTTGATGCCTTTCAAACTACGATTGGTATGGGATTTTCCACATCTATTTTCATATCTCCTTCCTTACATTCCCTCTTTCCTGGCTCTGTAGCTTCAAAGGTCTTTTCTTCTCTTCGTACATACAGGTTTCAGTGAGTTTATATGTGTTTCTCTTGTTCTTGCTGTTTTACTCAACTTGATATATTCTTTGCTTCTCTTGCAAATTTGTGCAATAACTGTAGATAAACGTATTGATGTCAGTTATATCTCTTGTTCTTGCTGTTTTACTCGACTTGATATATTCTTTGCTTCTCTTCAGATATGTGCAATAACTGTATATAACCGTGTTGATGTCAGTTATATTGTTTGCACAAAATCTTACGGGTAATTCATGTTTAGTATAAATATATAGTCTCAATGTTTTACTATCACTCAAAAGAAGTTAACATTAGAGAGTTGATATCAATGCATACAATGCTAGTTGATATCAATTCATCCAATGCTAGCAACTTCCTAACAGTCAGAAATGAAATGTGCAGACTGCCACAACCGCCAGAAATTAGTAGGTTTCAACTAAGACAACAGCTCAAAGATGAAGACAAAAGATATCGGGGTAGGTGCAGGATTTTTTCAGGCTTACAACAAAGAGGTGTAGAGTGGTCAAACCAAAAGCATTAAAAACAAGAAGGCCGTCATCAGTCAGCCGCCGCTTCAGAATAAGCGAAAGATAACTTCAAAATTTCAGGCATTGGGAAGCAGGCAAAAATTTATGGGAAACTAATACCTAGTAAGTGATAAATGGGATGTAATATCACATAGGCGTCCTTTGTTTCAAAAAAATGTATAAAAAAAGGGAGTTATGGAATGTAATATCACATAGGAATCCTTTGTTTAAAAAAAATGTATAAAAAAAGGGAGTTTTGTATATCAATTGGTGTTTTACTTGGTTGTGAATTTAAAATAAATTATTTTTTGTTATCTGTGTGATTAATCTTTGGTATCTGAATTGTAGCATGGCATGGCTAGGTAAAATAAAGAGAATTGAGTGAAAAATTATATTGCCTCTGGCAGGATTTGTTTCATATTTCCCTATAGCAACACAACTTTAATTTCATGGTCAGAGGTTCATCAATACATGGCTTAAACATCATTGTTGGTGTCAGCCCAGAGGGATGTCTATTCCTGTTTGATGAATTCTAAATCAGTGTCATTCAGTTGGCAAGGCACTATACCTGCTCATTGCATAAAAGCATTAGTGAAATGCAGAATCTAGTATGCAAATGACATGCAAATTCATGACCTGAAAAACTACTGCGTAAGCTAAATTTTCCAGGTACCTAAAGTAACATTGAATAAGCTACAGACTAAGCGAAGTATTTGAAATAGAAAGACATACCTAAAATCATCGAAGCCCGGTCTATATATCAAATCAACGTAGTATTAATTGCTGCTAAAAATAGTCAAACAAAATTAAATTGAGAGTTTAAGACAAACAAAAACATGCGAGTTTCATAAGGAAA
Organism: Larix kaempferi; assembly: GCA_027924585.1. Lineage (NCBI taxonomy): Eukaryota > Viridiplantae > Streptophyta > Pinopsida > Pinales > Pinaceae > Larix > Larix kaempferi. The sequence goes on from BSBM01001102.1 coordinate 19,574,259, forward strand.
TCTGACAAATTTCCGTTACACTGAATCAGAGCAAGTTAGCTCTTATAAAGAGAGAGCGCACCTTGACACCTTCACGAGCTATATTTGAATCAATTCAATTATAATCAAACCTTCAACAACACACATAAGTAAGCAGAAAATCAATATTTTAAGAAATCTGGTTTCAACAATTTAACAAAAACAGTCACAAAGGTTAGAGAGACCCATTGAGTGCAAATATTTAATATAATAATAACCAAATGATAGTTAGCAGAAGTAGAAGAGAATATTGCACGTTAAATTCTAACGGTGAAAAGAAGTAAAAGAAACCATACTTCTCAACTGTTTCTTTCCAAAACAAACTACTAAAAATGTACAAGGAATTGTGTACTCTGTTGGAGTTAAAGCACAAGTGCTGAAGTGAAACTTCTAACTTGATTGGGAAAGCAACCTTGTAATATACAGAACTGCATACATTTTTTAATATGCAAATATTTGGGGGCTATAATAAAATTAGGAGTCCTTGTAGAGCATAGCTTGAGAAGTACCATGTTGAGATTTTCATTCATAATAACTCAACTTTTGTTATGCTCCAAAATACCAAATCGAATTATCATATTTGGAGACTGTCTCTGGAACTGCATAGTCAATCGAAATGTTATTATATGGGGAAACAAATTTCAAGTCTCCATTCATTTCCTGGAAGTGGTGTATAAAAGTTTGATCATAAACCCTGCTTTGATTAAGGTTTAGTCCCCCTCTCATTACTTGTTGCATGCTTGAACCAGAATCATTACTATTGTTTCCAGCCATACCTCCTTTCCCCAAAAAGTTATCATCGGGTGTAATCTTGAAAATTCCCCTAGCCTGTGAAGCAGGGTGCATGTTCACATCAAGTTTACTGTGATCATTCACTGGCTGAAGGTTCCCCAGTGTTGATGTCTTATTCTAATGCGAATCATTGTCATATAAAGCAATTAATTCATTGATGGGATGATGACTACTGCACGGAATTTCCAAACTTGTGGTGCTAGGAGGATTAAAAGTCACAGTACCATTGGATACCGTCTGTCCTTCCTTCTCAGACGGAAAAATACTCACGTTTCCTTGAACTTGTAACTGGTCGGATTTTCCAGTAGACATACAAAATAAGGAGTCATTCTGTCGAGGTTCTTAAATACTCACCTTTCCTTGACCGGGTAGTTGGTTGGGCTTCCCAGTAGACAAACAAAACAAGGAGTTATTCTCTTGAGTTTCGCGTCTCTGAAATCCCATACCTTGCAGATATGTTCTATATGCACAAGTAGACTGATGGGTATTTCTTAAACTCTGATCCAAAAATCCAAGCTGGAGCTCGTGATATGGACACTGCTCATGTGGGCATGTATAAACCTTTTGATCTTCCAATGGAGGTTCTTGTGGTAACTTTCTCTTTCTGATAAAATTTGCATTATCTTCTACCTGGAGAGATGAAACTCTATCATTTGAAATGCCTATATTGAAGAGGTCAAACTCTTGTGGTTTGCATTCTTGTACCTCGGAATTTAAGAGATCGAAGTCTTGAGGTTTCCAATCCTGCACATCAATATTAGGAGAAATGGAATTTGGATCGTCCTCAAAGCCTTCAACATCATACTTGCTGCTGCTGCTGAATGTCAGAGACCCAGAATGTGTTATCACCGCAGCATCGGTTGGTGGACAAGCATTAGGGTTTTACTGGAAATCCAATGCCTCCTCTTGGTTGATTACTGCCAACCAGGTTTCACTTTCTTTAGCTATCATCTTATCCTGGAAGCACTTAGACTGCCTAATGAGGTTGCGAATTTTAGCTATATTAGGAGACATGTGCTTGATGACAGCAGTAAGAACCCCCACCTTCCAATCCTTTTTCAGATCATGAGCCTTTTTGTAAGGGGGAGGCCCTTATCCTTTTGGAAAACCTAGTTGTGGCCACCAATCCTCGTTAGTAGTTGGCCACCAAGGAGGAGAAATACCCTTTTCTAAGGGATATCTCCGTTGAGGAGGATCATAGTGCTGCATGAGGGAAGAAAGAAGGGAACCCAATGTGGTATCCTGAAGATCTTGAAGAGTGTGAGGGGTAGGAGCCACAACCATATTATTCTCAATTGCTCCAGGTGTTGCATGTTGTGCTTGATATTTGGCAATTGCAGCAGGACCATTCCTATCAAATCTGACCTTCTCCTTCCAGCATGCTCTAAGATTGTTAGAGGATCCACTTACAGGCTTCCCTTTTTCAGGAATAATACCGTATACAAAACCTTGTTCTTTGCAAACCTCCATCATTTCCAGCATGTACTTCAGTATGCCATCCTGTGCCCGAGACATCTTTTTCCTTCGTGCTTCTTTTTGTGACTGTCTATGTTTTGCTGTGTCACTATGATATTTTCCCTTCCGTTGCTCCTTAATGCGCCTAAGATGGATGCGATCCTTCCACATCTGCTTCTCAAGCTCATCCACATCAATATGATCCTCACTAAGTCCTTCATCATGCATAACCTCCCCCTCATTTTCTAAGAAGGGTTGCATTGCATAAACCCCGCTTCGTTGACTTTAAATGCCAGGTCGAAGGGTTACCTATTCTACATTCCACTATATTTGGTAGGACTTGCACCCGGTGGATGGTTTCTTACTCTGTTAACTTCATCGGTGAATCAAGACGCTGTTGTACCTGCCTTGAATTAGAATTTTGCATTGTTTATTTTTTTATAACTGTTGGTGCCTGCCTTGCATTAGAGTTCTGCATTGTTTAATTTTTTATTCCTACGGGTCCTGCTTTGATTAAAATACTGCATTTTTTTTAATTTCCATTGGTGCCTGTCTTGATTTAGAATTCTGCATTACTTTGGTTTTTTATTTTGTTGCTAGGGATCAATGGGAAGATTGGCCATTCGGTCGAAATTGATTAATTTTTGTTTTCAGGATGCTCTCAGGCATATTTTTGCTGGAAGGATCGTTGAAATACAGGATTGCCCTGCATGGACTCGGTTAACTTTTGCCTCCTATGCCAGCAACAAGATGGTTCTCATGGATGAGTCTCTTCAGTTACTTCCTGTTGTTGAGACTCTGGATTTAAGTTGGACCCATTTTCTGAAAATTGCCAATTTGCACAAGTGTATGCAGTTGAAGTATTTAGACCTTGGATTTAACAGTATTCGGAAAATATCGTCATTAAATGAGGTGGGATTCATTTCATTTCTTGTCTCAGAATTAGACTGTAAGAGCTGGTTATGTAATCACAGTTTCCAATATTGTTTGATGGAATTATCTGTTGGAGTACATCCTCATGCTTAGAACTATAGCTATTTGAGATGTCCAATAGGTGTAATTGTGTTTTCTGTTACTAAATTTTTCATCTCAGCATGCGTAAATGTTTCATGTCTTCTTTTTTCACCGTCTTGCATTTTGGTTGGAGCAAGTCACAGCTCGGATCAACAAGCTTATTCTTAGAAATAATGCCTTCACAACGCTGCATGGGATTGAACATTTAACCACACTCGAAGGCCTAGATCTCTCATTTAATATGATCTCCAATTTTGCTGAGATTGAGTTGTTTGTCTAGTCTCCCTGTTATTGAAAGTGTCTGGCTGGAAGGCAATCCGATGAGTTGTGCTCGTTTGTATCGGGAACAAGTTTTCAGCTTCTTTTCCAATCCATATAAAGTAAGTTAAGCAATCCATATTCTTTGATTTCACCTCTTTATGTATTTCATTATAATGTATTGGCAGATATCTTCTCATTGTCCATTTCATGACAGCCTTCAGTGGCAGAGAAGGGATACAAATTTACTCACATTTATGCTCTCTTACTCTTGTATATTCCAACAGCCACATCATTCTTCCTTATCGTCTTTAATTTGAGGGTTTAATTCTCGGGAATAGTCTTCTTTCCTAATAACTCAATTTGGAAAACCATTTCAATTTTGCCTTCATAATCTTCTACAATTTGGGGGAATAAATTTGAAGGGATATTCAAGTTTGTGTCATGCATCAACTGATTACACACAGATTATTTTTGAGGTGTAACTTTCTATTTGGTCACTGCCCTAGTTGAAATTAGATGATAAAGCGATCCATGGAAGGGAGGCCTAGACCGTTAAAGTCATTGTTGCAAGAAGACTGATGCAACGACCTGGCTATGGGTTCTATGCTCCTGCGAAAGATGAAATTCAATCAGATGTCAAAAGTGAGTTGAGAAAATTTAGTGAACAATATGAAGCCAATAGCTCTGATGATACCCAGTCAAATGCAAGTCATGCAAAATACACCTTTCATGTTCATCATTATGAAAACTAGATTTTAGTGTTTCCGTTTCAATTTGCATGCTATTTTATTAAAAACAATATTTATTTCCATGTTCAAACGACTCCAAAGTTTAAACATGTTAACATTGTTTTTTTCTTGTGGTTCTTCTTGTTTTTTTTTTCTCGTGTCTGTCATTCTATTGATTATTTGACTCTTTAAATTTGTTCTCTTGTAGAAAAGGAAAGCTCGACTTGCTACAATTGAGGATCCAGAACATAAGAGATATTTGCTTTCTAAAGGTGTTGAATAGGATGGTTCTTCTTCACCTGTGCATGAAAGTGAAATCCAGAGAAGGGATGATCATGAAACAGATATCAGTGAAAATGATAGGGCAGATGCCTTGGTTTTATTTGGCAGAATAGAACTTCTCAAGAAAGAGGATTCAAGTGCATGGTTCCAAGAATTGAGGGACTTGTTGTACCCGACTAATGTGGATAAAGAGGACTATGGTCAAGGTACTAATTTCAATTCCAAGATTAGAAAGCCTCATACGAGAAGGCAGTGGAAAAATAGGGTGGATGATAGTAGTTCTTAAGTAAAGATAGAGGGCAAGGAAGGGTCAATAGACCGCTGTGACAAAGATATTCCAGAAGCAGAACTGCAACATATGAGAAATAATGAGGCTAATGCTAGTAAAATTGTGAATGAATTACAAGAGAATGGCTTATTGGGAAACTTTTCTCAAAAGGGGAAAACTGTATCCAATTCCTCTGTAAAGCATGCCAACTCACTGCACCCTTGGCTCAATTCACAAATTAGAGAAATTAATAGCTCTGAGGAGCAATCAAAGGTTCTAATCTCCAATACAGCACGAAAGTTACCCAGAGATGGCATGCCTTATTCATTTGTACCTGGTACTGTGGCAAATGAGGAAATGTGCTCAGGTGAAAGCTTTGGTTCACTAAAGACTATTGAGGAAATAATTGAATATCATTCCTCTTCATTATGTCTTTCTTCTCCTCCCCACTATCAGGAAGATATACTACATCGCCGCCAAAATCTGGAGGAAGAATTCATGCAGCTTTCTCTAGACTCATACGCTATAGCTTCATCATCTGACAGTGACTCTAGTAATGATGACCAATATTTATCTAATTCCTCTAGTTCTATTGATGGGAACATTATTTCCCATGCAGAGGCAGATACAGATAATGATAAATCAAATGGTGAAGCTAATGTAGTGTTTGAGGATCCATCCTTAAATGCTCATAGTTGTCTAGATATAAATGCAACAGAGGATTCAACAATGGAAAATGCAGTGTCGTCTTGTGAAGACGATATTTTGGTAGATGCAGGTGGTGAGAGGCTTCCTCAGACTGTGAGTAAAGGTATGTCATGCACATTTAAGATAGCAAGAATGAGGAAACATAAAAGAAGGGTTGTACTTTCAGATGAAGTTGGAGTTTTTGATGTGGGGTTTGAACAGACTCAAGATGCTTCAAGCTCTTTATGTGTAAGCAGCCTAAAAAATGATATGACACAGTTGGCTTCTACATGTGATGGGCTTGATGAATTAGATGGAAGCAAAGAGATAGTCATGAGTTCTTTCAATAAAGTGAAGCATCCATATACAAATTGTGTTGAAACTTCAGATTGCAACATTAAAACATTAGAAACGTCTGTAAGTGTAGAGTCAGATGATCCTCTTACATGATATTTTCATCGCCAGCTTGCTGAAGATAGGTTATTAGAGAGCTTCCTATATCATGTTTCCTGCAATTGTATTCGTCTATCGGAAGACGATCCCGATTAAAGGTAAGCTGCTTAGGGTATTTAATTTTGTTTTTTGAGACCCTAATATTTCATTTGTATTTCAAACACTGCAAATCCCCTTTTTTTTTCTCCTGTTTTGTCCTAGGGAGCACCAAAACATTTATAGACCCTTCTTTCTGCCTCAATAGCATAAATTACTTTAATTACCGAGAGTTGTCAGATCCAGTCATTACTCTTTAGTTCTATCTTTTAAGGTACTGTTACCTAATTAACACTTCTTTTGCAATCGCTAGAGTGTTGTACATCTTTTTGCTAACTGAATTCTTGGTGATCTTTTTCTTCATCACCCAAGTTAACTACCTGTTTTCACTCTCCTTATACATAGTTTTCTAACCATTTTTATTGTTCTGTTTTAATTATAATTTCTTTTTCTCTTGTATTGCCTCCAACAATATATAGTTCATATACTGTACTATATAACTTCCATACAACTTCCTTTGCAAAAGCCTTATGAGTTTGTTGGTCCTTCAATACAACTTCCAAGGTCAATATCAATATTGTTGGGTGTTATTTGTTACTCTAGTCTACTCTTTTTTTTTTTTTTAAATTTCATGAAATAGGCTCTAACCCTTGTCTATGTTCCTTTCAAACAAGTAGGAGACAGTGTGCACTTAATCTCTGTTGTCCACCTTGCACCCTTGGACTCCTCATTTTCTGGACTATAGCTAGAGGCCTACTCTGTTTTTTTGAAATTTCATGAAATAGGCTCTAACCCTTGTCTATGTTCCTTTCAAACAAGTAGGAGACAGTGTGCACTTAATCTCTGTTGTCCACATTGCACCCTTGGACTCCTTGATCCTTTCACGGTACTTTCACAATGGATATTGAGGATTGAATCCTTCCTTGCATAGACATGGTGTCAAAATGACAAATAGAAAAATCAACAAGTTGGAACTTGATAAAACTAAATTGTGGGGACTTGGGCTCGAGCCTCAAAGAATGCCAAAAGCAATGAAGAATGTTGAATGCTGACCCGCTGGACAAAAATTTCCTGCAAAAAACAGTGAACAATGCCCTACTTCCTCTCTTCTTGCCATTGGACTCTTCTAAGCTCACACAGACAAATTGAAAATGCAAAAGTGAGCATGTAATTAGGGTTTTTTTGGTATTAAAGGGGGCATCACTTTGTTGTTTTAAGGTTTCTTGCTGGATTGATCTTAAGCCTCTGGGTCCTTTTAATTACTTAAGGGTTTCCCATTCCATACATTCTCATACTGTGATCATTGTTTCCATGATAAACCTTCACTGAACAATGCCCATTTGCTCACGTTTAAAAATCCTTGCTGAAATTTGTTGAATCCTCAAGGTCATTGCCTTTGCAATGATTATTAGGAGACACTGAAGAGTGTGATAGGTCTCCATCCACTAATAGAATCCTCGTCACTCTTTTTTGGATTGAGTTTACTGAGGCCTTGATTGATATACTTGGGGAGCCTTCCATCCTTCAACACATCTTGAGCAATCTAGCACAGATCCTCACAAACTGTAAAGCTACATATGGTAGGTCATCCATAGAGACTTACCATTTTTCATTTTTTAGAGCACAGAAAAAAGTTCCTTCTCAGATTTTTCCCTACTAAATATTGCCCTTCCTTCTCAGATTTTTCCCTACTAAATATTGCCCTCTCAAAAGTATTGACTTTAGAGGCAACCACCTCGTTGCAATCCTTCATGGCTTCTTGAACTTGATCAAAAAGGGGGTAGGAGGAAAAAGTATGTTGAATGAGTAAGCCAAACATATTTTTAATCTCCTACATCTCTTCTGCAATAGTGCCATTTGTTTTATGAAGACCTAGAATCTTCTCAGCTGAGTTCTTATTTTAAATAGTCAAAATAAAACTTAGAGGGTTCATTTCCTTCCTCAATCCACTGAAGTCGTGCCTTGATTTTTACACCTTTGGCTTTGTGGTCTTCCCCACATTGGATCACATGTTTCAATTTGGAAACCTTTGCTCGAAGATGGGTGTTGGAGAGCTCCTACTCTAACAGTTTTCTTATGGATTTTCGATACCTTGCTACATGGTTATTACTCCAGCGAAGTAATTTAATTTATGTATGCAGGACACAGATTCCTCAGGCTGTTGGTGCATGATATTCATTTAAAATTTTAAAGTGAATGGTAAGCAGGTTTGCGCAGTAGCAAATTTATGATATGATCTAGCAAGCGAGGTAATGCTCATTGTAATTTCCATTCCTTTTCCATTTTTTGAAACTCACATGATCTGGAAGGCCTATATCTAGGGAGGGTTTTAAAATGCCAAATTTAATTATACCATTTCTCTCTCTCAATTTTTCCCTCTGTTAGTACAACCTTAAAACAAATATTCTCTCATTTTTTCCATCTATTAGACGTACAACCTTAAAACAAATATTCTCACCAGGTTTTGTATTTCTTTGATGTTGCTCTAGACTGTATTTTTTTAAAGTTGATAGAGTAGTGACACTACTTTATAGATTGTGTGGGTATTGATTTTCAGTAATTGTATGAGTTTGTAGGTGACTAATTTTTTTTTTAACATCTTTATTTTTTTTGCTTTTTTGGGTTGGAGTGGAGGACTTATATTTTATCATTGCATGGCACATATCACTTTGATGACTCAGTTTTATTTGATGACTCTCAGTTTCTAGCCTTTTTAACATTTATTTTTTTGCTTTTTTGGGTTGGAGTTGAGAACTTATACTTTATATGGATAAATTTTATAATGTTAACAACAAGGAAAGGTAACAAGTGATCCACCTGCATCTCTTACAAGGCTTAGACATTGATACTCATTATGGTTTCATTGTAAATTGTGCACCTCGAAATGCAATATTAACAAAATTGCTCATTACATAATTTGGCCTTATTTATCTTTGAATAATTATTATGATTCTCTTTGCACTTGGCTAAAACCTCCTTTTAAAGTATTTTTGATGTTCCTATAGGTAATTATTCTTTAAAACCTAAACTGATTTAGTCAATGTAACCATGCACTTTTTTGACAACATGCAAGGAATAGGTATGTAACACCAGGCTTAGGCTTTGATACACCTATTACAATTTCTCTTACCATCCTAAACAATATTGACTATTATGATAGATTCTGAGTATCCCAACCTATGTGGCATATCTCATAATATTGTTTCTTTGTTTTGGTAGAAAGAGAAGAAAATTAACTATTCTAATTTCTATTAACGCATGGAATTAGTCATTGCATTTATAATAAATGTTTGTGATTTTATATAGTACCTGCAGAATATTTGAGGTATCTCCAAGCTAACTGCCAAATAAAGAGTAATACAGTAAAAGATACTACAGTTGAAAAAAATGGTAATATGGTGAAGGTAGCACACAATGTGAGAGTATTTATAGTTTAGATGGAAACCTTAAGATCATCTGCATTTTGATAGATAATTTTTTACTCTATTTAGATAAATGTGATATCTTTACCCTTGAAACATTCATTTTAAAAATGAAAATTTGCCATAAAAGTAACTGAAGTATGACTTTTAACTTCGTCTTATAGCTCCTTTATGAGACCTCTCTCTGCATATTGCTTCTTTTATATTATGATGATGTTGTGGATGCCCTAGTTGCTACTCGCACTTTAACCCATCATAAGCTGGTGGGCATTTTCATCATGGCTGCGGGCATTTTTCTTGGCCATGGGAATTTCTTTAGTTGGAAATTTTATTCTCATATCAATCCATAATGAATTCTATTTAAGGGTGCTAGCTCAATGGTAGAGCACCTGCCTTATAGGCAGGAGGTTGGTGGTTCGATTCCACCATGCCCTATTTATAATCTGAAACCACTAAAAAGAGATAAATAACTAAAAAAATGACCAAAATTTGCATATAAACGACCACCATTACAACATGAGAGATAAGTGACCAAAAAAATAACCAAAATATGCATGTAAATGACCACTTTTGAGTTGGCGATCGTTGGTAGCAAATCAACGGTCATTTATCACATGACCATTAATGACAAAATATATTACCAAATTAATGACCAAATATATGACCACAAGATAAGCTATAAATGACCAAGTTAAATATGACCACATTTTTGGCCACGTGATATATGGCCACTAATTTGCTACCAGTGGTCACCAACTCAAAAGTGGTCATTTATATGTGGATTTTGGTCCTTTTTTTGGTCACTTATCTCTCATTTTGTACTAGTGATATATAATCCATAGAGGATCGTTGATTAATAAACCAATGCGATCTATAATTAGGATATCCATGAGCATTTCCAAGACTGTGCCCAGGTTCAACACAAGCTGGTTTTCAATGATTACATCATGGTAAAGATTTGGTATTACTCTCTAAATCTTCTTATCGAATGAGTGTTATCTTTAAAATGGTCATTGTTGAGATCTATCCATTTCCATGTTCATTGCTTGTTCGCTGTTATCTTTTGAGTATCTTCTTTGAATTGAGTTTCAAGAAATTGGTTGATTGACATGTTGTCTTTAGTTGGATTTGATTGCAAAGATAACTGGTTCTTTCCAGCCAGTCGCCATTTGTTGTGGCCACAACAGATGCCATGCTTAGCCAAGCATGGGAGCCCCCCAATTTTAATAAATGCAAAGTTATTTGGGTGAGTCATCTTGAAAATTTTAGGTTTTTTATTTTACCTTTGAAATTCTTCACCCATGCTTTTGGTCTTCTTGTGTGTAAGGGTTTGATGATTTCTTCCAAAAGTGTTTCGGTCTGAAAAGAGCCAAAATTTTGAGTATTTTGTTGACTGTTAATCATTATCCCGAAACCCGACATTTAGATAACCCGAAACCCGCAGCCCAATAGGTGCGGGTTGCGGGACTGTTGTTTTTAAGTTTTGGTGTTGCTAATTCTAAAACCCGCAACCCGAAGGCTGCGGCTTGCAGAATCATCCTTTAATAAGATTGAAGAATAATTACTCTAAAACTCGAACCCTGCAATGGCGGCATCCGACTTTCAGGATTGTGATTTTTGTTTATCTGGTGTGTGTTCCCGAAACACGCAACCCGTAATTTCGGGATGCGACTTTCGGGATGGTTATCTTATGTTACAGTTTAATGTTTCCAAAACCCGCCACCCGCACAGCCGGTTTTCGGCTTTCGGAAATCCTTTTTTACTTCCATTTCACATACCCACAGCCCGCAAATCCGTACTTTCGGATTTCGGCTTGCGGGATCTTTGAATAAGAACTTCATGGAAATTTTTGAACTCAATTCAGCATTCCGCTCCAGTTAATTTCCGTCGTCCGTCTGTCATGATCTCACGGTAATGTTGATTTTGGGTAATCAATTAAGTCAGGCCTTTTCATTTTGTTCTTTTTTCTATGTAATTCATCATAGAAGACACCATTACAAGGCTAACAGTTACTTCATGTTGAATGGACGCCATCTTTCCGCCTTAAGTTCACCATGTCTGGACTCGAGCTTTGACATCTTGTCGTTTTTAATCCATCTCTTAATGATCGGATTTGTTACATGCGAAGAATTGATAGCTCGTGTACTGGAACTCCTGGTCGAGGCCTCCTGGCACATCAACTTTGTCACCATAACCTTCATCTCTGTTATTAATCACCAGTCATAATTATTGATGAGAGATGGCTTGTAACAATGTGATCGTGAAGCCCATTCAAAATCATGCGAGTAGTAATTGAACTCATACTTCGCACAAGCTTTGATCCGGCTGGCACATACCTCAGCTCTTTTCATACAATTGAAGTAATCACAATGAATTCAATGGATAAGTTTAATCATTGCGGATTGCCCCGCCCGATTATCATCAACCTGCTTGTTGGCCTTTAAATAGCAATTAACATGAAAAATTACTGTTCATCAATTGCATTCTGAAACAGGAAACACTCTGTTTGGCATTCTTCTTATATCCTTTTCAGAATGAGTAATATTCATGCAGATGGTGAGTTTTCTAATATTCCGGTTGAAAATAAAGAGCTCTATCCCATGTTATATCAAGAAATGTTGTCACCACCATTTGATGCAGGTGTTCTTGATCTTAGTAGCGGTAGCAGTGAAGAAGACTTCGAAACTTTGTCTGCCTACATTCACGACCCTGAAAAGCAAAGAAAGGAAATTCTGCAGGGATCAACTGATCTTGATACTGATGTTATACAGGACTTTATTATGAATGAAGAACCTGATGTATTGGCTATCGTTCCTAAAGTAAATCCTCTAATGGATTTCTCTGTTTTCGACAGTGGGTTCCTCGACCCCGAATTTCCTACAGTGGACGCTCTGCAAGCTACGCCACCTGTCGATGCTAGTGAACAATCTGTGACTAAATTCTTATGGTGCCATGAGATCTTATCAGATTGAAGAACAAGTCTTTATTTTTGTGAAAGGTGGCGAAAAATATCTTAAGCTTAAAAATAGCAAGATTTCTTGGATCGATGGTTAGACCCAATTTTGTAATCCCTATTTTGTAGAATTTCTCCTTTTGGAACTCTGATGTAAATTTAGTATATAAGGAGGAATATTTCTCTTAGTAAAGGGTGGTTGGGAATTTTGGAATTGCAATTCAGCAGGAGTTCGGACTGAAGATACTCTGTTTATCAGAGTCATTGTAATTTTTGTAGAAGACTTCTCTATGCAGGAAAGTTATCTTTTAATTCATCTCCTATTGTTCTTCAAATTTTTTTGGGAATTCCTGTGTTAATGTTTCAAATTTGTCATCGATCATGTGTTTAATATTTTGTAGGATATTTTGTTAATGCATAAGATCTCTCATATTGATTTCTCTGTATGTTTGGATTATGCTCAAACTGTTCTATTAAATTTCTTTAATTGAACGTTTTCCTTTTTTTTATATTTCTGCAAATGATTCGATGCAAACAAATATGTTTAATCAAATGTTAATTTTTCAATTGACACAATGATTACAGATCAGGTATTTGAATAGGCTCAAACACTTTGAAGAATTGTCACTTAATTTCTTAATTGATAAAACTTTAATTAACAAGTGAAGAACCTGAAGACATTTCTGTTAAAGGTACTTAACTACTTGTTCATCACACTTCAAATATGATCTGCACAACATCAACTTCTCCTTTTAGGTTAGATCTAACTTAGCATAGTTTCCTTCTTTTGATAGGTTAAGATAGGTTCGTTAACCAGCTTTTAGACTTTGTTTTCCCTTATAGGAAAATTGATCTTTCAAGATCAAATCTTTTACTCATAGAGTGCCAGCGGAGGCCAAATATCCGTGGGTGATTACCATCCCAAACAACTCGAAGATAAGGTAACTCTTGCGTAGGGTTAATTGAATCCTTTGGCTGGGTTTTCATCCCCTGTTGTGTGCCTTGGAACCCATTCCAGCACTTTGTACTTACCCTGCACCCCCAAGGCATCAACAATCTTGCATGAAAATTTGTGAGAAGTTTGAAAAACATAGCATGCAGAAATAAGTACGAATGCAGCAAATTGCAAAAATAAAATACGTTTTATACATGTTGTCGTTGTGCACTTGTTTCGTCTTCGATTACTGCTAAAGTGACTCCAAGAAACAAATTAGCGTTTAAATGTAAAAACATGTTCGATATTCAGGAAATTGGAATGTCCATTTGCAATTTTGAATTTTGAATTTTATAATGTTTTTATTTCTTTTCATGATTTTATAATTTTTATTGTTTTTGTTTTACATACCCAAAGCAAAAAAAAAATGGCAAACAACTACACCACCTATAGCTATGACACACAAGAAACTCTCTGTGTTGTGAGAAAATTGGTTCATTGTGCACTTTTATGGATTAAAATCAAATATCCTGGAACATAGCTCTACATTGGACGCTTCTATCAAATGCTTGATTCCCACAAAGTCATGCTGGTGCAAAAACGGGTCATGTGCCTGAATGCACTGTGTAATAATGCTCACACAGTTGAAATCGCAGCCCAAGTTTTGGTATTGTTCATTCAGCTATGATATAGGAACTCAATGCAACTGCTAGATCAAGTATAGTTTATCCAATCCATTCGATCTTGAATGTACAACTTACCTCACCTTCCTCCTTTATGTGGTGTTAAGATTGGTCCACTTGCTTCTATGATCATAATCTCTTTCGCAACATCATCATCAACATGTATAGAAACCAATTGCGTTAAGATCTGGAAAATAGATATTAAACTAGCAAGGATCATTCAGATGATACAAGAATACGATGTCATTATGATATAAATTCAAGATGCATACATACAAGGATTCACCCCTGGAAGCTTATACTTCCATCATCTTCATCAATCGCATAAGGAGACTGAGCCTCATCAAAATATACACTTTCATTTGATGCTCCGTTGTACTATGCAATCTCGCAAGGTTCAGAAGAGTTAGAAATTTGGATCGAATAAGTTTATTGGCTCACAAACCTATCACCAGGTTATTCCCACAAATTAGGTTGATCAGCTTATCTCCACAGCGAAGTTGCATATTGGCCATCTATTTTGTTGTGCGATCCTTCTCACCATCATTCAATACAGAGTAGAAATTATTACAAACAATGGCGATCATTGGTTATTCCAATAGCAGAGCCACCGGTCAAAAATGTTTTCGATTGATAGATCTCTCTGCAAGGAGTTACATAGGAAATCCTACAGTAAAACACGTCAGCAAATATTAATAACACGCAACCTTTTCTTAGAAGCATCCAGGAAGTTCAATTACTTGACAGTTGAGAAAATCCTTCATGAGGATGAGAAACCGAATTCCCAACCGGGAATCCGTTTCAACCAATTGCTAAAAACCGGTCGCAATAGTAATCTGAGAATTACACACTCAGAGCACCCGCTGTATAGCTCTAACCATAACTTGTTTTGGGAGGATTCCACATAGTCAGGTAAATGAGGTCGTTGCGCACAAAACCCATGTCCCCGATTTTCTCAATTCTTCTCCATATGCCCGCAAATCACGATGCAAATCAATGTGTTCTTATCTGGCATGCGTTTTTGGTTGGAACCATTTCATTACCAATTTTGGAGTAGTTGTGACATGAAGAGTTTTTGTTTCTAAGTATGGGACATCGACAATCTATGGTAGCCAAATGGAAATCGTGAATAGCCTTGAACGTTTGTTTTGGAGTGCAAATGGGAGAGATTTTGCACAATTTCAACAATGTAATTCAATCAATCCCAATTACAGTTTCATCTTTTATTATTATTTTTTCTTGGCCCGATCTAGACAATGCGCCTTTAAACATGCAGATCTAAATTGTTATTATCATGTTGTTCATTGTTGTTGCAGGCTGTTCTTTAGATCGAAGGATCTTTTTAAGGAATTGCAGGTGAATGGAGTGCACAAATACAGAAAATTTCAGAAATGGTTTGGCTGAGGCATTATTGCAGAGTTAATTTGCAGGCAGCTACATGATGAAGGACGAAGGAAAAGAGAAAGCTCCGTTGTGACTCCAATCAATGAGAAATTGTAGGCGTGACACTGTTGAGTGTTGTTTCAGATACAGCTGTTACAACTGTTGTTTCAGCTTGGATTTGCAGCTATTATAAATTTAGAGACTGTTTTGGCTTAGAATGAATTTGCCACATGAATTTTGTAGGCCAGTTTTATTTTACAAATTGAAAAAGTTTTAGCAAATGGGGATAAATGATTTGCAAATTAAGGATGAAATCGAGTAGGCATAATTGCAAACATTAACTTATTCTTTCCTGAAAATGTTAGAAAACATCCTACTTTCTGATCCTCAGATCGCACGAAGCGTAGAGGAGAGCATACTTATTGAAAACTAAAAACTGAAAATAAATTCCTACCTACTCTGTGCTAATTAGAATTTAGAAAACAATTACGTGTAGTTAAATATCCAATGTAGCCATTCACGTAACAACAATAAAAATATGTTCAATGTTATTTTTGCGAATAGAAAGTGAGGATAAATAGAAATGTGTGAAGTTAGTTGCTATGATTGTGAATTAACTAGAATAAAAGAAAAGCTAAATTGTTCTAACCTCTTACTTGCTTGAAACCATCGTTCGATAGGGCTTTCATAGGCATAGTTTTCACTCCTTAGATCATGCTGCAACTCCTTGTTTTCCTCCTCGACCTCCTGCTCGCATAATTGTTCGTCATCAGATGTGCAGGATTCTTCATATGTTAATTCTTCCTCTGTTTCTGGAGGAGTAATTAAGCTCTCGGCTGCTACCAAGATCTCCTCTTCATGAAAAGAGGAGATACCTACTTTTGCAAGGATTTGACTGAGCTATTTCAAGTTTAAACTCATTGTTAAATCATTTTGAAAAAGGGATTCTTACAACACCCAAATCTAACTAAAAAAAAGAAGAAAAAAAACACTGTAGAAAAAAAAAAACACTCTGTACAAAAAACAATTGCTCTTCACAGTTGCAAAAACACACTTGCTGAAATTGAAATTCACACTTGCAAAATTGAAACACTCATGTAGAAATTGAAATTCTAGTGTATGCTTGCAGAAAATCAAAGTAAACTTCAATCCATCGTGCTTCCCTGTCAACGGCACCAAAATGTTAGGCGAAAATTTTGTCGTTTAATTGCATTGTAGTACTTTCCCAACTATTTAATTTGTCAATCTGAGGTTTGTAGGCTTACGAAGCACATGCAAAATATATGTAGGACTGAAGTTGAATTAATCTTGTCTAACCCCCCTTTCTAATTACTAATTGCTAATCTAATCCCCCCTTAAGCTGAAACACACAATTGCTAATCTAATGCTGAAAGCTGAAACCCACAGCTGAAAGTAAATTGCATAAAAGAAAGACAACATATGAAGAGCAATGAGACCACATGTGAGTTCACATTAACAATAAAGAAATCTGAATTTACATCACAAGAATCAATGAAAAATCATGAAAGCATCAAAACTAAGATTATGAACAAAAGCTAAGAATCCCCTTCTCCATATTACAAAGTCAAAACTAACTTCTACAATCTGAGACTAATCTCCTCCTAATCTCCTCTCTAATCTACTCCTCATCTACCACTCCAAATAAAGAGAGAGCACTCTCTTTTATACATGAATTTCTTTGAGAAGAAGTTAACTATCTCATAATGACAGATCCACTATTCTCTCAACCACTCTCAACTAATTTCCTATTATTACAAAATATGATCCCTTCAAATCCTCCACATGTCTCTCACAAATTCCCCACATGTTTCTCATACATCCTAGATCAGATATGCCAACCAAATCTCCATGATATTCTCCTTGGAATATTCTTTGAATAACTATCTCCTTGAAATGGTGGAGGAGATATTTGAGGAGTCTTTCTTTGAATTGATCCTTCCATATTCCTACACATTACAAAGCTCATCCGTACTTGAGATATTAGTGAAAAACATGTTATTTTCCAATATTTAATCATAAATTCACTTATAATACTAAAATGAATAAAGTGGAAAATAATAAGATGAAACTCAAGTATATATATGGAAATGGTATGATGAAAGGTTGATGGGATGATAAAATGTGAGGAATAGCAGAAGGTAAGGTGGATGAAAATAGGACATTTCTGAGTCCCAACATAAGATGGATGAACAGAAGATCCAAGAGGCCCCCAAAATTCTCCATGACACTCATGATTCAGTGTCAAAGTTGTGTTGGGAAGATGCTTTAATGGAAGACCAATCTTCCCTTGAATCCATGGAGAATATCCAGAAAGCGATGTCCACAATCAAAGGTAATTTATCGCAGTTGCTTTCAGATAAAAATTACATGTTTGAGCTTGTTGAGTTGTTGCGGGAAGCAACACTGCATGATGAAGAAATTATTTGCATATATGAAGAAGAGAACTACAATCTCAAAGGTGAGTTGTTGGCCACCCAAGATTCTTTGAGATACACTCAAAATGCCCTCTTAGAATCACAAATGAAGATAGAACAATTCCAACAAGAGTGGAAAGAATTGACTGAATCTTCAATTTTTCCTGAGAGTCATCCCTTTTGGTTAAATGACATAAAAAAGTCCCTGGAGGAACATTATGAGTGGGTGTACCATGGGGAGCAGTCTATTTGGTATGTGCTTGAAGAAAGTGCAGAAAAAGTGGATGAAAAAGAAGCATATGATTTTTTCCGGAATGAACTTGAGAGGTTCATTGAAGAAAATCCTTCCAAGAAAGAGGTAGATGAGTTCACCATAGATGGGTCAGAAAGAAATGGAGAGGATACATCCACAGCTTCAGTGGATGAAATGTTCAGAATCATGGCTCACCATCCTTCAATCCCCACTTCACATTCAACCACAAATTTTGGGAATGAAAATTTGGTAAAAGGATTCTTCCTCTTGGTGTCACATCATGAGCAGGAGGATCCTATAATTGAGGCCTATGACATGTTCCTTAACTCGCAGTAGTTAAGGAAGCCCATGCATGTGTGTGCAACCACTTTTGACAAGGAGGCATTAGATCTACACTTACCTTCAATGTGTGGGTCAATTGATGGAGGTTTGCACCCTTGGATCAATGGCAGAGAGTTGAGCCATTTGATGAAAACGGGAGCACTTTTAGAGTTCCATAGAGATCATGATATATCTTTATTTGAGGAAGAAAAACATATGGCTGAACACATTCCATATGGTTCAGCAAATAAAAGTGTTTGTCCTTCCAATGGTTGGATGGGAAGATACATCATTGCAATGAAGACCTTGGAAGGTAAAAGGTTCTTTTATTTCTGCAATAATTTTTTTGTTATAACTGACATTGTCCTGACATGTAAGCAGCAACGAAGGTGTATTTTGAATCCATTAGATGTCTCCGGTGCACATGCACAAGAGATGCATTCTAATTTGCATGCTCTCAAGAAGTTCTATGTTTGGTGGAGAAGTGTAATGTCCCTTATTAGAAATTTTATTAAAATTGCAATTTTCCACTTTTTTCCTTGGTTCGACCTTGGACTAGTTTGGATCTCTAGGTCCCAAATTTGCCCCAAATGATCCCAAATATTATGAGAAGGTATATGAATGATATTAGAACATAAATATGTGTTTCAGTGATGCCTTTATACATTTAAAACACTTCTGCAAATACTCTTTCAATTCTGGTCAATGTAGGTAACTTTACTAGTGATTTCCCTTTGACTAGTATTGGTCTCTAGGTCTCAAATTGACTCCAAATGCCTTCAAATATTCAAGGAAGGTTTATGAATGATATTAGGAATTGAATATGATCTTCAGGGATAACATATGGCCACCAAAATACCTCTGCAAACTCTCTTAAGATTCTGGACCAAGTATGCAATTTTACTAGTAATTTGGGGTTCAAATCCCCCTAAGGTAAGTACTGAAAATGGCTTCCCAAATGCCTCCAAACCCACTCAAATTTATGAACAGAGGTATGTAATGTGTTAAGTATGTTATTAAGGTCTCATATGCACCATTAATTGTTTATTACAACTGTTCTCACCCTCTCCCATTCAACTGCAAAAATCCCCAATTCGACCCTTCGGGAAATGGCACTATTTCACCTCCCAGTACAACTAAATTGAGTAAAAATGCTTCAAATGCTCAAGTACAGTACATGAAACTTGTAGAAGACATCCATGGCATCATATTACTCACAAATATATCATATAATCATCCATTCATTCTAAATCATCATCAATACGTTGGCTCACAACAAGGTAGTGGGGAAATGACATTGTTCTTTCATTAAAAATGAGATTTATACATTTCTACTTGGAATTTCGACCTGAAACTTTTTGGAGATGAAGAACAGAGTATTTGATTCATATTAAAAAATAAATGGGGCATTAAAATCTTCCCCAAAGAGTACAATAGCTCACCAAAAACGCCCTCCCTCAAGGATCAAGAATATGCCATCAAAACTGGAAATGGTTGAAGGAGTGAACTGCAATAGAAGAAACCATGAACTGCCCTGTAGCTTACACCTGAAAATAAAGACTCCATTAAAGCTCCAAATGAAAGGTCTGAATGGCCTTTCCAATTACCAACTTGGATGGGAATCTTTCACCCTCGAAATTGGCTAAGGCAAGAAACTAGTCATCCACTAGCTCTCCCTCTTCACAAATGCAATTGCAAATTCTACAAATGATCAAAAGCTGGTTTCATTCTTTGTTATTGACATTTATAAATTTCTAATGTGCTCCATGGGTCGAATTCCTTCCAAGAGACTCATGCCAACTCAAGTTGGGAAGAGATTCCAAAGAATGCCACTTGTACAACAATTCCTAGTTTCCCACTTCCACCAAATCACATGTGGAAGCATCTTAGCTTCCCTAACACCCTTGAGCGCCCTCTTGGAGTCTATTTTTAGCCCTGACATGTCATATATGTCATATGTCAGCATTAAGGTCTGATTTGTGTCATAGGTGTCATAGAATCTTCATCATTGTTGTCATAGAGCTAGGGAATTTAGCCCAAGTGTCTCACTAACTCCAAATTGCCTCTTCCTCTTCCATGGGAGTTACTCTTCCTCTATATTTCGACCTTGGATGAGTCATGCCATGAATAATACCTTTTGGAATCCCCCAAGTATGTTACCATTCACCTTGAATTCGAATTGGTGAGAGAATGATGCCAAGTGTAGTGGGGAAATCTAGCCATATGTGGGTCCCACTTCCTCCATGTGTCTTCATGATCAAATGCCACTTTGATTTTCACTTGTATATATTTATTTAAATCCTTTATTAAATATTTATGCCACTCTAATGTTGAAACATCATTTATTATCCCCATTATTCCAAATCCCAAAGCTTCCACCCCAAACCTAGGAAACTAGTAATTTTCCTTCTTGGCAATTATTTGACCTTTAACATCAATTTTACAAACTCTAATGAATATGGCCAATCTGATTAGGCCATTGTGACCCAATTCCAAATTTGGGACATGAAAAGAAGTCACATAGCTATTCAGTTTTGCATTGGGAGTGGCACAGTTCTAGCATGGTGGATGGATCCTGGCATACCCTGGAGTGATAAATTTTCACAAGTAACAATTATAATGGATGGTATTCATTAGGGACCATGGGATCCAGGCATTCTTTGGAGTGACAAATTTTCAAAGGGGGCAGAAAAATTTGGGTCCTTACCGAGGGAGCAGTGGGATCCAGGAATTCTACTCAGTTATCTTAATTGGGTTAAGATTTTTGTTCATGATTAAGTGCAGATAGAGTTTGCAGTGCAATTTATTCTTCATGTTCATCTTGCATTTCTTTTATATCTATTTGAAGGCCCCAAGTTTAATTTTCAGATTGTTCTATGGATGGGGACAATTATAATCAGAGTGGTGCACCAGAAGCTTAGTGGAATCCTAACATTGCTTGAGGACAAGCAATCTTGGGAAGGGAGGGCTGTCATGTCCCCAATTTTGTCTCATCCAGTACCATAGGTGAAAGGGGACAAGATCAAGCCCTAAGGGAATTAAATTGTATTAATTCTATTTGCTTAGAATTAATTTTAGCCTAAGTCTCACAAATTGGAAAATTTATTTATTAAAGGTAATTTGATAAATAAAACTAATGGATAATGAGCAAGTGGGCCAAGAGGGCACCCAGGTGGAAGATGTTGCCAAAAATGGAGTAGGGGGTATTTTTGGAGGCAATTATACCACAGGAATTAATTAATTGATTAAATGCTAAAGTTGGAATTAATTCTGAGTTGTATTATCTTTTATTAATATTTTATTTGTTATGCTGAATAAATGGAGAAATTGGCTCACCAATTCGAATTAGTGGATAAGGTTGGAGGAATTACTTGGAGTAGAAGTCAAGTAAGCACTAGAGTCCAAAAATGTTGCCAAAAATCAGAAAAGAGGAATATTTCAGGAAAAGCAACATAAATCCAGAAAGCAGGAAAATATGAAAAACAGGAAAGTTCAGAAAAGAAGGGAAGTCAGAAAAAGAGGAAAAAATAAGGAAATCCAAAGCAAAGCAAGAAAGAAAAGCAAGGAAAGTATGTCCACTCATGGGTGACCTATTCTCATAGGTAACCAAGCTAAGTAACTTGCTCAACAGGTCAACCGGAGTTCTATTTAAGAAGGTTTCCAACTTCATTCAAGAACTTTTGATCATTGTTACAATTTGCATATGAGAGCTCTGAGCCCTCTAGTTGAGTGATGTGCCTCAACAAATTTTTCTTGAGAGATGTGCCCCAAGGCACTATGAGTTTCCAATGAGTGATATTCAGGTCCAGAATATGTTGTTGCAGCCAATAACATTCATATCTATCCATCAATGAAGATCCACAGTCAGATTGTAGAGGAGATCACTTCTATAGTGAAATTGCAGCTAGTCTCGGAGGAGAACCACCTGTAGAAGGAAATTGTAATCAGTTAATGCGCTCCAGTCAAGTTCAGGATTTCAGTGTCCCATAATTTGCAAAATATAAGAGATGTTTATGTACATTGATCGGCTTCAAAACTGATCCACACTTCCTTCTTACACTCTTCTCCCATTCACAGTTGAATCTAGAGGAGTTTTCCCTAGAGGAGAGGGATGACTCAGTGAATGCACCCCAGTCATGTTAAGAAGCTCAATATGCATAAAATTACAGTCATATGACATGTTAGTGACCTAATCATAACTCCATAGCAGAACCACGGTAATCTTCTAATTCTTCTCTTCATTCTCCATCAAATGTAATGAATATTTAGCTTGTGAGGCACTGCTGTTTTGGAAGGAAGTTAAATCAATAAAATAAGAGTTCTGATATATTATTTTCAACCTGTAGCTATTTATTATATCATATCAAAGAATTTAAATACTTCATAACAGAGTACATGACTTATGGAAGCAATTTAATGAATACAATTGCAAGACTAGCTCGTTGGGTGTTTTCCTAGACTAGTTTTACCATTTTTACTGCTAAATCAATTCAGAGTATCATATTGACTCCCTGTCAGTCGTAGGAGTCTAATAATTCAATATATTATCCATATCAGTCCCTAATTCTAGAATTTGGTATCCTTTAACCCCTGTTTGGAAAGATTGGAAAATTACTAGCTCAGCAATCTCGAGAGAGCCCTTGAACCCCAATTCTTCCCAAAATTTCCCAAGTCTATTCAAACACTTTCCATAACATATCCTGCAATTATTTGACTAATATCACCTCTTCCATTAACTCCCAGGATCCCCACCTGTCTAGTATGCATATGCCAGCTGCCCAGGAAGCCTCGAAGTAGGCAACAGTCCACACTGTTGTTGAAAAGTGAATGGTTCTGGTACATGGTGCATAGAACATCTCTGATATGACATCTTGACCTGATTCTACACATCATTCCATACATTTTCCATAATTTAATGTTCATCCTACCATCCTCATATCTCGCCTCAGTCCCCATCACTTATTTCCTGCTCTGTTCGAAAAAATTGTAAAAAAATTAACTAGTGAATTTTATCAAAAATTTGAATTTAGATTTAATATATTGGTCGAATATTCCCAAGGATATTACATAGAGTGAGGCCAAGGAAGATTTCCTTGAAGCTTGGGAGTTGTGCCATGCTATCACCTAGATATTTTGGGCCATTTGAAGTGCTTGAAAGAATAGGTCCATTTGCATATAGACTTGCATTGCCTGCTAGCACTAGACCTCATATTGTTTTTCATGTCTCTTTGCTTAAGAAATAAATACATGATCCTAACCATGTGATTAATTAGGATGTGAAATAGGTGGAACCCGAGGGAGAGTTCCAAACTGAGCCATTGCGCATCCTAGACAAGAAGCTAACATTGCTCTAGAACCGAGCCATCAGACAAGTAAAGGTGCAATGGAAGCACTACGGTCCCAATGAGGATACATGGGATCTGGAGGATGCCATGAGAGTGGCATATCCATTTTTGTTCAATTTTGAAGAGCACTAAGGACAATGCTAATTTAAGGGGGAGGGGAATGTAATATCCCGATTTTGACCCTATTGCATTAAAATTGCAAATGATGTAAATATCGTTATTAAATCATGTTGATGAGCTCAAGGCCAAGGCCCCGCCATCGATTTAACGTTTTATGTATCGAAAATTAAAAATCGACGCATATGGTTCTTATGCTAGAGACGCATAGTAGAAATTAAGACATCATGTAAATATGAATTTTAATGAAATGCCCACAACTAGCTATGCAATGCAACCAGAGATGGGTGCATGATTTTTACAAGGAATAGGGAGAGAAAATGTTCAAACCCTTGAGCCAATATTTTCAATCCAAATGTCAAGTAGAGAACCCTCTGTTAAGTTTAAACTAATTTGACTAGCAAGATCACTAAAAGAAACACAATCACAAGATAGACAAGGATTTACCTTGGGAAACCCTCATGGGGTAGAAAACCCAACAAAGCTTTCCTCAATATAGATGATCAACCAAATACAAGATGTAGAAACCAAACAAGAGCTCGTCCTCCTCCTATGCAGACCTATCTCACTTGTGCACTACTTCAAAGTGGATGATTGAATGAGATAAGTGAGGAACATCCTCCTCTACTTATACTTGTTTTTCGACTAACTTTTTACCCTATAGGGTCGACCTCTCCTAGGAGAGTCTAATAACCCTCAAATCACTAACTCAGGGCCGACCTCTCCTAGTAGATCTAATAACCCTAGTTACCACAATCTCTCGGAGGAATAAACATCTTCGGATACATAACAAAGTCCCATCGAAGGAATGAAACATCTCCGGAATAATAAAGTACAAATATAATATTCTTTGAAGTTACAATATTTCAACACTCCCCCTTAACGAGAAGGATATTATAACAACATCTGCAGGAGCAAGGAGTCATCAACTACATGATACATGATACATCTATAAATCATTGGAAGCTTTCTTCAGTAACTCAACCAGTTACTGGAACATCTTCAAGATCTTCAATACTGGAACATCAAGTACTGAGTCTTCATCTTCTGCAACACTCTAACAGCTGTAACAACATCATCATATGGATCCTCTTGATCAACAGCATTGTCATCACACGATCATCAACATCGTCATCACATGATCATTAGCATCGTCATCATACGATCATCAGCATCGTCATCACATGATCATCAACATCGTCATCACACGATCATCAGCAACATACCCTGCAAAACACATGATCCATTTAAGACACCATAACATGTCTAGGGATGATGGAGTCCACTCGTCAACTTAGACAAAGTCTAAGGACCATTTTTCGAAGACATATGTCTACAGATCAATTCAGGGACTGCAGTCTAGGGACGATACAATCCCCTTTCGTCCACTAGGGACCACTTCTCAAAGAAATCTGTCCACGGATCAATTCAGGGATCGAAGTCCGGGGACAATACAATCCCCTCTCGTCTACTAGGGACCACTTCTCGGAGACATCTGTCTACGGATCAATTCAAGGACCGAAGTTTGGGCATGATACAATCCTCTCTCATCCACTAGGGACCACTTCTCGGAGACATCTGTCTATGGATCAATTCAGGGACCAAAGTCCGGGGACGATACAATCCCCTCACGTACATTTTGAACTAGTGGTTCCGGGATGATGCAATCCCCATCACGTACATTTTGAACTAGTGGTTCCGGGATGATGCAATCTCCATCATGTACATTTTGAACTAGTGGTTCCGGGATGATGCAATCCCCATCACGTACATTTTGAACTAGTGGTTCTAGGATGATGCAATCCCCATCACGTACATTTTGAACTAGTGGTTCCGGGATCATGCAATCCCCATCACATACATTTTGAACTAGGCGTTCAGGGGCGATATAGTCCTATCATATCAACTAGGTACCATATATTGACCTCATCATCAGAGCAAGTAGCCTCATCATCGATACAAGTATCCTCATCATCGATAAAGTATCCAAATCATCAATACAAGTATCCATACCAATACAAGTATACATATCATCAATACAAGTATCCATACCAATACAAGTATACACATCATCAATACAAGTATCCACACCAATACAAGTATACACATCATCAATACAAGTATCCACACCAATACAAGTATACATATCACCAATACAAATATCCATTTGAGCAATCTTATCATCGATACAAGTATCCATCTCGATACCAGTATCCAAATATTATTATCGAACATATCACTCCCCCTTTCAAGGAGTGTCCTTTTGAACTACACCAAGTTTGTCTCTGAAATACTCAAACTTTACTTGAGACAGAGGTTTGGTTAACACATCAGCAACTTGTTCATCAGTGCCTACATACTCGAGCTTGATAGCTCCTTTCTGCACCATATCCCGTATATAGAAATATCGGATCTCTACGTGCTTTGAATTATCATGGAATATTGGATTCTCTGTCATTTTGATACAACTCTGGCTGTCACATAGGATCATAGTGGGTTCCATCTCTAAGTCAAACAATCCTGATAACAACTTCCGAAGCCATACCGCTTCGCAACTAGCAGAGCAGGCAGCTATATACTCCGCTTCAGCTGTGCTGAGAGCCACACTTGACTACTTCCTACTAAACCATGAGATCATGGCAGATCCTAGACAATAACATCCACCCGATGTACTCTTCATGTCTGATATGCTTCCTGCCCAATCAGCATCTGTGTATCCATACAATCTGAAGCCATGATCTCCTCGATAATATAGACCAAAATCTAATGTACCTTTTAGGTACCTCATCACATGCTTTGCAGCAATCAGGTGAACTCGTCTAGGTTCCACTAGATACTGACTCAGGGTGTTCACCACAAAGCATATGTCTGACCTGGTATTTGTTAGATACATTAATGACCCAATAATCTGTCTGTACAGACTCACATCCACTAATTCTGAAGAGTCATCAACTAACAGTTTCAAGTTGGAATCCATGGGAGTGACCATGGCTTTGCATACCAACATATCGAATCTTTTCAAGATTCCCACAACATACTTTCCTTGGTTGAGAAAGATTCCATTTGGTCCTTGCCACATTTCCAGACCTAGGAAGTAGTGCATAAATCCGAGATCTTTCATCTCAAACTCTGATGAGAGCTTCTTCTTACACTCGATAATCTGTTTCTCATTTCCATTCAGAAATAGATCATCCACATTTAGCAACAATATGATAGGTTCATCGCTCATAACTTTGAGATAAAGATTAGGATCAGCTTTACTTTTGGTAAAGCCCAAGCTTGTCAAGAAACTGTCAATTCTTCCATACCAAGCTCTGGGAGCTTGCTTCAACCCATACAAAGCCTTCTTCAGTTTGCATACATGGGTCTTCCATCTTCCATCTCAAATTCTTGAGGTTGTTCTATGTACACTTCCTCCTCAATTACACCATTCAGGAAGGCTGTCTTCACATCCATCTTGTGTAAGTCCCACTTCATCATGGATGCAAGTGCCATGATGGTTCTAATAGAAGTGTACATTGCAACTGGTGCAAATGTCTCTTCATAGTCAATTCCCTCTTCTTGAGAGAATCCCCTGGCCACAAATCTTGCTTTATATTTTTCAATGCTACCATCCGCAGCATGCTTTATTTTGTATATCCATTTGGAGGATATCACACTTTTGTCTTTAGGCTTAGGAACTATATCCCAAACATCATTATTCATTATTGATTGGAATTCCTCTGTCATTGCCTCTACCCACTCTTTCTTATGAACTGCCTCTTCATAACTAGTAGGTTCTTGATTTACAAGATCACACATCAAAGCCATATAGTTGAAGAAAGGCTTTGGTTTCTTACTCACTCTAGTGGAGCCTTCAGGAGCTCCATACTTTTCTGCTCCTAATATAATATCTCTTGCCCATGCTGGCTTTCTTTTCCTTGAAATGTTTGAAATGGGGGGTTCTTGTGGTTCTATCATATCATGGTCTTCAGGTGTTACATCTTTAGGGATGGGAATAGTCTCTACAATTCTGGGAGGTGCATCTTCTTCATATACTTCTTCATACTGGCACTTCCTAGATTTCTTGAGAGTTGTCTCTTCATCAAATGTCACATCCCTACTAATCTCCATATGGTGGAATCCTGGGATGTAAATTCTGAATTCCTTGGATGTTTCACAATATCCAACAAATATCCCCTTCTTTCCAGAAGGGTTTAATTTAGTTCTCTTTTCTTTTGGAATGTGAACATATATAAGGCACCCAAATATCTCGAGGTGGCTTACCTAGGGTTTCTTTCCTGTAAACACTTCTTCTGGGGTTTTGAATTCAAGAGCACTATGAGATAGTCTATTCTGCACATAGACTGTTGTCCTGACTGCTTCAGCCCATAGATACATAGGTAGGTCTTGATCATGTATCGCTGTCTTCACTGCTTCCATAATGGTTCTATTCTTTCATTCCGCAACACCATTTTGTTGAGGATTGTAGGGAGTGGTTAACTCCCTCTTGATTCCAGCTTCTTTATAAAAGACTTCAAAATCTTTTGAAGTGTACTCTCCACCATTATCTGTCCTGAGTATTTTGATCTTCTTTTCTGAAAGATTTTCTATCAATGCTTTGAACTCCTTGAACTTTCCAAAGACTTCATTTTTCCCTTTTATAAAGTATATCCAAGTCTTCCTAGAGTAGTCATCAATAAATGTAAGGTAGTATTCATATCCACTCAAGGATGTGGAGGGCATTGGTCCACATACATCTGAATGAATCAATTCCAAAATACTCTTAGTCTTTGTTTCACTCTTTGGAAATGGGTTCTTGATATTCTTCCCTTTTGCACATCCTTTGCATGTGCCATCATGATCAATCTTCAAATCTGGTAGTCCTATGACTACTTTACTCACATGAGGTAGTGCTTTGTAGTTAATATGAGCAAGCCTCCTATGCCATAGTTCACTAGGGCTAGTGGCTTCATGAACAAGGGCAGCTTCTGGATGTCCCCTGAGTTTGTATAGACCTCCTTCCTCTTCACCAATAAAAATTGCATCCTCAATTGATTTTCTTTTGGACTACATGAGTACTTGTCCATCTATGAATGTAACCCTATAACATTTCTTATCTAGAGCTGAGATAGAAAGTAAGTTCTTCTTCAATCCTAGGACATATAATATCTCCTTCATCTTCAATGGTGTTCCAGAATCAAGCTTGTAGCTTGCTTCACCAATTACCTTGATGGGATATTGATAGTCATCTCCTAATGACACCTTTTGTGGGGAGGTATTCTCTTAAAGAATTAAATGATTGGATCTCTTATTTCTCATGAAGACATAGTGAGAGATTCATTTGGAGAAAGTGATAGAAATATTTTTCCACAAAGCTAGAGATTACAAAGAATGAAGATGCCAGTTCTAGCTCGAAAAGCAGCCAAGCCCAAGGTAAAGGTCAGAATCAAAATTTCTCAAGAGGAGATAGAGGAAGAAGAGGCGGTGTTAGAGGAAGAGGTAGAGGAAGATTTGATAAGAGAAACATCCAGTGTTATCATTTTCAAAGGTATGGTCATTTTGAAAGGGATTGCAGATTAAAAGAAAACAAAAGTGTTAATTATGCTGAAGAGGGTAATGATGCTTCTCCAAATAATTTGTTTTTATCTTAGGGGAAAACAAAAAATACTGTTAAATATGTTCGGTTTTTAGATTTAGGTTGTTCTAACCACATGACATGAAATTGCAAGCTCTTCTCTACAATGGATCAAATTTTGAAATCTAATATCAAACTTGGTGATGAAAAAACCGTATAGGTTTCTGTAAAAGGATAGATGGGATTCCATACTAAAGAAGGTATGAAAAGTGTTAAATATGTTTATTACACCCCACAGTTAAAGCATAATTTATTAAGTGTTGGGAAGGTGTGTGAAAATAATTACATAGTCTTTGATGATAGACAATGCAGAATTTATGATAAGAGTAAAGACAATAGGGTGGTTACAATTGTTCCTATGTCAAAGAATCATATGTTCCCATTGAAGTTTGGAGGAAATAACATCAATCTTGCTAACATGGCATATGAGGACAACGTTTGGTTGTGGCATCTCAGGTATGGCCATTTGAATTTTCATATTTTGAAGCTTCTAACATCAAAAGAATTAGTTTATGGTTTGCCTAAGGTTGAGGAGCACAAGGAGGTTTGTGAAGGATGTGCTAAAGGAAAACATGCAAAAGAGAAATTTCCTAGAGGCAAGGCATGGAGGGCCCATTATCCACTTAAACTAGTTCATTCATATATTTGTGTTCCTATGCAGACAAAGAGTTTGGGTAAGTCATCATATTTTATTAGTTTTATTGATGATTACTCATGAATGTGCTGGGTTTATTTTTTGAAG
Source organism: Larix kaempferi (assembly GCA_027924585.1). Taxonomy (NCBI): domain Eukaryota; kingdom Viridiplantae; phylum Streptophyta; class Pinopsida; order Pinales; family Pinaceae; genus Larix; species Larix kaempferi. Next base: position 19,604,458 of record BSBM01001102.1, read on the forward strand.
AGAAAGGGTGAAGCATTTGATACATTCAAGAACTTTAAATCCCTTATGGAAAATGAAAGTGGTTACAAAATAAAGTGCTTAAGGACTGATTGTAGAGGAGAATTGTTTTCAAGAGTTTTTCAAAAATTTTGTGATATGAATGGCATTAGAAGACAATTCACCATTGCTTACACACCTCAACAAAATGGGGTAGCTGAAAGGAAGAACCGTACAGTGGTGGAAATGGCAAGTAGTATGTTACAAACCAAAGGATTAAGCAATTCCTTTTGGGGTGATGCTGTTTCTACACCAGTGTACATTTTCAATCACAGTCCTGTAGCTAGGGTTTTCACCCTAGCTTGTGCAAATGGGCACCTACTAAGGAGAAGGGACTCCTTAGTAGCAGTTCAATAAAAATGGTAAAAGAATACAGTAAATAAAGCAGTAAATTAAACTAATATGAGCCTTGACATAAATAATAAAACATGAAAATATGGTGAAGATCTCTCTTTTTTTGTGTTTAAAAATTACCTCAGGTGTAGAAGTTGATGAAGCCCTTGCAGCAGTCCAAGAGGGTTGCTTCCAAGCTCCAGTGTTGTTCCTTCTCCTTCTCCAAAGGGTTTTGGATATGGGCCAAAAGGGGCACTCAAATGTGAAAATAGCTCAAAAGGGTGAGCTAGGGTTTCAGGAGTGATTTTGGCAGAGTAAGGATAGGGGTGACTGTGGATATGAAATGGGGAGCCTCCATCACCTATTTATAGGTTTTTTAGTGGTGGAGTGCTGACCCATGGTTTTGGGCACCATATGGTTTAAGTAAGCTCTATAGGGTTTTTGCTTCCTTTTTTCCCTCTTTTTCCTCTTTTTTGTATTTTTTATTCCCTTTTTAGAGGGTTTTTGCTATTTTTGGAGGAATTTAACTTATTTTGGGGAAAAAATGGGGTTTTTGGCCTTTTGGAGGCTTTTTTAATGGTTGTTTTACCTTTTGGAGGCTTTTTAATGGTTTTTTTCAGGTTTGGGAGGCAAATATGGTAGGAAATATGGACCAATGAGTCATGTAATGGGGTAGATGAGGTAGTGAGCAGTTTTTGGGTGTTAACAAATTGCCCCCTGATGTGTGAGGGCAGGAGCTCATTGTATGGCCGATAGACATCATAGGTCTTTTATGGTTTTCCTGGGAGGTGGAGAGGAGAAGAAATGAACTAGAGCCCGGAACAATGGTCCTGAACAAACTACAAAAACTGAAAGTACATGACCTCAATAATGAATGAGGAATAATCTCAACATATGGACGAGGCGGGCATTCCCATGCTCGTATCAAGATCTATAATAATAACAATGGGGTCCAAAAAATGGGGACCTCAAATATACATGGCCTCAAATAATGAATGAGGGAGAATCTCAATATATGGATGAGGCAGGAATACCCATGCTCGTATCAAGATATATATAAACAATAACAATGAGGCCCAAAAATAGGGACCTGAAAGATACATGGAGAACCACTGTGTACATCATAAGGGTCCAGAGGGGACACATAATCTGGGATGTACTGCTGGGCTTACCATGTCTGAGCTGAAGAACTGATACATTGGAATATCAATAGTGGTGTTGAGTGTGGTACCAGAGGAATTGATGAATTGCTAGATCATAGTGATGGGGAGTCATACCCTCCATGGTACACTGAACTGGAACTAAACTGGGTACTCAAGGAAGCATATAATTGGATGGATTCCAAATACAATCACCAATGCAACCGAGACATACACGGGAACATATAACTGGGCGTTCCGAAGTGACTCACCGATGTGCTAGAGTCGGGGGAAATCCGGGGTCTTCGACCAATAACTGAAGGGATATATACCCTGCGCGATTCTCAATGATGCAATCAAGGTGTTGAAGTCGAGCATGTGATAAACAACCACTCGGAGAGGCACTGATGACTCCTCTCAAATTGGTCCGTAGGCACTCACCATGGATGGTGACGAGTCCAAGGCGTAGGGACCTCTGGGTCTATCCTCTGGAATAGAGGGGCTGTCGTCGACAGAGGGAGACCTGTAACTAGCAAGGCAATGATGTTTCCTTGATAGGAGCACGAGGTGGAGAACCGAAGTGTGAGAGTACTGATGGCAGGACTAACATACTGTGGGTTTGGGGGATAACTGGGAAAGTAGAGGGGGTGGACTCAAACTTCCTTTGTTCAGAGTATGATGGCGGGGATGATCGGGAAACATATGAAACCGACTATTGGGAAAGGGATCATAGCCGTAATGGATCAAGGGTAGTGACTAGGCTGAGTGATACTCAAGTTGGTGTAAGGTGGCAAAAGACTACAGAATACTCTGAACAAAGGCGACTTGATTGGGGGTGCTGCCGAGATGATCGATCATAGTGCCGAGAGGCACGGGGGGACTTCTTCATGGGTTAAGGAACTAGAAGAAGTGTGTTCAAATGGTACTGTTGTGTGGATTTATATGAGCCCAGGACAGTTCATGCTCGTGATTGCTTTCAATTTTAAGGAGTCTGAAAGCGATAAGAAGACTCTGAAATAATGGAATGGTACCGTCGTGTGGATTTGTATGATCCCAGGATGGTGCGTGCTTATGGTTGATTTCTATTTTAGAGAGTCTGAAAGCAAATAAGAACACTCCAGGGGGGTGATTTTTCATGTGTTAGTCTCCAAGACCCGAAGAAGCATAAAAGGATGCAATGAAGAACTCTTCTAGCAGGTGTGACTAGAGTATTCATTTTTCGTAATTAATCTACCAGGTCCGGAAAAGGGTTAAACTTATACCAGATAGACGCCCTTTCAGATACTTTAACGAGCATGAAAGGATACAAGATTGATCGGTGATCTTTTCATTGTTTTAGGAGTCAGAAAAGAGCTTAACAAAAACTCCCTAAGTTCCTTTTTCATAAAGGACTTGTCCGGCCCAAAAAAGGGATAAAATTATACCGAACAAAAGGAATGGCCAAGCAAGGAGGAAGTGCTCAATCAAGGAACATTGATGAGAACCAAGAACAAGGGTGGGGGGGAACACTGGTGGACCTCCTTGCGGGATGGTGAATGGTGTAAAAATAACGAAATGATTGCAGTATGAATGGAGTGAATGGCTCACATGAAAATGTGTAATAATCCGATGGCGGCCGATGTGGATCACAAGCCTAGACAGCAAGGTGTCGGGACACAATGTTGATATTGGTCCGGGTGAGAGCAAGAAATGATCTCAAGCATCATCACGAGCTTGGAAAACTGAATCCGATGATATAAAAAGTGTCAAAAATGGAGAACGGTCGAGGTGGCACGCAAACCGAGGAAACAGGGGGCGTTTTGGAAAAAATACCCAAAAAATCTGGGGGTGAGAGCGAGAAATGATCTCAAGCATCATCATGGGCTCAGAAAAATGAATCCGATGATATAAAGTATATAAAAAAGGGGCTACGTCTTATGTGTCATGCAAACCAAGGCGACGAGAGGTGTCTAGAAAAAATGCTCAAAAAATCTGGGGGTGAGAGCGAGAAATGATCTTGAGCATCATCACAAGCACGGAAATATGAATCTGGCGATATAAGGAATGTCAGAATGGATGATGGACGAGGTGGCACGTGAACCGAGGCGACGGGGGGCATTTTGGAAAAAATACTTGAAAAATCTGGGGGTGAGAGAGAGAAATGATCTCAAGCATCATCACGAGCGCGGAAAAATGAATTCGGCGGTACAAATGGTGCGAAAAATGGAGGTCATAAGGACTCCGGAATGGTCAAAGAAAATAACTAGGTTTAAAAAAAATGGTTGCAAATAAAGGTGAGCCCACCAAGCCAAGGAGGCAGTGGTGGGGAGAAATGATGACCCATGGGGGAAGAATACTAGGGGTATCAAATTAAATCAAATATACAAGTGATATGTGACCTCAGGTTGAGATCATGCATGTGAAAAATTGAGCAGGGTTAATGACCTGCCCCCATGAGGTGCATGGGGTTTGTGATTGTGGATCAGATATGTGTTGGTTTGAACAATGGGATCATTGAAACGCTGAGATAGATGTGATGGGGAAGGTTCAAAATGATTGATCATGCTCCCTATCCCAGGGTCGAGGTAATCTATTATGCCCCCTAACTTAGAGGTTTCAATGTGGTGCTCGATGATAGCGGGGTCAAGACCAGGCATTTCGGTGTAGGACCAGGCAAAGAGATCACGAAACTCTTGGAAAAGTTTCTTGTATTCTTCGATCTCGTGCTCGATGTAGGAATCTCCTAACGAAATGAGTTCAGGAGCACCAGCTGGGGCAGAGATATCAATGTGGATTATGGGTGAGATATTGGCCATGTTACCTTCCTCGAAGGTGTCGGGAGCGGGAATGGGATCCTTAAAATAGTCGACTTTAGTGGGGAGGAAATCTTTGGACTCAACTGAAAATTGGGTGGCTGTGGTGGAGGAGGACTCTTCTGGAAGGAAATAGGAATGATGGTGCATATCCTCCCAGGGGTAATCAGGTGTAGTAAGAGCCTCGAGAATCTCCTCATCATTGTGGAAACTTTGAGCTATCAAATCGGTTGACGAGGGAGTGGTAGTAGAAGAGATCATATAAATGGTATTAATCTCTCCAGATGACGGGGATACTGGGGGGTGGATCTCCTCAATGGTGGGGGGAGCTATCTCGAGCTCCAAGTTATTCATCTCATATAGAGTTGCTCCGTAATTTGGGAGATTTGGACAGTGATGTGAGTAATGGCCGTAAATACCGCATATTGCACAAGGGTGATTGGTACACAGTGATTTATCACGAGGCTTAGGGGTTGGGTCGAGTTGGACAATCGGGATGTTGGGGTTGTCGTCAAGCATTTGCATGTGCTCTTGTAATGCAGGTAATCATGGACATTGATGGGTAGGGTGGCCTAACTCATCACACAATGAGCATTTGGGAGGAGCATGAAACACGGGGGGTTTTTAACTGTTTTGGGCGGGGGTACCGCAGTGTATGGTTGTGGGCCTCTGCCCCCAGTGTGCTTGATAAGAGGGGATGGATTAGTAGATGAGGAAGGGGTAGAGACACCAGGAGGTGGTTGACTACTAGTGGTGATGGGTTGCACCTGTTGTAGGACAACATTTGGTGTTGGAGGGGTAACGGGAGGCGTAATGTACCATACGAGTAATCCTAAGGTTAAACTGGGGAGGCTGAGGGTATCCATAACTGGGGCACTTACTAATCCTGAAGGGGGAAATAGGAAGGGGATTGTATGGATGGGTGTAACACCAACATGAATATGTACCAATGGTGGCTGGGGCAGCAAGGGCAGTTGATGGTTGGGTGTTGGTGTATTGTGGGAAAGGGTACATAAGTCAGATACTTCGATCGTGGGTGACGGGGGTGGAATGGATTGGAATGTTGAAGTCATCGGCGTATCTGAGTAGACCCCGGGTCCCACTCAGGAAACCAATGAGGTAGTTGCACCGCAAGCAGGTTGTTCGACCATGGGGAGAACATTTTCGGGTGCAGTGGGGGCATTGGGATAGTAATAGGTGAGTTGATCAACCTTGATCATGCGTCCATCATGGGGGAACATCATGGTACGAAAAATGGATGAGGCAACCACCCCTATGGCGTACATGTAATTGCGGCCAAGTAAGAGGTTATAATCAAGTTGGGCGTTGATGACTTCTATGTCAATGAGCACTATTTTACCAGCCAGCTGGATGGGGACATTAGCTACGAGACCTTGGGGTTGAGCCGAATGGCCGTCGTAGGCTCGCAACGCAGTGGTGGACTGATGGAGTGTAGGGGATTCCAACTTCTGCCAAACGAATGTGGACATAACGCATGTAGAGGCACCTTCATCGATGATGCACCGATGGATGACAAGATTCTGAACGTATACAGAAACTTGGAACGCTAATGTGGAAGGTAGGCGAGGTTCGGATTGGTCCGAATTGAAGGCCATCATTCGTGAATCATTTGGGTCAATAGCACCAATAGCTGAAAGCAAGTCTTGCGCTGTGTTGGACAGTTTTTTAAGACTTTTAGCGCAGACATGGTTGCGAGGGACTGGGCTAAGTCATCTACAATGTTGTAATTAGACGCAACTCAAGCATTGGGGTTATTGTTGATGGGGAGAAGTGGGAAGCGAGGGGCTTTGGAGGCGCCATCTAGTGGAGCCGGAGGTATGCATAAAAACTAATCGGTGGGATGAGCGTTGGTGTTTTTGTCGATGGGAGGGGCTTCGGGGGTGGAGCCATATTGGTTCCGACGGGTTTGAAGGTTGACATTGACGAATGACATCATTAACAAGTGATGGGTAAGTGAGTCTATCATGGGTTGATCAGGAGTGGCATAAGTGATCTGCTGTTGTGGTGGCGCGTTTACTTGGGGGGGAGCCAACGGCTGAGTGTTCACTATGCCTTGGGTTGGTAAAGGGTTTTGTAACACCAAGGGATGATTCTGAGGTGGGGGTAGGTTAGGTGGTGCCTGAGGAGCCACGTTCCCTTAGCGGTGGGCATCATCAGTCCATAGTTTCCGAGCCCGCTCCAAATGTGGGAAAGCATGTGTGTAATGGCCATAGACCCCACAAATAGAACAAGGATGGTTTGTTCACAAATTAGGATTTTTGGCTTGTTTGGGCGGCCGATCAAGGTTTTGGTTGGCAGGTGCCACATTATTATTGTTCGGGGGATTAGGGGGTTGGCCGCCTTGATCTGGAGGGGGGTTGTTCCCACGGTTATGACCTTTATCGTGGTTTTGCTGGCCTTGTTGGCGTTGATTATTTTGGTTGGGATGCAGATTTTGTTGCGCATACTCTTGCCCTTGGGCAGCAGGGGGGTTCTGGGGTTGTGCAAGTGTGGGAGCAGGCTGCGGTGGAGAATAAGTGGGTGGAGGTTGTGCAGGTGTTGAACCTTGTGGGGGTTGCTGATATGCGTGTGCAACGGGTTGTGGGTTTACCGCAAGGGCTGCTTGGGGCGGATAATAAGCAGGGGGGGCTTGAGAGGATACAGGAGCTTGCGCAGCCTGTGGGTGGTAATAGGGTTGAGGTGCAACCGAGGGGGCGTAAGAGGGGGACGCATGACCAAAGCATTGAGGTGGACATGAGGGTCTGTGGGAATGGTGATGATGTGCCATGGGAGCATACGAATTGGTTTCTCTAGACTGGGATGTAGCCCGTGAAAGGTCGGGGCTAGGGCTAGGACGTGCTATGGAAAAGGGCTAGTTATGTGAGGCTATACGACCAATGATGCCATTTACAGCATGGGATACTCCCGGCACATCGTACCGGGAGGAATCGCCCCAGGGGGCATCAGGGATGATGGAATATAGGTAACCAGAATGGGCGTAAATGAGGTCAAATTGCTGGGCTTTGAGGATGGCCTCTTCTTCGGACTAGGGTCTCTTGGATGCCACATCCTTGGCAATGACAGGAAGGAGAGATTTTAGAAACCAATCTAAGAAGATACGGTCATCTAACTTGATTTTGCAGAGGCTGCGGCGAAGACGCCACTCATGAATGTGGTCAATGATGTGGGTGGTTGTGTTTTGTCTGCAAGATAGTAGGATCTCAACTCCCGCATCATAGCGGATAGGTAACTGAAAGAACTGCAGGAAGGTCGAGGCAAGGGAAGTAAAGGTGGCATGGGTCCCATGAGGCTGCTCGATGTACCACTTAGCTGCAGAGCTAGTGAGGGTTCGTTGTAATAGATGGAGGCAGACAGAGTCGTCCACTATGGAGTTAGAGGAACACCATAGATGGAAGGACATAATATGGTTCTGGGGGTCTTCACCTGCCTTGCCCTCAAACTTAGGGATGTCTGATGGGAGCTTGGTGGGCATGTGAGGCCACGCAGGGTTGTGTCTGATGGGATCATTAGTCATTCTGGCTAGGTCAGGAAGGTTGAGACTAGCCATGAATGACAAACTAGTAGAAGGATATGACATACTGGTGGTTGTGACTACATTAGGGCCAATGCCCCCAAGTGGAGGGGCTGGATTCGGGTTGGGGACATTGCCCCCAGGTGGAGGAATGAAGGTGGTATGGGACGGTCCTGCACCGCCAAGGGTAGTGTGAGTCACTGGTGGAGTTGGGATGGGTATGCTAGCCATTGGAATGGGCACAGTGATTGGAATGGTGGGTGTGGGCCCCATCAAGGGCATACCCAAAGTGGGTGCAGTAGCTGGGGTGGTGGTGGATGCTCCACCAATGGTCCCTACAAAGAAAGGGTTGGATGTCATGCCATCCATGTGGCTGGTTGGTGTAGTATAAGTGGGGTTCTTAGACTCTGCCTCAGAATCAGAGGTAAAATAGGGGGCGTCAGTAGCGGGGGACAGAGCTCTACGTCTGTGATGAGTGGATTCGAGTGATGACGCTCTACTTCTATGACGGGTGATGTCAATGTTAAATTTTGAGCATTAATTCACAATACTTTAGTATCTTTGCTGAGAGAATAACATCTACAATATATCAATGCATGACAATCACAATATGACAAGCATCACAAGAATCAAAAGCATAAAGACAAGAGACACAGAGTTTTCATGGGGAAAACCCTAAGGTGAAAAACCCCACAACTTCCTCAGAGATAGAGAGAGCAATGGCTCAACCAAAGTACAACCAAATAACACTAAGATAGTCTCCTGATAGCAGATGATCCTCCTCCTCACTAGTGCGCCACTTTTCAAGTGAGAGTGAGTTACTTTTCCGAGTGAGTAAAATAGAGATCTCCGATCTCTATTTATAATAACCTTTTTGCCCAGTGACCTTATGGGGCCGACTTGTCTAGCTAGATACATCCACATTATATTATATATAATTCAGGGCTGACCCCACATGATGGTCTAATAACCCATCGGCAAGTACACACACTTGCGACACTTGTCAATCCACATGACGACACTTCCTTATAGAGGAATAACAAATCTCTTATAAGGGTACAATAAATATATATAAAATACACAGATGAAATACATTCCGAAGTTACATATACATCAACACTCCCCCTTAACTAGGAAGGTATTTCTTGACACAGATCTGCTAGACAAGTCTTCTTCTAGGGATCATCGTCATCGATGCATCATCATTATCATGATCACTGCTGCTGCTATCTCAACCAATCTCTGACTCTACTCGTCATAGGAAGTTCTACAGAGCCAGTCCTTTTTCATACTGGATGTAGGCCCACTACCTGCAGGTCTTCATCATCACTGGCCATACTGTGGAATTCTCAGGACTCATTACGTGCGTCACAAAACCTGGTTGCAGCATCCCAGGCTATTACGAGCACACAGCTCAAACCTGGCTGAAGCATCCCAGGCTGTTACGAGCACACGACTCTACCTATCGGATCTCCCAGGAGCACATTACATGTGATCTCACCACAAAACTTGGCTGAAGCATCCTGGGCTGTTACGAGCACATGGCTCTACCTGTCGGATCTCCCAGGAGCACATTACATGTGGTCCACCACAAAACCTGGCTGAAGCATCTGAGGCTTTTTTCATCCTGTCCAGATCTCCCAGGAGCAAATTACATGTGGTCATGGCAAAACCTAGCTGAAGCATCTGAGGCCTTTTTCATCCTGTCCAGATCTCCCAGGAGCAAATTACATGCCATAGGAAAAAACCTCGAAAGAGCATCTACTAGATATCCCAGGGCACCGAATTACACGCCATAGGAAAAACCTTGAAAGACTATCTGCAGATCTCCCAGTGCACAAATTATAGTCCTCCCAAAGCAAAACCTCAAAAGAGCATTTGCCAGATGTCCCAGGGCACCGAATTACATGCCATAGGAAAAACCTCGAAAGACCATCTGCAAATCTCCCAGGGCACAAATTACATGCTTACCTGCACAACCTGATCCACGGCCACAAAGTATCATCTGATACTCATCATACATCATCCTGATGTACACATGATCATCCTGATCATCATCACTGCAACATCCTGCTGCATGTCATCTGGAGAAGCTCGTCATCCACGATCATCCTGATCATACAATGCATCCATCTGATGCACACCACATATCTACCTGATACATATCATCATACATAGTGTATCCACCTGATACATAGATACATGATCCACACAATGTATCCATCAACATACATGATCTACCTGATCATATCTGATACATATCAATATACATGATCTACCTGATCATACAATGTATCCACTTGATACATATACAGATACATGGTCCAAGCATCCAACATGATGCATATACAAAATACATACACATGATCCAACCGATCATATCCAACATCCAACATGATGCGTACATACATAAAATGATCCAACCGATCATATCCAGCATCCAACATGATGCATACATACATACATAAAAATGATCCAACTGATCATATCCAGCATCCAACATGATGCATACATACATACACAAAAATGATCCAACTGATCATATACAGCAGAAACCAGAATATCATCCCGATGCTCATCATCCAACACTTACATCCACAGCCATGTGAAGGATCCTCCTTCCAACATGTTGGAATGGCTTCAGCAAATGTGTCCATCACTTCTTCCTCGAAGTGTCCTCGATCTGAAGAACGCCAAGCCTCTCTCTGAAGTACTCGAACTTCACTCTGGCTAGTGGCTTCGTCAGCACATATGCAATCTGCTCGTCCGTCGCAACATACAGGAGCTTCACGACTCCTCTCTGCACCATATCCCTGATATAGTGATATTTGATCTCTATGTGTTTCGACCTGTCATGAAACACTGGGTTCTCGGACAGCTTCACACAGCTCTGGTTATCACAAAAGATACTAGTAGCATCCAACAGGAGATCAAATAACTCAGACAGTAGCTTCCGTAGCCATACTGCCTCACAACTAGCTGAACAGGCTGCAACATACTCTGCCTCAGCTGTACTCAGTGCTACGCAGGACTGCTTCCTGCTAAACCAAGAGATCACACCTAATCCCATATTGAAGCAGCACCTAGATGTGCTCTTCCTATTTGTAGCACTTCCAGCCCAATTTGAATCAACATAACCCTGCAGGTTAAACTTTTGAATCGCTTCATACTTGAGCCCATAATCCACTGTACCCTTCAGGTACCTTAGAACATGTTTTACAACAATCAGGTGAACACTCCTCGGATCCATCAGGAACTGGCTCAATGTGTTCACAGCAAAGCAAATATCCGGTCTCGTGTTTGTCAGGTACATCAAGGACCCAATCATCTGACGATACATGGAGACATCAACTGGCTCAGATGAAGCATCGCATAGAAGCTTCAGATTTGATGCCATAGGTGTGGCCATGGCCTTGCAATCCATCATCCAAAATCTCTTCAGGATATATACTGTGTACTTCCCTTGACCAAGAAAGATCCCACCTGCATTCTGCACACCTCCATACCTAGGAAATAGTTCATCATTCCCAAATCTTTCATATCGAATTCAGCAGCAAGCTTCCTCTTAGTATCTGCAATCAGTTTGTCATCTCCTGTTACAAATAAGTCATCCACATACAGGAGTAGAATCACAGGATTCCCTTCCTCAACCTTGTAGTAAAGGTTGGAATCCGCTTTACTCTTGGTAAAGCCCAAACTAGATAGGAAACTGTCCATCCTACCATACCAGGTTCTGGGAGCTTGCTTCAAGCCATACAAGGATTTCTTCAATCTGCACACATATGACTCCCTGTCATGTATTTCAAAACCGAGTGGCTGTTCCACATATACTTCCTCTTCAACTACACCATTCAAGAAAGCAGTCTTGACATCCATCTAGTGTATTTTCCATTTCATAGCTGCAGCCAAGGCAAGTACTGTTCTGATGGAAGTATACCTGGCTACAGGTGCAAAAGTTTCTTCATAATCTATTCCCTTTTTCTGAGAGAAGCCACGAGCTACGAATTTTACCTTGTATTTCTCTACACTTCCATCTGCAGCATGCTTGATTTTGAAGATCCATTTAGAAGTCACAACAGACTTCTCTTTAGGTCTTGGGACAACATCCCAAACATCATTCTTCATTATTGATTGGTATTCCTCAACCATGGCATCCTTCCATTCTTTCTTTTCCGCTGCTTCTTCATAACTAGAAGGCTCTTTGTTCATAATGTCACAGAGTAAAGCAACATGGCTGGTATGTGATCTGGTTCTCTTCTTTGCTCTGTGTTCTTCTTCTGGAATGCCAAATCTTTCTGCATCTTGAATGAGCTCTCTAGCCCATGTAGGTTTCCTCTTGTGAGAGTTATCCTCACGGGGTGGATCTACAGGTTCTTGTGGATCTTCAAACTCATGAACAACTTCTGGAACTGCTTCAGTCATGGTAGTGTCCTGAAATCTTGTTTCCTTAGGTTCTTCATAAACTTCGGTAGGTGCCTTCCTTGATTTGATGAATGCTGAGTTTTCATCAAATGTTACATCCCTGCTGAAATCAATCTTCTTGAACCCTGGAAAGTATATTCTGTAAGCCTTCGAGCTTTCACTGTAACCCACAAAGATACCCTTCTTTCCTGAAGGATCTAGTTTAGTTCTATTTTCCTTCGGGACATGAGTGTATACTGGACAACCAAATATTCTGAGATGACTAACTTCAGGTTTCTTACCAGAAAAGACCTCTTCTGGTGTCTTGTTGTCCAATATTTTGTGGGGTGTTATGTTCTGCACATATATAGCTGTTCTAGCTGCTTCTACCCATAGATGCATAGGTAGATCCTGGTCATGTAGCATTGCCCTTGCTGCCTCCATGATAGTTCTGTTCTTCCTTTCTGCAACTCCATTCTGTTGTGGATTATAAGGAGCAGTCAACTCCCTCTTAATCCCTGATTCACTACAAAGCTTCTTGAAGTCACTTGAGGTGAATTCTCCACCATTGTTGGATCTGAATGTTTTGATCTTCTTGTCAGTTTGATTCTCCATCAAGGTTTTGAATTCCTTGAATTTATCAAGCACCTCATCTTTGCTCTTCAAGAAGTATACCCAAGTCTTCCTGGAGAAGTCATCAATAAATGAAACATAGTAAACATACCCACTCAGGGAATTGGATGACATAGGGCCACATACATCTGAGTGGATGATTTCCAGGATGTCTTTTGCCTTGCTTTCACTACTTGGGAAAGCCTTCTTAATGTTTTTACCTTTTGCACATCCTTTGCAAACACCTTCATATTTGGTCTTGATTTCAGGAAGACCCTCTACTGCCTTGCTTGCAATTGGAAGTGCTCTATAGTGCATATGAACAAGTCTTCTATGCCAAAGTTCACTTGGCTCCATGGATTCATGCACCATGGCATGTTCAGGTTGCCCCTTCAATTTTTACAAACCTCCCTCTTGCTCTCCAATCACTACTGCATCATCTATGGTTTTCCCCTTTGGCCACATTAGGACTTGACCATCCAGAAATGCAACCCTCATACCTTTTGCATCCAATGCAGAGATGGAGAGTAAGTTCTTCTTAAGCCCAGGTACATAAAGTACTTCTTTCATCTTCAAGGATTTTCCAAAATCTAGGTTGTAGGAGGCTTCACCACTTCCTTTGATTGGGTATTGATAATCATCCCCAAGTTTCACCTTATGGGGTGATTCATGTTCAGATAGATTCACAAAAGATTCCTTAAACCCAGTCATGTGTTTGGAAGCCCCACTGTCAATCAACCAATCATTACAACCATGGGAGATGGTACCTGTGAGAGCAGAGATCAGAACATACTCTTCTTCACTTGATGAGTCATCATTACTATCACTTTCTGCCCTAGCCTTCTTCTTTGGGGGTTCATCATCCTCAGCAGCATGAGCACGAAACCTTCTTTTGCTACCCTTCTTCTTCTTGTTGGAGTTGTTGTTGTCCTTCTTCTTCTTGGGACAATTTATGGCAATATGTCATTTCTCATTACAGATGAAGCATATTCTTCTTTCTTTGAAGGGATGTGAAGATTTCTTGGAGTGAGATGGCTCTCTCTTGGACTTCCCTTTCTTGGTGTGAGCTGTGAGAGCTTGATCTTCATTCCCCATCTTTTCTTCTCATGCCACAAGCCTTGCTTCTTCTTGTGATCATTCTTCCCATAGTCTACTGAAAGAGATCAACTTCTTCCTTGCACAAATTCCTTGGATAAAGGAATCCCATGACCTAGGTAGGCCATTTAGAGTGGTCATCACCACTTCACCATTCTCCACCATTTCATCCACTGCTTCTAGTTGTTCCTTGATCTGGGAGACCCTTGAAAAATAAGATTGAATGGTTTCTCCATTCTGAAATTTTACTCCTTTCAATTGGTTCCGTAGGGTCATCTTCCGATTTATGTTCTTCCCTTCCAACAGCTTGGTCAAAGAGTCAAACATCTCCTTGGGTGTCTTAAGAGAAGACACATGGGGTATGAGATGGTCTTTGATAGAATCAACAATGTTTGCTGATTCTCTTTGCCTTGACCAAGTTATTCTTATGCAATACCTTGGCCTCTTCATCCTCTGGGATAGGGATGTCTTCTTTCACATATGAGTCCAACTCATTCTCTTCCAGGATTAACCCAATTCTATACTTCCAGGCTCAGAATTTATCAGCCCCTTCAAGCTTATCCTAAAGCTTGGTGTGGAGAGACATCTTAAAGAGTACTTCAAATGGAAATAGAAAAGGTTTAGATCTTACCACTTGAAATGCTGAAAACTGGATCTGGTCCCGGATTAGGGTTTGTCAGAGAAACCCTAAAAATTCAAAATGTGAATTTCAAATTTCTGAAAGGATAGAAAGATGCACCTTGGTGACCTGATCAGCCTGGTGCATTCAGAATTTGAGATCAACAAAGTCTTGCCCTTTAGAATTGCCTTTTTGTCCTCTTGGGTTCACTAGGGAGAGCCCTGAATTAGGGTTTGAGTTTCCCAGAGATCTACCCAGCAAAAAATCTTGATCCAAAGCTCTAAACTTTTATTTTTGCAAGGAGCTTCCAGTTGTGCCTTCAGATTCCAGAAATTCCTATTTTTGTGGAAACCCTAATTTTTAGGGCCAAATCTGAAAATGCTCAGAATTGAGTTATGATTGGATAGATAGATGCGCCTTGATGAGTAGAGTCAATCTACTATACTGATTTTCAAAACTCTGTGGAGAGAAACCCAATAAATAAGGAACTCAAGCTTCCGTCACTGCAAAATGTCTTCTTCTCAAGTTAGCTCTGATACCATGTTAAATTTTGAGCATTAATTCACAATACTTTAGGATCTTTGCTGAGAGAATAACATCTACAGTATATCAATGCATGACAATCACAATATGACAAGCATCACAAGAATCAAAAGCATAAAGACAAGAGACACAGAGTTTCCGTGGGGAAAACCCTAAGGTGAAAAATCCCACAACTTCCTCAGAGATAGAGAGAGCAATGGCTCAACCAAAGTACAACCAAATAACACTAAGATAGTCTCCTGATAGCAGATGATCCTCCTCCTCACTAGTGCACCACTTTTCAAGTGAGAGTGAGTTACTTTTCCGAGTGAGTAAAATAGAGATCTCCGATCTCTATTTATACTAACCTTTTTTCCCAGTGACCTTATGGGGCCGACTTGTCTATCTAGATATATCCACATTATATTATATATAATTCAGGGCCGACCCCACATGGTGGTCTAATAACCCATCGGCAAGTACACACACATGCGACACTTGTCAATCCACATGACGACACTTCCTTATAGAGGAATAACACCTCTCTTATAAGGGTACAATAAATATAGATAAAATACACAGATGAAATACATTTCGAAGTTACATATACATCAACAGTCAAGTGAACTATGCTACAGGGGCTTGCCCTGGAGGCGCCGAGAATGTCTCGGGGACTTAATGGTGACAGATGGTGTCAAGTATCTGGGGGTGTGTTGAGTGAAAAACAACTCAAAAACCCTAATGCAACTGAGTGTGGAGAAGGAGAGCGCAAAAAATATGGCACTCAGTCCAATAACTAGCTCAAAACACTCACTGTAGCAGCTGTGCTACAATAAGTGGAGCGTCAACAAAAATGGTTAGAATACCAACAAGTAGCAAGTTTCCTAAAAAATAAAAATAGTGGACTCACTAGACCAAAGGGAGGTAAGGGAGCATGCAAACACCTAGCTAAATAGTATTCTGACTCAACCAGACATATCCTCTACAAGGTGATGAAATCCAAGTTAGACAATATGGATAGTAGAGCCAAGTGGCTAAAGATATCCCCCTACCGGAAGGGACACCAGGTAGTCAATCCTAGAAGAAAGGTAACTAAGATACCCCTTTCATGACACGTCTAGAAAAGGTGAATCTGCAGTTTGGTTCTATCATCGTTTGTTGGCTGCTTTCTGGACAGACCAGGGTTTTCAGGATTCGCAGCAACAAACACCCCTTTAGCGCACTGGCCCTTTCAGCAACGAGCTGCGCAGCAGCCCGAAGTCTCACCCGAAGTGGCTATGGGGGGGCTAAGGAATCAGGTTTCCTTAACCGAGGTGGTGTGGAGTCTATAGTCCTTTCTCTTTCCTTCTTGCAGGTAACCCCGGAACATAGCATCTTACTCTTTCACAGGTCTCACAGTGCCACGGTGCTGGGACTCACTCTTCTCAGCCTAGCTGCGCAGTAGCCCCGCACCTGCGCATGAGGCGTTTACCCGCTATGCCCGATACACTAGGTATAATCTCTGCCCTTGCGCCATAGTGCAATAACACACTCCTTAAGCACTGCGGCGACAGTATTCTACCGACTCCTTCGACAATGCACAAGTACACTTCTAAGGGAGCTTCAAATATTTACTTTACATACTCGTTCATAAAGATAGCGAAACATTCATGGAAACATAAACAGTAAAGCAAAGAAATGCAATCACATAAAGCATCGCCACAACAACAAGAATTATGTGGTTCACTTCCCGGAGGGAAGCCACGTCCACGGGAACTGAGTTTTATATTATCTTGAGATGGGGGCTAACACAGTTCCGCTGCGCACACAGCTGCAGCCTTAGATCTTTCTGGGAAACTCCTCGCACATAGCTGGGAGCCCTTCTCTTAGATCTATTCTCTTCTTCTACAGAGATTACAATGACAAAGACATACAATTACATTCCCCTCTCATTCCTCTTGCGACTGGTCGATACATACACTGGCCCTTACGCTGAGCGATCTCCTACGAGATCGTGGCCTTCTTACATACACAGAATGATCATTAACAACTTTACAAGACACAGCAATACCAGTGACTCAGTGACTATCAACTATCTAACTACCTAACCAACCAACCAACCCTTTTCCCTTTTACAATTACACATATATATAGGTGGCCCTGAGGCTCGCACCTTTACAAAACTATGGGACTTTCCCCAATAGTGATCCCCAAAAACCCTAACCACTGACACGGCTAGGTGTACTGTAGGCACCTCTTGCAGTCACGTCGCAGCTTCCTGTAGACTCTGTGATTTTCGACGCAGATCGCGGGTATGGGAACCGCTTCATCGTTCTTTGCTCCTTGTCCTTCACCTTCAATACTTCAGCCTGTTGCTCTTCCTTGGTCCGAGCAACCATAACTCCTGTACTTTGCCTTCAATGCTTCATTTATTGTGGTGGTTGAGCTTTCTACTCGGCCACATTATTTACTCTTTCCTTTGACTTGTGCACGCGAGCTCCACAATTTCTGGCCCGCAATCTGCGGTGAGGTCGTCCATCTGGCGTCGTATCATGCACTATTCATTTCTGCCCAAAAATGGTGCTTTTCCTCAAAATTAGCACTTTTCCTTCAAAACTTAGTGCTTTTTCCTCAAAATTTGGCAGCTTTACCATAGCTGCGGCCTATGCTCCAACATCGTTGTACCCCCATATGGGTGGTACACTGAGAACTACGAAAGGTATCCTTCGGTTACTGAATGGATTGCGGTATTCGAATCAGGCCTCCGGAACCAGTCTAGCTACTTCAGCCCTCCTAGGGGAGAGGCCCTTTAATAAACTGGTTGTGACCGTGCCAAAAGATACTAGGGGATTTTGGTTCCCTAATGGACAACAACTATGTCTCAAGTGTAAGCGATTAAGGGGTGTTATTTGGATGCCTATCCCCCCGACCCTACCTAACTACAATATTCTTATGTGTTCCCCAAGTGGGGTTAGAATGTTGGTTGTGTTAAGTAGTATTTTAGGGCTCACTTGAATTAGGTGACAGAGTGTGTGCGTGTGAGATAATGAACCCAAGTAAAAGTGCCACGGAGGTGGGAAACTTTCTAACTAATAATAACAATGCAGAAATTAAACTTTGAAATGCAAAATTTTCTCTTTCCAATTAAAATGTTGAAATTTAAAATTTTTTGTAAATGGAACAGAAATAATACTGCAGAAAAAGGCTGTAGGGAAGTATGGTTGCAGGTAGGACAGATGGCTGTGTAGGTGCAGAAAATATTGCAGCAAAGTGCTGGGTTCAAACAGAGAAAAAGTGCAGAAAACAGATCGTGGGTCTGCGGGGAAACTGTGTGGTCAGATCGCGGGAAACAGGTCGACAGTCGCGAGCGGACCGCAGGAAAATGGCTGAAAGCCGTAGGCGGATCACGGGAAAATGGCTGAAAGCCGCCGGAGGATCGTAGGAAAATGGCTGAAAGGCACAGGCAGATCGCAGGAAAATGGTCGAAAGCCGTAAGCGGATCGCAGGAAAAGGGGTAAATAGTCACGGTTGGATCGTAGGAAAGGGGTAAACAACCGTGGTCGGATCGCAGGAAACAGGCTGAGATCCGTGGTCAGATCATAGGTAATAGACTAGAATCCGCGGGGAGATTGCAGGAAACAGTCTGAGAGCCACGGTTGGATCGTAGGTAATAGTCTGAAAGCCGCGATCAGATCACAACTGTAGGGAAAAAATTCACGATTTACGGCAGCAAACCCGACTGCCGAAAGGGACAGCCGAAAGGGAAAAACAGAAAAATATTGCAGAAAACTAAATTTTTTCTAAAAACTATAACTAAAAATTCAAAGGAACACCAGCGGAGTCGCCAAAACTGTAGCTAGGGTTTTCACCCTAGCTTGTGCAAATGGGCACCTACTAAGGAGAAGGGACTCCTTAGTAGCAGTTCAATAAAAATGGTAAAAGAAGACAATAAATAAAGCAGTAAATTAAACTAACATGAGCATTGACATAAATAATAAAACATGAAAATATTGTGAAGATCTCTCTTTTTTTGTATTAAAGGTGAAGGTGAAATTTGTATTTGTGAGACAAAGTATGCAAAGGATATGTTGAAGAGATTTGATATGGCTGATTGCAAAGCAGGTCCCACTCCAATTTATCATGGAGTTTTGTTGTGTAGAGATGATGGTGTTGAAATAGCTGATGAGACACCTTACATAAGTATTGTTTGAAACTTAATGTTTCTAACCCACACAAGGCCCAATATTGCTTATTTAGTTTCACTTGTTTCCGGGTATATCACAAAGCCATCTGAAATGCATATGAAGGCATCTAAAAGAATTCTAAGATATGTGAAATATACTCTAAACTTTGGCATTCATTACTACACTTATAAGAGTTTTGAATTGGTTGGATTCAATGATTATGATTGGGGAGGTAGTTTGGATGATTGAGAGTCTACATCTGGTAACTGTTTTTCTTTCGGTTATGGTTTGATCACTTGGAGATTGAAAAAGAAAAGTATAGTTTCTCTTTCTTCTATAGAAGCAGAGTATGTTGCAATCACCTTAGCAGGTACACAAGCATTATGGCTTAGAAAAGTTCTGGAAGAAATTGCAGAGAAACAAATTCAACCTACCATAACTTTTTGTGATAATATAAGTGCTATCAAATTAGCCAAAATCTAGTACACTATAGCAGGACAAACCATTTTGACATGAAGTATCATTTTATTCGATATTTGGTGCAAAAGAAACAAGTGGAATTGAAATACATCAACACTAAAAAACAACCATTAGACATCTTTAGTAAGGTAGTTTCAAAGGCCTAGTTTTGAATCTCAGAGATCTTTGTGTCAGCCCTCTCAACATCAAGGGGAAGCATGTTGATAATTGATGATGTGCAGAATTATTGAGAGTGTCTATTTTATTTTTAGATTGCATGTGTTTGTTAAATAATTAGCAACAAACTTCACTGCATGCTAATGCATGTGAAGAATAAAATAAATTTGTAGAATTCTCCATAAATCTACAACTAAATTTACGACATGTAAATATTGAATACTTTAATTAGTTTTCTATGCATTGTAACCAGTATATAAACAAAGTAATTATGCAACTTTTTGATCAAGTGGAGATAAATAATAATAAAATATTATTTTCCTGTGCTCAATAAAATTGTCTCTCTTGTTTTATGTGTTGTGTTCTTTATTCTATTGTAATTTTGGCTCTTTCATAATCTTCATACATGTGGTTTAAGTGGGTTCCAAATGACATTCTTCGGTCAACATATGTCAATCTATAACTCACACTTGGAAAACATAAAATTACACTTGGCGAGAAAATAAATACACTTGTATTTCCTTCAGGTGGAAATATTTCCGTCTATAATCTTGACTGTAAATTTTATGTCCATCGACCAACTGATATACCGATTTGCTACCCAACAACAAAACTGCTAATTTCTTACTGCTAAACAGAACTGTATCAATTCCTTTGTCCATTGTTGGATACCAAACTTTTCTCAGAGTCCCCAAATTGTTCCATTACATATTTTTATATATTACTAGCTCCCATATTGAATTAGATAATAACATCTAAGTAATTAAAACCATGATTTTCGTAGAGACATTGTGTCAAAAATTTAACTTGCAAGTTGTAATTTCTTCCCAATTTACACAAAACCATTTTTAAAAAATTTTACTCTGGTTTCTCTCCACATTTGGCCTAATCCATTCATTCAAGCATCTATATGCATATGAATTAATCCTTTGGGAGGATTCCCTATGATTTTTTCCCAAATTTTCTCACACACATTTCTTCAAATACTTCTCTTGCAACCTCTATTTCTTCAGTTTCCACTTACACATTCTATTAAACACTTTATGCTAACTCACCCAAAAGCCTCATTCAACTATAGAGACCACGGGGTACTCAAATTCAATGTCTTAATTTACTCATTCATATCCAATTTCGTTTTTCTTTAATTTAACAAGGAAATATAAACTTATATGGTGGTCCAAATGATTTCATGCATTCCTCATTAAATAATTATATATATTTAAACATACACACACCCAAAACATGCCCGTTAATTCCATACATTTCAACATTCATTTACACATACAAAGATCACAACACAAATATATCCCTAGCATTTAAACCTAAGTAGATACTTATATTTTAATTAAGATGGTATCCACTTTCAAGCCAAATCTTACTCCACGCCACATGACCAAAAGTCAATTGAGTAAGAAATGTTTATACTAAATGCATATTATAATCTCTGTTTAATCGGAAAAGTAAGCGGATGCAACCACAAAGTTCCATACACCATCAATATACAAACAAAATTATGCGGGACTCTTTCTCCATAATTCATTCGCTCATATATATTATGTTCTCTAAAATCTAGTATATCACCCTAACGTACATATTACATCATTGCGTATTCATTTCTCTAAGTTGGCCTCACATGAAGCTGACTATTATCAAACAATACACAGCACCTTTATTCTCACTGAATATTTTTATATTAATTTATTAGTATTTAATCAATTTTAAATTAAAATGAAATTTTAGTAGTTTATATCTATTTCAGTTCGATGGAACAAATTACTAATTGTCAATGTAAGCATCTTCCCTACCTAAAAGTCTAAAGGAACCTCTCCGCAAGTTAAGAAATATTTTCAATCATTTTAATTGTAAAATATACCTGTCTCTAATACATCATATTGGCTACCACAGCTTTTTAGAGCAGCTCCCTAATCTTCGGGAAAAATATTATTACTGGAATCATTTTTTTTTACAATATTGGGCAATTGCTTTATCAGATAATTGAGATGAAAACTAGGAGGCTAAATATCACATAATTGAGATGAAAACTAGGAGGAATTGAGATGAAAACCAGGAGCTTGGGCTAGCCTTATGGTGTTAAAGTGGGTGTTAGTGGTGCACACTAGTTGAAGGTAAATTAAGCTAGTGGCACACCCTAGCTGAAGGAAAATTGAGCCAATGGCGCACCCTAGCTGAAGTAAAATTGCACCATAGTTTTCCTTCAGCTAGGGTGGGCCATTGGCTCAATTTTCCTTTAGCTAGGGTGCGCCACTCGCTCAGTTTTCCTTCATCTAGGGTGTGCCACTCGCTAAGTTTTCCTTCAACTAGGGTGTGCCACTGGCTCAGTTTACCTTAAGCTAGAGTGCACCACTCGCTCAATTTTCCTTCAGCTAAGGTGAGCTAGCTCAGAAGGTGGCACAGTTTTCCTTCAGCAAGGGTGCCACAGGGTCTCTTCAGTGGGGCTTTTGTTGGCGCAAATGTTGCTGCAGCTGGGTGTGTCGTGCCGTGAAGAAAAAATAAAAAAAATATTGTGGTTCGAGTGCTCCGTCTCCGTCCCGTAATGCAACTTCAGTCATGTGTGTGCCCTAGAGCTTCTGAAGAGGTTTACCCCAAAAAACAATAGTTGATGGATCAGGCCGTAAGCACTGATACCATGTTAAAGTTTGCAAAAACACAGAACACACACAAAGGGCATATTGATTGCCTTCTCATTATTAAACTGAGATATATATAGGACTACATAAAACCAAAACCACTGGCTAATACTATGGGCCAGTGAATATCATGGGACATCTAATGTCCTAGTCAACAACTAACTAACCAACTTAGGACTATTGAGATTACAACTCTTAACAGACTGTTAGATGTAAAAACAATATGTTCTGGAATATTCTATTACTGTTTGACTTGGGCAACAGTTTTCTCTAACAATTTGTCCAACAAAAATAACACTGTGTCTAACATAAAAGAACCAAGCCCCTAGCCTTAGAGTTGGATGCAAAAACAATTTGTAAAAAAAATAAAATAAAACTGTGTCCAGCAGAAAAGAACTAAGGCCTTAGCCTGAGTGTTCAATGCAAGAACAATATCTCAGGCCAAATTAATGTCCCTAGCCTTAGTGTTAGATGCAAGAACAATATGTCCAGCCAAATTAATGGTTTCCACTACTGTTGACTTGGGCAACAATTTTCTCTAACAATTGAAATGAAAACCAGGAGCTGAGGTTCCTGAGGCTAGCTTTAGGTTTGGATGAAAAAACAATCTGTACAACAAAAATAGAACTGTGTCCGATAGAAAAGAACTACGACCCCCAAAACCTGGGCTTCTATCAGGTAAACCATTACCTTTTCACTGCAAAATCAGGTAAACCATTAACCCTAATACTGGAAACATTTGAAAACGGCAAAGGAGAATAAATCAGATAATCAACTGTTCAGTTCATTGGTAAAGCTAACGCAGTTGACTCTGTCATCACACAATAATAATAACAATCCCAATCAAGTATCACTCAATAGATAAATGTATTCACAGTAAACAGATTAGGTATATCGATACATAACTTTCCAGGAAATTGGCAGCCTTCTCTGATTCAGCGTATCTCGGTTACTTGCCGTAATTGAAAGCTATCAAAGAATCAATCACAAAAGATTTGTTTAGTACGGGCGGGCATTAATGAATCATAAAATAAACGGGTTGCCATTTGCATACAACAAAGGATGGGTCATGCGGGCCCCGTTGGTGGATTTCTTATACAGGCTCTTACTTGATCAAGCCGCAACAACAGGCACATTGGATGCTTCGCTTTCTTCCAATTTAAGGATTGCCAGAGAAAGATACCACTCAGAAAGTTTCATCACACAAATGTCGAGGCTTCACATAGCATGCAGATCAAACTCAATTTTAATATCCATCGTTCGGTTTGTTTTGCTGCTGCAATGGTGTCTGGCGGTCTAGGTTTCGGCTCTAGCGGTAAACGTGGATGTTTTGTTGGTTTGTTTTGCTGCTGCAATGGTGTCTGGCGGTTTAGGTTTCGGCTCTAGCGGTAAACGTGGATGTTTTGTTAACTTCTTGCAGATTGGATAATTCCAAAGGGATTGCATTGATTCATCGTAAAAACAGCAGCAACTGGACGATGATGAGTCATGCAATCTCTTTGGAATCTTCCAGTATGAAGAATCTCTTGGAACAGGCTGCAGGAGCCATGGGCTGCACTCTACCCAGAAATAATTTGGTGTGTATTTTCATTCTCTAAATTAAACTTGCTTATTGCTTAGAAGAAGTTCATTTTACAGTTCAGTAGGGAGGAATTTAGAACGACATATCTATAAAATTACATAAATGAGATAAATTAAAACCATAAACATTGCATTATATATTTAGTCCACATTTCCCGTCTAAAAAAGAATTTGCATCTTTAAGAGTATTGATCCCTCTAAACTTTTGGTAGATCCCCTTTAAGATGGATCTATATTAATAGATAATATATTCTATATTGTATTGAACATGGCCAGCAAGGTTTGATACAAAATGATTGAGATTTGAAGAGTATTTTTTCTTGGTAGTTAGCATTCAAATTCTAAACATCTCGATTCTCAAATCTCATTGTGTGTTTCGAAAATATTGGATTCCAAATTATAGCATTCAGATATC
The DNA here is from genome assembly GCA_027924585.1 of Larix kaempferi. Classification (NCBI taxonomy): domain Eukaryota; kingdom Viridiplantae; phylum Streptophyta; class Pinopsida; order Pinales; family Pinaceae; genus Larix; species Larix kaempferi. The sequence goes on from BSBM01001102.1 coordinate 19,628,982, forward strand.
TTAGTGCAGCCCGTAGGTCATGAATAGAACTCTGAAATTCTTCAAACTACGTTGAAAAGAGCTGAATTATTTTATGTATTCAGCCTCGTTATAAAATCTAATGAAGCCCAAAGCTTTAGATTATCATTCATCGGCCTGGAAGGCGAATTTTATGGAAACCGTTATATTATCTCCCAATTAATAACTGCAATGGAACGCTAAATTTATGATATATAATTTGTTTTAAATTTTTCAAGTATTCAGCGTCCTTGTAAAGTCTATGAAACCCAAAGATTTAGATTAACATTCATCAGCCATGAAGGGAATTTCATGGAGAAGGTCCTTATAAAATCTATGAAAACCATAGATTTAGATTAACATTCATCGGCCTTGAAGGAAATTTCATGGAGAAAGTTATCTTATCTCTCAATTGAGCTTTTTTTAAATTGTATTCAGCCTCCTTATAAAGTCTATGCCAAAGCTTTAGATTATTAATTTTAAAGAAGAAAGTTATTGTATACAGAGGCCCTTTGTAGAGTTAAGATGAGTAAGATATGTTTCTTTGTTAATTGTTTGTAGTTAATGATTGGTAAGTTAGAAACCGTACTGCACATTGAGTAAATAGGTGCTTTGTATAGTTAAGATCAGTAAGATATGTTTCTTTGTTATTTGTTTGTAATTAATGATTGGTAAGTTAGAAACAGTGCACATTGAGTAAATAGGTGTAGACATTGTATAAAGAAAAATTATATTGATTTAAAATTATTTATTACAAGTTTAATGTTAATTTTAATGTTAAGAAATTAAATAGAGAAAAGAGATTTTTGAAAAAAAATAATATAATGAAATAAATTATTATTGTTTATCAAGCATTCACATTAATTAAATCCTTTGAAGTGTAAATTTGTCCTTTAATTTTTTACCTTAAAAAATGTTTTCACTTTAAATAATTTATTCTTCTTAAATTATTTTTAATAAAATATATCTAAAATTAAAACTAGTCTAAATTTATTTTATTTCTCAATTCTGAGATAGAATGGAAAACTAAATTTATATTTTACATTTTAATCTTTCAATTAAGAATTAGAATGGAAAACTAAATTTATATTAAATACTTTTATTAAAATGGAAGATAGTATCCCTATTAAGATCAAGATCTTCAAGAATGAAGATGTTCCAAGAATGATAAATGCACATAGTAAAACAGAACCACAAGAGCAAAAGTGTATGAGTTGGAAGATTGAATTAGGGTATTTAACTTTCTATGAATATTTTTGTTATTTTCGTTTATGAAATATTACTAACTTAAAAAAATATGTTGACTGTATATTTAAAGTGTATGTAGTTTTAGAAAGCTATATTCATACTCTCTTTTCATGATTGTAATCTTTTTGTACTATAATATAATTTTACTATGCAGCTTACAAAAAAAATACGATATTTAACTTTATAGGAATATTTTTGTTATTTACTTTATGTAATATTACCTAGTTTTTTTAGTCATTAAATAGTTTAAAAAAATAAATTACCTATATTTTATTGATGTTGTTGGGTTAATATTGATTTGGTTATAAGATGATTTTGATAAAATCAATAATAAATTTACTATAATTTTATGATTCTATAGTCTTGAGAAACCTATAACATAATATGTGATGAAACTATTGAATAAGAATGTTATTAATGTTGAAGTCTTAGTGTAAATAAATCCAAAGGGGTCCCCTTATACAGGAAGACACTTTGGGTTGTACACATTCAGGGCAAACCCCTAAAGAAGTCCCTAAGGTTACCCCTAAACAATGTTTGTGAGAAAGGTGAATAAACCCCTAAAACAATGATGTTGGGTCCACATAACCATGATGTTGGGGTGACATGACTCATGATGAAGAAGGCCCTCAAATCCCTTAAAGTTAGTCCAAAGCAATATTGGTGTGAAGTATGAAAAATACCCCAAAGTTATGATGATGAGTCCACATGACCCCGAAAGTAAGGATGGGTCCACATAAAGTGTAAAGGAACCCCAAAAGAAATGATGATGTATCCACCAATCATGATGATGAAGAGAATCGCCAAGCCCTTTTGGAGAAGTGATCAAGAAGGTATGTTAAGATTCTACGATGAGACCATAAAGTGGGGTTTGATGTCACGTCCCCTCTCGTGGACCCAACTCGAGGAAGGGAACATGATGCCAATCTCTGGGGTGTTTACATAAACTCATCCCATTCATTAGATTCATAAAAACAAAAGCACATGTGCAGGTGTATAATTCAATAAACACAGCAAAAGCAAGATCCACTACATGCATATCTAGCATGCATTGCTCTTCATAAACATAACAGTCAATAATGAAATAGCATTGCATAATTAAATACACATAAGACCATACTCATCTTCATTGTGCAAATGTCCCAAGAAACTAGCTATGTCGCTGCAACGTTCCACCCAACCATAGGTCTCTGCGCAGCCTGTAATCTTTCCGCACTCAGAGACCACCCCCGAGCTGGGCATGATTCTTACAAGGAAAAGGGGACATTCAAGTTCATGCACAGCCAAAGCAATAAACACCCATAACCCACACCCCAACATACTCTTTTATCACCAAGCAAGCACAATTATTGGGCAAGGATGCACATTTTTAACAATGGAATTTACAAACAAGATGGTCATGGGTTTTCCCAACTATTTCCCAGCCAAAAACGGATTGTGGGATGGAGAAAAACAATCATAGGGAGGAAAATGAATTTTCTCCCAACTAACTAAGCATTCAACAACCAAACGGTCTCGATGGAACCCCAATTCAATTCCCTTTCTTCCCCACTGGTATATAACATAAAAACGCCCTTCTGCCAGCTGAGAATGAAGGAATACACAGAATTTCGATGGGGAAAATCGCTCAGCAAGCTCCCAACTTGTGAGAGAGACAAACTGGTTGATGGTTCATAGCTTGGGAAGCAATTCATGGCTCTTTTCTTGCCCAAGAAGAAAAACACGATTTTCCAAGAAGGGTGGCTTGCCCATACCCGAATAAGGACAACCATACCTCCCATCCCCAAGGCATTAACTACCTCAACCAACTCTTGGGAGAATGAATGATTGGGTACAAAAGTCAACATGTGTAGTTGAGGGTTTGATGGGTTCTCTCATTGACACTTGGCTTGACTTGATTGGTTCGAGAGTTTGAATGTTTTCCCTCCCAATTCCTTGTAAAATCATTCCCCCATCTCTTGTTGCATTGCATAGCTAGTTGTGGGTATTTTATTAAATGCATATTTACAATTCCCATGGCTCACTAGCACATAAGTAGCATAATATCAAATACTTGCCTCTTCAAGGTCAAGCGTTCACCAGCGGGGCCTTGGCCTTGAGCTCCACGCTAGGAATCATACATAATATGCATACAATATTTACATTATAGCCCAAAATATTACAAGGGTCAAAATGGGGACATGACATTCCCCTCCCCTTGGAATAACACCGTCCTCGGTGTTCCAATACCTAGGAATAAATACCCACTTTACAGATATCCAAAAATTCACAAAATGTGGCAGGTTTGTCCTGTGTTTCATCTCTTTACTTTGAACTTTCAGGACCAAGTCCTTTGGCTTCCACAAACTGCTCCTGTTGGAATTGATCTTCCATCGATGCAGGTGGGCATTGCTCTACAGCGATCCCTTATTTTATTTACCTTCCAGCTGATCTACAAGTCTTGAATTTCATGGATGCCATCTTTCTTCCTATCTTGAAAACTATTTGAGGAAGATTTCCAGCCAAATCAAATAGCTTTTAGTCCACTGCCATGATCAATGTGCACAATCGGCTCTCACTTTTCTCACTAGCAACACTTGGGTAGTACCGGTAGCCAACAGTGGCTTTCAATTTCTCACCTGTGAGATTCATCATGGCAATTCCTGTTAGGACAAGCATAACACAATATTAAAATTAGTCAATTATTTTCCCAATTGACATGGAAAGTCCATTATTCACTCATGAGACTTCCACACTTTTCATGCTTTCCCAACATACACATGAACTCATTCATGTTCATCCTTTCACAGGAAATTAACTATTTCAGCATTCACAATTCATTTCAAGCAAGTAACACACTCTACTTTCAGTCATAACATGCATTCGACAATTTTATGTTTTCTAAATGCATCAATAAAAGGAAAGAGAAGAGTAATAGTTCCCCCCCTCTTAGTATTTTTCCAATCCGGAGCCACACCATCCTTGTGGTTCTATGCTCCTTAACCTCTTTCACTTCAATGCGAATGCTTGACTTGCCCTTTCTTGGCTATGACACATAGTGTCTAAGGTCTGTCTAAGGATTTCCAACTAGGGAACCCTTCCCCATTGTTTCCTACAGAGCCTTTTCCTGCTAGGACTCACATATGTCCACTCGCACCATCTTTCATTACTGCTCAGACTGAGCTCTTTAGGACGATCACATGTCCACATGCATCCCTATGATGCCTTCATAGTCCTTGCTTCCAGCAATACCTACACTCAAACATTGAATCAATTCACATGTTTAGTTTATTTTCATAAGGTTTGTCTCCAAGAAAGAGTTTAATAAATCATATACACATGTATATTCATAAGCAAGAATCTGCAAGATAACCAAATACTTATCTGTATCGGATGTCTTCACTTTATTCCACAGGCTCCTTCTTTGCTTTGCAAGCCTTAGATTTCTTGTGGATACAATAATGAATGTTGGGCCAGCACGCAGGCTACTCCTCAACCATTCAAATAGGCAATACCAGGCTAGTACGCCGACTAGGTTTATCAATTATTTAAGGAATGTTTGGCCAGCACACATGCTTCTCTACAACATCAAGTAGTTAATGTCCCCACCAACTATTCTTTGAATTTATCAACCATCAGATACTCTCTAGATTTACCAAGAATTTTATAGCACCCGACCAGTTACTCTCTGGTTTACCAAGAATTTTATAGCGCCCGACCAGTTACTCTCTGGTTCTACCAAGAATTTTAGTGCACAACCAGTTACTCTCTAGTTTTACCAAGAATTTTAGTGCACAACCAGTTACTCTCTGGTTTTACCAAGAATTTTATAGTTCTTTCAGGGTCCATGCTTTCCTGCAATGACCAAGGTTTCCAACAAAGAAACAATAGTGTATCAGCTTGGTTGTTAGAAGACTTATACCTGAAATCTTCACTATTCCAAACAAGAACTAAATGAAAAATGAATACTTATCTGTATTGTGCAATTCCTTCCTGGTCCACAGGGTCTTGCTTCACTTTGAAATCCTTGGGATCACATGCAGAACTAGATGCTGGCTAGCTCGAGGCCACTCCACATCATCCAAATAGTTATTTCCCAACCAATTACTCTCTGGATTTACCAGGCATTCATAGTGCTCAACCAGTTACTCTCTAGATTTACCAAGCACTGGTAGTGCCCAACCAGTCCCATACCTGGTTGGCCCTCTTGATTGCTAAGCCAGCACATCCATCTCAGTCGTCAGCCAATGGAAGGAAACTGCACCACCGACCATTATAGGTCAAGGCTCTACTATGGATCCATAGGCATCTTAGGGTTTTCAGTTAGTCTCGGTACCCCACCTTACTGCTGGCACAATAGAGATGTTATTCCTTCATCAATATCACCACATCCCTTTATACACATCAATTCTTCACCCACATAAGGATGGCACTCCTTCTCCTGTGCAAACCAACAGTTCCCTTTATGAACTCTACAGGTGACTTTCTTGATTGCAGGCTAGCATGGCCCCAAAATACCCACTCACACTACACAAGGATGATACCCCTTTTCTGCTACACAACTCGTCGGGACTATCCATCCCTTCTAGTGTCTTTTAGTGTGAGCGTAGAAAGGTTACCACTGCCCATACAGTCCTCTTGAGCACCCTTTCTTCACTTTTCCTCTGAACGTGTGACACTAATTGCACTGGTGTAAGCTGATAGCACAAGAAGGATAAGCAGGCTCATCAGTATTGCTGCCCAAAAATTGTAACCAAATTTCATAACATTCACTATCAAGTATTGAAACACCAGAAATGCATCCATTCCTTAGGGTGTAGTCAATATTGAAAACCCTAAGATAACCCAACATTCGAAAGGTATGCATCCCTTTCCGATGTGAGCCATGTAGGCCCTAGTCACACTCAAGCAGTATGGAGTAATAATGAAATAATAAAACATATTCAGCATATTAACTCTAGTAACCAGACATGCATATTCTTTAGCTAGGGTTACAGAATACTCATTCATTTAACAGATGTATCTTTTCTTCATTGGCGAAGAATAGGGGTTCCCTTCTCTGGGTCAACAGTTCTTCGGTTTTCCACCCCAATCTTTTCACGTTCCATAACTCACACATGCATTCTTGGCATAATTTTACTGTCTCACTCACATTCTTTACCAAAATGCAGTTCGGTTGAGACATTGTCAACATTTACAATGGCGTTTCACTTGAAACCCATTTCCATAGCATGGGATCCTTCCCATCTAGTTTGGCTTTTGCAGGCCATCACACATGGTCTTCCTGCAAGGTGTCTTCCTGGCACACTTATCAAATATCCAAATAGTCAGCAACATTAACAATAAACTTCAAATCTGATTGTTCCATAAGCAATCAATGTCATGAATAATTAAATTCAATATGAATTTACAATTCTGTCTCCATGAGGCCATCTTCATATTGTTTGGCTCTCGTAAGTGGTATCACTCTGTTCATTATGGTTTTACACTGGATACCATACATGAACATCCACCTACAACATGTCCTCCTGACACAATTTTATATAAGCCAAATAGTCATTAGCAATTATTAGCAAAATTTCAAATATGAAATTTACAAAGTTGTTTCCTACAAAAATTGATTTGCAACCATGAGATTATTCTCATAAACTTAAACCAGAAATTTTTTAGATTTGTTCCATGCATGAGTTAAATTTCACAACCATGAGAACCTTCTCATAACCTTTGGCTTCTGAACATGGTAGATACCGGTCTTTACTATGGACTTATCCTCATTTCCATATGCAAGACATTTCTACCTGAAAACTGCAACTTTGATCAGCCAAAGATGTTGTGAGTATCTATACAAATAATCTTCTCATTGCTACCACAGTCACTGAAGTGATCTCAGAATTAAAACACTCAATAATTCAAACACCGTCAGTTGTTAACATTTGAAATGCAATGAAATATATATATCATAATAAAATTGCAAGACACAGGTACACTATCCGTGCAATTTAAATAAACTATAAATACTCATTACTTCTCATTTCATGCAACTATGTCCTTCCACAGAGCACTCTGGTAACCCATCAACATGACTACCTTCGTCATGCAATCATTCTCTTGCATTCATAGCAGCTCATGAAATGATTTTAGAATTACCTCTAATTCGTCATTTCATCCATTATCTAATTGCAATGAAACATACATAACACAACCGTGCATTCGCACAATGCATCACAACCTATGCACCCATACACATACATGCACATCTATAATGTTTACACAAAATTTTCAAGTGCATTCACCCAATGCATATCCACAAGATTTACAAAATCTTTCAAGGCATATCCGCTCAATGTCATTGATTCATGCATACTATACTATCATGTCATGCATTCAAAAGACATCATGGCCTAACTAGGGCTATCTTATATAGCATGCACTACCACAACAGGACCATAAGTCCTCTCTTGCTTTGGTTTTTAAACTCACAACCAACATACATTAATGGCATGTTATAATTTCACATGAATGCATTGAGATTTCTAAGCAACTATAGGGTGTAAGGCTCCTTGCCCTCACTTAGCCACACCTGACCATACTTGGTAGGATTATATTCACATTCAAGCATTCAGTACCACATGCAAACCAAATCAACATAGTTTAAACATACTTTGAAGGGATCTTACCAAATCCTCTTTCAACATTCATGCAATTAAGCACAAATAACCATTACATGCATGGTTGTCATTAACATCGCTTGATGTTGCCTGATCAGTTGGCCTCTTACCAAGGCTACACAGTCCTTTTTCCAACCTCATGATCATAGATTTGTTGCACCATCCTTTACTCATAAGGTTGTTGGTCACATGCAACTTCATCATGTACATCTTTAGCCATGCTTTGGTTGTCTTTGTTCCTACAACCAATGCGAACACAACTTAATCGTTAGCAACCACAATGATTATCGTAGTGGCTCTTTGCATGTGTAAAAATTCAGTATTTTACCAATATGCAATATCATACGCATGCACAAACATTTTCACATGCACTGCGCAATGTCTATTAGTATTCCAACTAATGCATATTCACTTCATCTATCTAATCTCTTGCATTTTCAATCATGCTTCTATGGTCTGATTCCTACAACATTAGTTGTCATCAATCATAAGCAATACCATTAATGGGCTATTGCATGTGTAACTTCACTACCTTTACCCATATGCAACATCATGCTCATGCATAAACAATTCACATGCACTATGCAATGATTCTTTAATCATGCCCACTAATTCATATGAATTTAATCTGCTACTCTCTTGCATTTTCAACATTCCTATGCCATAATTTTGAGTATACAAAACTCAGGAAATATAAATACAATAGCGAGATAGGATTTAAGGAATTCTCCCTTTCCAAATTCCTCATTGTAGCATGGAGTTTCCTTTTCCACACCATAGCTGATTCTTTTCTTGGATTCCCTACCAAGCATACAAGCAATCATTATCTATGATCTTCTCATGATTTAGCAATTCAATACATATGTAAAACATTCCTACTTGCAATTTTCCAAGCATACACTTATTATGTTATAAACATAAATAGTTTAAGGTGAGAGATTTTCCTTTCATCCTCCATAATGGATATTACAACCAATTACCCTTACTGAGGATTTTTTTCAACCCACTTATGCAATTCATAGTGTTAGGGTTAACCTTGACTCGGGATTGAGTCAAAGTTGGTTAGGGGTTAGGTCTAGCACATGTTTTTGGGCACATGGTTTGTTATAGCCCATGGTATTGCCCCATGGTATTACATGTAAGGAAGCCTTTATAAGGCTTGATGAGACTCCATTGTAAAGTGGCCTGGAGGTGAGCGATGGCTAGCTCACTTGGCCTGGATGGCCGGTTTGGCCTTGTAATGAAGATCTTCATTGGGTGCTGGTTTTCCCCGCATGGGGTTTCCAGGGTAAATTATGTGTCTCTATTATATGCTTGTTATTTCTGTTTATTTCTCTCGCAAGTTATTATGTATGCTCGTCTATAACCTAACAAGTGGTATCAGAGCCAATGATAGTGTTTGAAGTCCCATCCAGAAAACATAAGGGGGGTCCGGAGGCCTAAATGTTCATGGGGGTTCGAGGGTGGGAGCCCCCGAGAAAAAAAAAATTGGCCCATTTTTTTTTAAATCTGGGGCAATGAGAAGCTGAAGGGAAGCAACCACAGAGAAAAACCCTAACCGTCAGGGAGCCTGCGTGAAGTTCAAGAGAGAGCTGAGAGCCGCAACGTGGAAGAGCCGCTGAGCCTGACTGCCCCATGAGTGTGAGGAACCATTCATTGCAACTATGCAGGATGGACTCGCTACAACGAGGAGAGCATTGATCAACACTCATTGTTGGCTGGGGGATCAAGCGGGTTGTTTCTCGAACAAGAGGATCCATTGCTTATATTTTGGTGCAGCTATTGGCTGCCAATGTGGGCAAGTCCCTTTGCTATCGAAGGGAGCCATTAATAGTTGTCCAGGCTGTGAACCTATCAATCGATGGCATTTTTAATCGAAAAATGGTTTTGTATTCTCTATAAGGAAGCTGGTGGTATGTTTTCTAGTGGACGTGAGGCAAAATATGAAGCAGAGTTGTTGGCCGTGTTTACATATGTCGCTTGAATTTCTGTGCCTTTATGATCGCTTGAGAGGACTGGCCGTAGTGTTGTAAAGGGAAGCTGCTAAATGCTGGTTGGAAAGGAGAGCTGGCAGCAGAAAAAGTTACTCCAAGATACTTGCCTTGTGCAAGCAATCCAGTGAAGACACGATCTGGAACAAGAAGATACAGCCACGTGAATAATCTGCCGGCTGAAATGAAAGGAAATGAAATATCATTGGAGAAGTCGCCAATCCGCTGAGAATCCAAAAGATCCGTTATTGAAAAACAAATCAAAAGGAAGATCCCAAGGTCTGATGCGAGCCATGGTTTTCACCTTTATTTGTGAAGTCATTTCGAGGCTCCAGGACCCTAACCCTAGGAAAAGAATCTTGATCCCCAGGCTCATGGAGGTCCCCTGGTTCATGAAAGGCTTCAAGGTCGGCCACCTGGTTCCCCATGATGATGCTGATGATGACATTGGCCTCGCCAATGTTGATTCTACGTTCGAAACCTGTGAACCCTCGAAGGCTGAGCAAGAATTGAAATCCAAGCCCGCATTGTTGAACACCTTTGATATCATATATTTCTCTCGGGGATTTAATCTTTCCAGGATTTTCAAGGACAAGGTCATGAAGCAGGAGTTGAGGTTCACGTCGACTTAGTTGGCGTCAAGCATAATGTTGAAGCTGGAGGAGGTTGCCAAGATATTTCGGTTCAACATGAATGTACTAGGATAGCATTGACGTGGAGGTTAGGGTAGTGAGCTTCTTGCGTGTTAAAAAAAAAAAGGATGCACCATATGTGTAAAGGTTCAAGACATGGATCAAGAAATGAATGGCATGATGAGGAAAAGGTAGCACATGGAAGACAGGGGGCCATGAGTTCAAAAGGAGCTCAATGCAGTGAATATAAGCATGGTGAGAATGTAGGGCATGGTAGATGATGAGCATGGAAAAGAGAGGGGATGAAGCAACCCATGGTGATGGTGTAGTCACCATGAAGACACATGAAAAAAAAAATTAAAAATGGAGTAGTTTGCATGTAAAAGGGCATATGGCTGTAAGACCTAGTAAGGCATGCATACCCTTGGTAACTCACCAGTAAAGTCGGGAGAAATACCTAGATTATAGGGGGGTGTATGTGAGATTCCTAGTTTAAAAATTTGAGGGGGGTTGGTGATTACTCCAAATCAAGTTTAAAGGGGGGATTGTTAGGGTTAACCTTAACTCGGGATTGAGTCAAAGTTAGTTAGGTCTAGCACATGTTTTTAGGCACATGGTTTGTTATATCCCATGGTATTTCCCCATGGTATTGCATGTAAGGAATCCTTTATAAGGCTTGAGGAGGCTCCATTGTAAAGTGGCCTGGAGGTGAGTGGTGGCTAGCTCACTTGACCTGGATGACCAGTTTGGCCATGTAATGAAGATCTTCATTGGGTGTTGGTTTTCCCCGCATGGGGTTTCCAGGGTAAATTATGTGTCTCTATTATATGATTGTTATTTATGTTTATTTCTCTCGCAAGTTATTATATATGCTCGTCTATAACCTAACACATAGTGCATCTTCCAAGCATAGAGAATGTATTTTATACATTCAACGACTGCCTGCAGGGGATGAGGGGGGTCAAAGGGGATTGCCCCCTTGTGGTGCATAAGTTTCATGGCAATTTTTCCATTTTCGACACCTGAAAATCTCACTGAAAAACTGCTGAAATTCTTTATTTCGGCGGACTTGGCAATTCTCCTCCAATGTGTTGCGGAGCAACTCACCGACTTACGCCAGTTGGCAAACTCATTTGTCTCTTCGGACCTATTGTGGAGCAACTCGCCCAATTATGCCGATCGGTGAACTCAACTATCTCCTCCGACCCGTTTTGGAGTGACTCACCGAGTTCTGCCGATCGGTGAACTCAACTATCTCCTCCGACCCATTTCGAAGTGACTCACCGAGTTCTGCCTATCAGTGAACTCGTCAATCTCCTCCGACCCGTTTCGAAGCAAATCACCGATTTCTGTCGATCAGTGAACTCGTCTATATCCTCCGACCCGTTTTGGAGCAACTCACCGAGTTCTACCGATCGGTTCACTGAAATTTCCTCTTTGACATCGAAAAACACTTAGAAAAAATTTGAAATTTTTCTTCCTTTCCCTAGGCACTTCCGCAACTTCATCAGTGCAACTCTGCCAAACTCGCTGATTGTGTCGGGTCCACTCAGTGAGTTTCACTTAAACGTATCGCAAAACTCCACAAACTTCGTCGACCTCATTGTAGCAGTCTTGTCGACGCCACTCAGCAAGTTTCGCCGAAATGTATCGCAAAACTACGCAAACTTCGCCAACCTCATTATCGCAATCTCGTCGGTGCCACTTAGCGAGTTTCTCCGAAATGCATAGGCTCAACTCCACGAGACTCACCAAAACACGTCGGCACAACAAAAAAAAACACGTAGAAAAAAATTGAAAATTTGAAATTTTTTCCTAGTGATCATTGCTGAGCAGGAAGTATACATACCTCTGCACCTGCGATAGGTAGCCCATGAAGGCCCAAATGTTTCAACCTTTTCTTTGATACCATTCTTTCACGTCCCCTCCCATGGACCCAACTTAAGGAAGGGAACATGATTCCAATCTCTGGGGCGTTTACATAAACTCAGTCCATTCATTATATTCATAAAAACAAAAACACATGTGTAGGTGTATAATTCAATAAACACAGTAGAAGCAAGATCCACTACATGCATATCCAGCATGCATTTCTCTTCATAAACATAACAATCAATATTGAAATAACATTGCATAATTAAATACACATAAGACTATACTCATGTTCATTGTGCAAATGTCCCAAGAAACTAGCTATGTCGTTGCAACATTCCACCCAACCATAGGTCTCTTCCCAACCTGTATTCTTTCAGCACTCAGAGACCACCCACGATTTGGGCATAATTCTTACAGGGAAAATGGGACATTCAAGTTCATGCACACCCAAAGCAATAAACACCCTGTGATGAACCTGCAACAATTAATTAATGAAAATACACGAGATAACAGTAATAACGGAACTCAAAATCACTTTTATTTATCACAAGCCACTTTGAGGGGGAAACCTCCTTTGAGCAAGCTCAATACAAATAACTTCACAGTACCTTCATTAGTCTCAACACAAACTTATATACTAAGTCTAGGTGCCAATACCATGGGTCAATACCATGTGTCAATACAAACCATGGGCCAATACAAACTATGGATCAACAATTACTACGGGATGACTTACAAAGCATATGTGTCCAACAACAATAAGAAAAACTATGGATCAACAAATACTACGGGATGAATTACAAAGCATATGTGTCCAACAACAATATACTAACAAAGTAAATAGAAGGGTTGACATGGGTTCCTAACATCCCCTCTCCCTTAGGAAAAGCTTTGTCCTCAAAGCTTTAGATGTGGAAATTGATGCAAAATCTGAAGGAGTGGTTCCCCTGTACAATCCTCAGGTTGCATTCTCGGCCACTGATGCCTTATGAGTTTTAGGGAGGGTTGCTTGGAAGGTTGTAGATGAAGAAGAACCATATCAGCTACGTGAAAAGTGCACTTAGAATGGTGGTGATCGGCTTGTTGTTTGAGTCGAATTCTTTCCATGTGAAGATTGTCCTGCAGAATGAGAAAAATCTGATCGCGGTTTCGAAGAACCGTTTCAATTTCCTGAACTGGGGAGCTGTTGAGGGTGTATGGAAGAAGAAATGGCGATGGCTATCCATAGACTACTTCATATGGGGTCCTTTTAGATGTGCTATTGTACCATTGGAGTGCTTCTAGGAAATCCATAGAAATAGTTCTCCAAATCTATGTAGGGATGGGAAAGGGTTCGACTAGTCCCAAAAGGAGTGTCGTTTCACCCTTGTTGACCTGGCAAGTATCATACTCAACCACCATCTGTTGAATTGTCATTTTGAGTCCCTGCCAAAAGAAGTTACATTGTTCCCGGTCATACATTTTGAGGAGCCCAGAGTGCCCTACTGATGAAGAAGCATGGAGTTCATAGAAGAGATAGCCCTGTTGAACAGATTGCAACCAATTTGGAACAAGCAGAGAAATAGCTATTAGAGAAACTGGGTCATCAAATGTGCAAGAAGGAGCATCTGCCACCATATTGTCGTTACCCTTCTTGTAAGTGATCGCATAAGCATAACCCATGAGTTGGATAACCCATTTCAGGTGTGCTGGGGAGGAGACCCATTGTTCCACGAAATTTTCCAGACTCTGGAGATCAGTCTTGATGCAGAAATAATTCCCTAATAGGTATGGCTGCCACTTCTGTGCTGCATGCAAAATAGCTATCATTTCCTGCTGAGATGTAGATGTGGATAAATTTTTACCGGAAAGGTCTCTTGAAGGAGACAAGCCCACTGGTTCAGCAAGGACACCTGCATATATATCCAAGGAAGTAGGGGAGACCGTTGATGGGTGCATCTGAATGGAATGGAGTTGAGTGATGACACAATGTGAATTCTTCTTAAGGATCTTTTCCAGGAAATGTGAACTGATGATGCGGAGAGACCCTTATTGTAAGCCCTTAAATTTGTGTTGTTTCCCATTGACTGAAAACTGCATCCAAAGTTAAGCAAAATCCCATAATATGGGGCCAAGTGTGCATAACCATTAAACGCTCAAAACCACATCACATCCGCCTAGGGACAAGGAAAACATGTCAGAGTGCAGGTTATAATATTCTAGAGAGACACGCACATTGTGACACTTCCCCTTGCAAGGTAAGGTGGCCCCATTGGCAACAATGACTTCAAAGTTGGAGCAAGGATGGAAAAAACAATCAACATGTTTGGCGATCTGAGGGTCAATGAAGTTATGAGTACTACCAGAATCAATGAGTATTGTAAGAGGAAGCTTCTTGAAGTAACCCCTGACCCGCATTGTTTGGGGGGTGGTGACGTCGGATAAAGCATGGAGAGATATCTCTGGTTGTTCATCCTGAGATGGGGGATCAATAGGCAGCTCTTGAATGTCGACCTGATCATCCATTGTATCTGAAGTTTCTTCACCAATTGTAGAGGCAAGCGGAGAATCCATATCCAAGAGATAGAGCTTTTGTTGAACACATCTATGTCCCCGAGTGAATTTATCATCACAATTATAACAAAGCCCTTTTTCTCTGCGTGCCTGCATCTCTTTTTCAGACAAATGCTTGATAGGAGTTGGTCGAGAACCTAGCGGGATGGGAGGTCATTGAGAACCCATATTTCGAAAGGGAACACAAGTGGGTTTGGAGTGATGTTGGGCTGCAATCTTGTCTTCTGCCAACTTAGCCAACCCTAGGAGTTCCATAATTGTGTTGGGACAAAACATTTTAATCTATGACCAGATTTCATACTTAAGACCACTGATAAAACAACTCCTGTAGAATTCATGAGACAATCCTTCTGTGTGATTGGATAGTTTCTCAAATTCTGTCTGATACTCTCTCACAATGCCACTTTGATGAAGTTTAGTGAGTGCTCCCTTGAAGTCATCAAAAGCACTAGGACCAAATCGTTGCAATAGGAGTTGGAAAAAATCTATCCATTTTGGCTCGTCATGAGCCTTGATGTACCAACGGTACCATTGAAGGGCTTCCTATTCCGAATGAAAGGATGCAAGTGGAACTTTTTGGACATCAAAAGTATTATGCAGATTGAAATACTGTTCTGCACGATAGATCCATCTAGTCGGATCAGTACCATTGAAGCAAGGGAATTCAAGCTTCGGACTACGGAAATTGCTGGAAGAAGAGAACCCATTGGCTGCAGAAGATTCTTGTTGTCGGTTATTTTTCATGGCTGAATGCTAAAGATGGAGGATGAAAAAAATTTCATCTAGATCTTGGAGTTTGGCTTGGATGGCTGCAAGTGCTTCCTCCATGCTTTTTTCTCCTGCGCGGGTGACAACCATTACCAAGAGTTTTTTTTTTGGGGGGGGGGAATGGATAGAAAAGCACAAACAAAAGCTTATTTAGTAAAGAGAAATTTGGATTTGGGAAAAACTCAGAGGGGTAATTGGGGTTTGACTAGGTTTTGGACACTTTCTGAGGGATAGGGAAGCAAAAAATAGTGATTTCAGAAGCGGGGTGAAAGAGTGAGAAAATTTGTCAAAGAAGGACAAAAAAGAAGAAATAGGGAATGAACATGGTGGCAAAATTTAGTGGCGAGTGGGTGAAAATTGAAGAAGTTATTGAAAACCCTAAAAAATGACAAATGTGGGATTTTTGGATTTGGGAAGTGGAATATTGGATAGGGTCCTCAGGAATGAAATATGCAGAATGGGATTGCAGGGGTGTCAGTGAAGTTTCAGGGAAAATAGAGTTAAAACAACGGAGATATGGCAAAAAAATAGATTTGTTTTTGTTTTCTTTTTCAGAATGGATCTAAAACGACTTTCAAAATGGATCGGAAATGGCGGGATCTGGAGCGGATCAGAATGGATTGGAAAGGGCTAGATCGGAAATGATTTTTAGAATGGATCTGAACTGACTTTCAGACTGGATCTGCAACGGCGCGGAAGTGATCAACAACAAATGGATCTGCAATGGCGCAGAAGTGATTGGCAACACTTCAGCTGAAAATAGATATGGACCCCAGGTATGTTCAGCTTCCTATCGGTTCAGGGGATTCACTCGGACACCAATGTTGTCTAACGGCTTGCGTATTGGGGAAGTACCCCTTACTCCACGGCTCAGGTAAAACTAATAACCACTTTTCCATAAACGACAAGTCTTGGTTTACCTCACGGGTGGGAACTAGTCAATCAGGCAGGGGTCGTTTCCCTTTTCATTGGTAGGTCCTCTCAATAGGCTAACTACTTTGGGGTTCCTGGGGTACTCCTCACAATGATTTTTAGGGATTCTTCCCAAGTACTTCCCACAGTTAAGCGGATAGGGATTAGTCCCATATTCGAAGCTGCAACAGATGCGAAAAAACATTTTGGCAGAAATTTCACCCAGCGAGCCCAAGAAAGTGCTCTGATACCAGATGTGATGAACCTGCAACAATTAATTAATGAAAATACACGAGATAGCAGTAATAACGGAACTCAAAATCACTTTTATTGATCACAGGCCACTTCGATGGGGCAACCTCCTTTGAGCAACCTCAATACAAATAACTTCACGGTACCTTCATTGGTCTCAACACAAACTTATATACTAAGTCTAGGCGCCAATACCATGGGTCAATACCATGTTTCAATACAAACCATGATCCAATACAAACTATGGATCAACAATTACTATGGGACGACTTAGAAAGCATATGCGTCCAACAACAATAAGACAAACTATGGATCAACAAATACTACAGGACGACTTAGAAAGCATATGCGTCCAACAACAATATACTAACAAAGTAAATAGAAGGGTTGACATGGGTTCCTAACACACTCATAACCCACACCCTAACATACTCTTTTCTCACCAAGCATGCACAATTATTGGGAAAGGATGCACATTTTTAACAATGGGATTTACAAACAAGATGGTCATGGGTTTTCCCAAATCGTTCCCAGCCAAAAACGGATTGTGGGATGGGGAAAAACAATCATAGGGAGGAAAATAAATTCTCCCCCAACTAACTAAGCATTCAACAGCCAAAACGGTCTCTATGGAACCCCAATTCAATTCCATTTCTTCCCCACTGGTATATAACACAAAAATGCCCTTCTCCCAGCTGAGAATGCAGGAAAACACAGAATTTTGATGGGGAAAATTGCCCAGCAAGATCCCATCTCATGAAAGAGCCAAGCTGGTTGATAGTTCATGGCTTGGGAAACAATTTATGGCTCTATTCTTGCCTAAGAAGCAAAGCACGATTTTCCATGAAGGGTGGCTTTCCCATACCCAAATTTGGACAGCCATACCTCCCATTCCCCAAGGCATTAACTACCTCAACCAACTCTTAGGAGAATGAATGATTGGATACAAAAGTCAACATGGGTAGTTGAAGGTTTGATGGTTCTCTCATTGACACTTAGCTTGACTTGATTGGTTCAAGGGTTTGAATGTTTTCCCTCCCAATTCCTTGTAAAATCATGCCCCCCTCTCTTGTTGCATTGCATAGCTAGTTGTGGGTATTTTATTAAATGCATATTTACAATTCCCATGGCTCACTATCACACGGGTAGCATAATATTAAATACTTGCCTCTTCAAGGTCGAGCGTTCACTAGTGGGGCCTTGGCCTTGAACTCCACACTAGGAATCATATATAATATGCATACAATATTTACATTATAGCCCAAAATATTACAAGGGTCAAAATGGGGACATGACATTTTACCTACTCAATACCCACTTAAAATATGGAGATCCACAAATTAAGGATAATTTTAAGAAGACCTTAAAATACGCTATAAGGCTTCTTAGAAGGTATAAATAGAAGTTCAAACTTCTCATTTTTAAATCATCAATCAAGTATCGCTTTGCTAATACAAAACTCAAGAGAAGAAGAGTGATGTTTTGAGGAGGATCAAGTAATTTCATGAAAACTTGCATAAATTTCTCATACGGTTTCAGAATTACAAACTTCTTGACAAGTTGGAGAGATTGTTGTAAGGGATATGTGATGACATGATATAGAGTTTCTTTTGGTGAAGGGTGTGAAATTATAAATCATAGCATATCTAAGAGCTAAGTTGTGAAGAACCTGCAATACTTAATTAATGAAAACACACAAGGTAGCAGAAATAACATAACTCAAAATAACTTTTATATTGATCGCATGCCACTTTGAGGGGTAAACCTCCTTTAAGCAAGCTCAATACAAATAAGTTCATAGTGCCTTCATTGGTCTCAACACAAACTTATATACTAAGTCTAGGCGCCAATACCATGGGTCAATACCATGTGTCAATACAAACCATGGGCCAATACAAAATATGGATCAACAATTACTACGAGACGACTTACAAAGCATATGCATCCAACAACAATAAGACAAACTATGGATCAACAAATACTACAGAATGACTTACAAAGCATATGTGTCCAACAAAAATACACTAACAAAGTAAATAGAAGGGTTCACATGGGTTCCTAACATCCCCTCTCCCTTAGAAAAAGCTTTGTCCTCAAATCTTTAGATGTGGAAATTGATGCAGAATCTGAAGGAGTGGTTCCCCTATAGCATCCTCGGGTGGCATTCCGGGCCACTGACGCCTTTTGAGTTTCAGGGAGGGTTGCTTGGAAGGCTATAGACGAAGAAGAACCATATCAACTGCGTAAAAAGTGCGCTCAAAACGGTGTTGATCGGCTTGTTGTTTCAATCGAATTCTTTCCATGTGAAGATTGTCCTGCAGAATGAGAAGAATCTGATCGTGGTTTTGAAGAACCGAGTCGATTGCCTGAACTGGGGAGTTGCTGAGGGTGTATGGAAGAAGAACTAGAGGTGCCTGTCCATAGAATACTTCATATGGTGTCCTTTTAGATGTTGTATTGTACCACTGGAGCGTGTCTAGGAAATCCATAGAAATAGTTGGCCAAATCTGTGTAGGGATGGGCAAGGGTTTGAGCAGTCCCGAAATGAGTGTCATTTCACCCTTGTTGACCTGAAAAGTATCACAGTCAGCCACCATCTGTGGAATTTTCATTTTCAATCCCTGCCAAAAAAAGTTACATTGTTCCCGGTTATGTTAAATTTTGAGTATTAAATCACAATACTATAGGATCTTTGATGAGAGAATAACATCTACAGTATATCAATGCATGACAATCATAATATGACAAGCATCACAAGCATCACAAGAATCAAAAGCATAGAGACAAGAGACACAGAGTTTCCGTGGGGAAAACCCTAAGGTGAAAAACCCCACAACTTCCTCAGAGATAGAGAGAGCAATGGCTCAACCAAAATACAACCAAATAATACAGAGATAGTCTCCTAGCAGATGATCCTCCTCCTCCTCACTAGTGCGCCACTTTTCAGAGAGAGAGATAGATGCTTTTTCGAATGAGTAAAATAGAGATCTCCTATCTCTATTTATACTCACCTTTTTGCCCAGTGACCTACTGGGGCCGACTTGTCTACTTGAGTACATCCACATTATATTATATATTAATTAGGGCCGACCCCATAAGGTGGTCTAATAACCCATCGGCAAGTACACACACTTGCGACACTTGTTAATCCACATGACGACACTTCCTTATAGAGGAATAACACATCTCTTATAAGGGTACAATAAATATAAATATAATATACAGATGAAATACATTCCGAAGTTACATATACATCAACACTCCCTCTTAACTAGGAAGGTATTTCTCGACACAGATCTGCTAGACAAGTCTTCTTCTCTGGATCATCGTCATCGATGCATCGTCATCGTCATCGTCACTGCTGCTGCTATCTCGTCCAATCTCTGTCTCTACTCGTCATAGGAAGTTCTACAGAGCCAGTCCTTTTTCATACTGGATGTAGTCCTGCCATCTGCAGGTCTTCATCATCACTGGCCATACTGTGGAATCCTCAGGACTTATTACGTGCGTCACAAAACCTGGCTGCAGCATCCCAGGCTATTACGAGCACACAGCTCTACCTGTAGGATCTCCCAGGAGCACATTACATGTGACCCATCACAAAACCTGGCTGAAGCATCCCAGGCTGTTACGAGCACTCGGCTCTACCTGTCGGATCTCCCAGGAGCACATTACATGTGATCTCACCACAAAACTTGGCTGAAGCATCTGAGGCCTTTTTCATCCTGTCCAGATCTCCCAGGAGCAAATTACATGTGGTCCACCACAAAACCTGGCTGAAGCATCTGAGGCCTTTTTCATCCTGTCCAGATCTCCCAGGAGCAAATTACATGTGGTCATGGCAAAACCTGGCTGAAGCATCTGAGGCCTTTTTCATCCTGTCCAGATCTCCCAGGAGCAAATTACATGCCATAGGACAAAACCTCGCAAGAGCATCTCAGGATGTTACGGGTACACAACTCCGACCTGAAATCTCCCAGGGCACAAATTACATGTCCTCTCAAGCAAAACCTCGCAAGAGCATTTGTCAGATGTCCCAGGGCACCGAATTACATGCCATAGGCAAAACCTCGAAAGACCATCTGCAAATCTCCCAGGGCACAAATTACATGCTTTCCTGCACAACCTGATCCACGGCCATAAAGTATCATCTGATACTCATCAAACATCATCCTGATGTACACATGATCATCCTGATCATCATCACTGCAACATCCTGCTGCATGTCATCTGGAGAAGCTCGTCATCCACGATCATCCAAGTATCCACCTGATACATACATAGATACATGATCCACACAATGTATCCATCAACATACATGATCTACCTAATCATACAAAGATACATGATCCACACAATGTATCCATCAGCATACATGATCTACCTGATCATACAAAGATACATGATCCACACAATGTATCCATCAGTATACATGATCTACCTGATCATACAAAGATACATGATCCACACAATGTATCCATCAACATCCAACATGATGCGTTCATACAAAAATACATACACATGATCCATCCGATCATATCCATCATCCAACATGATGCATATACAAAATACAGACACATGATCCAACCGATCATATCCAGCATCCAACATGATGCATACATACATACATATAATGATCCAACTGATCATATCCAGCATCCAACATGATGCATACACAAAATACATATACATGATTCAACTGATCATATCCAGCAGAAACCAGAACATCCTCCTGATGTTCATCATCCAGCGCTTACATCCACAGCCATGTGAAGGATCCCCCTTCCAACATGCTTGGAATGGCTTCAGCAAATGTGTCCATCACTTCTTCCTCGAAGTGTCCTCAACCTGAAGCACGCCAAGCTTCTCTCTGAAGTAGTCGAACTTCACCCTGGCTAGTGGCTTCGTCAGCACATCTGCAATCTGCTCGTCCGTCGCAACATACAGGAGCTTCACAGCTCCTCTCTGCACCATATCCCTGATATAGTGATATTTGATCTCTATGTGTTTCGACCTGTCATGAAACACTGGGTTCTCGGACAGCTTCACACAACTCTGGTTATCACAGAAGATACCAGTAGCCTCCAACGGGAGATCAAATAACTCAGACAGTAGCTTCCGTAGCCATACTGCCTCACAACTAGCTGAACAGGCTGCAACATACTCTGCCTCAGCTGTACTCAGTGCTACGCAGGATTGCTTCCTGCTAAACCAAGAGATCACACCTGATCCCATACTGAAGCAGCATCCAGATGTGCTCTTCCTATCTGCAGCACTGCCAACCCAATCTGAATCAACATAACCCTGTAGGTTAAACTTTTGATTTGCTTCATATTTGAGCCCATAATCCACTGTACCCTTTAGGTACCTCAGAACATGCTTTACAGCAACCAGGTGAACACTCCTCGGATCCATCAGAAACTGGATTAATGTGTTCACAGCAAAGCAAATATCCGGTCTCGTGTTCGTCAGATACATCAAGGACCCAATCATCTGACGATACATAGTGATATCAACTGGCTCAGATGAAGCATCACATAGAAGCTTCAGATTCGATGCCATAGGTGTGGCCATGGCCTTGCAATCCATCATCCCAAATCTCTTCAGGATATCTACTGTGTACTTCCCTTGACCAAGGAAGATCCCACCTGCACTCTGCCACACCTCCATACCTAGGAAATAGTGCATCATTCCCAAGTCTTTCATATCGAATTCAGCTGCAAGCTTCCTCTTGGTATCCGCAATCAGTCTGTCATCTCCTGTCACAAATAGGTCATCCACATACAGTAGTAGAATCACAGGATTCCCTTCCTCAACCTTGTAGTAAAGGTTGGAATCCGCTTTACTCTTGGTAAAGCCCAAACTAGATAGGAACCTGTCCATCCTACCATACCAGGTTCTGGGGGCTTGCTTCAAGCCATACAAGGCTTTCTTCAATCTGCATACATATGATTCCCTGTTATGTATTTCAAAACCAAGTGGCTGTTCCACATATACTTCCTCTTCTACTACACCGTTCAGGAAGGCAGTCTTGACATCCATCTGGTGTATTTTCCATTTCATTGCTACAGCCAGGGCAAGTACTGTTCTGATGGAAGTATACCTGGCTACAGGTGCAAAGGTTTCTTCATAGTCTATTCCTTCCTTCTGAGAGAAACCACGAGCTACGAATCTTGCTTTATATTTTTCCACACTGCCATCGGCAGCATGCTTGATTTTGTAGATCCACTTGGAAGTCACAACAGACTTCCCTTTAGGTCTTGGGACAACATCCCAAACATCATTCTTCATAATTGATTGATATTCCTCAATCATAGCATCCTTCCATTCTTTCTTTTCTGCTGCCTCTTCATAACTGGAAGGCTCTTTGTTCATGATGTCACAGAGTAAAGCAACATAACTGGTGTGTGATCTGGTTCTCTTCTTTGCTCTGTGTTCTTCTTCTGGAATGCCAAATCTTTCTGCATCATGAATGAGCTCTCTAGCCCATACAGGTTTCCTCTTGTGAGAGTTATCCTCTCGGGGTGGATCTACAGGTTCTTGTGGATCTTCATACTCACGATCAGTTTCTGGAACTGCATCAGTCATGGTAGTGTCCTGAAATCTTGTTTCCTTAGGTTCTTCATAAACTTCGGTAGGTTCCTTCCTTGATTTGATGAATGCTGAGTTTTCATCAAATGTTACATCCCTACTGACATCAATCTTCTTGAACCCTGGAAAGTATATTCTGTACGCCTTTGAGCTTTCACTATAACCCACAAAGATGCCCTTCTTTCCTGAAGGATCTAGTTTAGTCCTCTTCTCTTTTGGGACATGAGTATATACTGGACAACCAAATATTCTGAGATGGCTGACTTCAGGTTTCTTACCAGAAAAGACTTCTTCTGGTGTCTTGTTGTCCAATATCTTGTGGGGAGTTCTGTTCTGCACATATACAGCTGTTCTAGCTGCTTCTGCCCATAGATGCATAGGAAGATCCTGGTCATGCAACATTGCTCTTGTTGCTTCCATGATAGTTCTGTTCTTCCTTTCTGCAACTCTATTCTGTTGAGGATTATAAGGAGCATTCAACTCCCTCTTAATCCCTGAATCACTGCAAAGCTTCTTGAAATCATTTGAGGTGAATTCTCCACCATTGTCAGATCTGAATGTTTTGATTTTCTTGTTAGTTTGATTCTCCATCAAGGTTTTGAATTCCTTGAATTTAGCAAACACCTCATCTTTGCCTTTCAAGAAGTATACCCAAGTCTTCTTGGAGAAGTCATCAATAAATGATACATAGTAAACATACCCACTGAGGGAACTGGATGACATGGGGCCACATACATCTGAGTGGATGATTTCCAGGATGTCTTTTGCCTTGCTTTGACTGCTTGGGAAAGCCTTCTTAGTGTTCTTACCTTTTGCACATCCTTTGCAGACCCCTTCATGTTTGGTCTTGATTTCAGGAAGACCTTCTACAGCCTTGCTTGCAATTGGAAGTGCTCTATAGTGCATGTGAGCAAGTCTCCTATGCCAAAGTTCACTTGGCTCCATGGATTCATGTACCATGGCATGTTCAGGTTGACCCTTTAATTTATACAAGCCTCCCTCTTGCTCTCCAATCACTACTGCATCATCTATAGTCTTTCCCTTTGGCCACATTAGTACTTGGCCATCAACAAATGCAACCCTCATACCTTTTGCATCTAGAGCAGAGATGGAGAGTAAGTTATTCTTGAGCCCAGGTACATAGAGGACTTCCTTCATCTTCAGAGATTTTCCCGAATCTAGGTTGTAAGAAGCTTCACCACTTCCTTTGATTGGATATTGATAATCATCCCCAAGTTTCACCTTATGGGGTGACTCATGTTCAGATAGGTTCACAAAGGATTCTTTAAACCCAGTCATGTGTTTGGAAGCCCCACTATCAATCAACCAATCATTACAACCATGGGAGATGGTACCTATGAGAGCAGAGATCAGAACATACTCTTCTTCACTTGATGAGTCATCATTACTATCACTTTCTGCCCTAGCCTTCTTCTTTGGAGGTTCATCATCTTCTGCAGCATGAGCATGAAACCTTCTTTTGCCACCCTTCTTCTTCTTGTTGGATATGTTGTTGTCCTTCTTGTTCTTGGGACAATTTATGGCAATATGTCCTTTCTCATTACAGGTGAAGCATACTCTTCTTTCTTTGAATTGATGTGAAGATATCTTGGGGTGAGATGGTTCTTTCTTGGACTTCCCTTTCCTGGTGTGGGCTGCAAGAGCTTGATCTTCTCCTCCCATCTTTTCCTCACGAGCTATAAGTCTAGCTTCTTCTTGAGAACATTCTTCCCGAAGTCTACTGAAGGAGATCAACTTCTTCCTTGCACAAATTCCTTGAATAAAGGAATCCCATGACCTGGGTAGGCCATTTAGAGTGGTCATCACCACTTCACCATTCTCCACCATTTCATCTACTGCTTCTAATTGTTCCTTGATCTGAGAGACCCTTGAAAAGTAGGATTGAATGGTTTCTCCATTCTGAAACTTCACTGCTTTCAATTGGTTCCGCAGGGTCATCTTCCGATTTATGTTCTTTCCTTCAAATAGCTAGGTCAAAGATTCAAACATTTCTTTGGGTGTCTTGAGAGAAGACACATGGGGTATGAGATGGTCTTTGATAGAATCAGCAATGATTCTTTTTGCCTTGACCAAGTTCTTCTTGTGCAATACCTTGGCCTCTTCATCCTCTGGGATAGGGATGTCTTCTTTCACATATGAGTCCAACTCATTCTCTTCCAGGATTAGCCCAATCCTATACTTCCAGGCTCGGAAGTTGTCAGCCCCTTCAAGCTTATCCTCAAGCTTGGTGTGAAGAGACATCTTTAAGAGTACTTCAAATGGAAATAGAAAAGATTTAGGACTTACCACTTGAAGTGCTGAAAACTGGATCTGGTCCCGGATTAGGGTTTGTCAGAGAAACCCTAAAAATTCAAAATGTGAATTTCAAAATTCCGAAAGGATAGAAAGATGCGCCTTGGAGAGCTGATCAGCCTAGTACATTCAGAAATTGAGATCAGCAAAGTCTTGCCCTTCAAAATTGCCTTTTTGTCCTCCCGGGTTCACTGGGGAGAGCCCTGAATTAGGGTTTGAGTTTCTTGGAGATCTACCCAGCCAAAAATCTCGATCCAAAGCTCAAACCTTCGATTTTTGCAAGGAGCTTCCAGCTGTACCTTCAGTTTCCAGAAATTCCTATTTTTGTGGAAACCCTAATTTTTAGGGCCAAAACTGAAAATGCTCGGAACTGAAATCTGATTGGACAGAAAGATGCGCCTTGATGAGTAGATCCAATCTACTATACTGAATTTCAAAAATCTGTGGAGAGAAACCCAATAAACAAGCAATACAAGCTTTCGTCACTGCAAAATGTCTTCTTCTCAGTTAGGCTCTGATACCATGTTAAATTTTGAGTATTAAATCACAATACTATAGGATCTTTGATGAGAGAATAACATCTACAGTATATCAATGCATGACAATCATAATATGACAAGCATCACAAGCATCACAAGAATCAAAAGCATAGAGACAAGAGACACAGAGTTTCCGTGGGGAAAACCCTAAGGTGAAAAACCCCACAACTTCCTCAGAGATAGAGAGAGCAATGGCTCAACCAAAATACAACCAAATAATACAGAGATAGTCTCCTAGCAGATGATCCTCCTCCTCCTCACTAGTGCGCCACTTTTCAGAGAGAGAGATAGATGCTTTTCCGAATGAGTAAAATAGAGATCTCCTATCTCTATTTATACTCACCTTTTTGCCCAGTGACCTACTGGGGCCGACTTGTCTACTTGAGTACATCCACATTATATTATATATTAATTAGGGCTGACCCCATAAGGTGGTCTAATAACCCATCGGCAAGTACACACACTTGCGACACTTGTCAATCCACATGACGACACTTCCTTATAGAGGAATAACACATCTCTTATAAGGGTACAATAAATATAAATATAATATACAGATGAAATACATTCCGAAGTTACATATACATCAACAGGTTATACATTTTGAGGAACCCAGAGTGTCATGATGATGAAGAATCATGGCGTTCGTAGAAGAGATAGTCATGTTGAACAGATTGCAACCAATTTGGAACAAGTAGATAAATAGTTGTAAGAGAAATTGGGTGATCAAATGTGCGAGAAGGAGCATCTGCCACCATATTGTCCTTACCCTTCTTGTAAGTGATCGCATAGGCATAACCTATGAGTTGGATAACCCATTTAAGGTTTGCTGGGGAGGAGACCCATTGTTCCCCGAAAATTTTCAGACTCTGGAGATCAGTCTTGATGCAAAAATAATTCCCTAATAGGTATGGCTGCCGCTTTTGTACTGCATGGAAAATAGCCCTCATTTCCTGCTGAGATGTAGACGTGGCTAAATTCTTACCGAAAAGGTCTCTTGAAGGCGACAAGCCCACTGGTTCAACAAGGACACCTACAGATCTATCTAAGGACGTAGGGTAGACCATTGATGGGTGCATTTGAATGGAATGGAGTTGAGTGATGACACCATGTGAATTCTTCTTAAGGATATTTTCCAAGCGATGTGAACTGATGATGCGGAGAGACCCTTGTTGTAAGCCCTTAAATTTGTGTTGTTTCCCATTGAATGAAAACTGCAGCCAAAGTTCAGCAAAATCCCATAAGCTGGGGCCAAGTGTACGTAACCATTGAACGCCCAAAACCACATCACATCTGCCTAGGGACAAGGCAAACATGTCAGAGCGCAGGTTATAATCTTCCAGAGAGATACGTACATTGTGACACTTCCCCTTGCAAGGTAAGGTGCCCCCATTGGCAACGATGACTTCAAATTTGGAGCAAGGATGGACAAAACAATCAGCATGTTTGGCGATCCAAGGGTCGATGAAGTTATGAGTGCTACTAGAATCAATGAGTATTGTAAGAGGAAGCTTCTTGAATTAACCCTTGACCCGCATTGTTTGGGGGGTGGGGACATCGGACAAAGCATGGAGAGATATCTCTGGTTTTTCATCCTGAGATGGGGGGTCAATAGGAGTCTCTTGAATGTTGACCTGATCATCCATTGTATCTGGAGCTTCTTCACCAATTTTAGAGGCAGGCGGAGAATCCATATCCAAAAGATAGAGATTTTGTTGAACACATCTATGTCCCCGAGTGAATTTCTCATCACAATTATAACAAAGCCCTTTTTCTCTGCATGCCTGCATCTCGGTTTCAGACAAATGCTTGATAGGAGTTGGTTGAGGAACTGGCAGGATGAGAGGTCGTTGAGAACCCATATTTTGGAAGGGACCAAAAGTGGGTTTGGAGCGCTATTGGGATGCAATCTTGTCTTTTTCCAAATTAGCCGACCATAGGACTTCCATCATTGTGTTGGAACATAACATCTTAAACTTTGACTGGATTTCATCCTTAAGACCACTGACAAAACAACTCCTGTAGAATTCAACACACAATCCGTCTGTGTGATTTGCTAGTTTCTAAAATTATGTCTGATACTCTCTCACAGTGCCACTTTGATGAAGTTTAGTGAGTGCTCCGGTGAAGTCATCAAAAGCACTAGGACCAAATCGTTGCAATAGGAGTTGGGAAAAATCTATCCATTTTGGCTCGTCATGAGCCTTGATGTGCCAACGGTACCATTGAAGGGCTTCCTGTTCCAAATGAAAGGATGCAAGTGGAACTTTTTGGACATCAAAAGTATTATGCAGACTGAAATAAAGTTCTGCATGATAGATCCATCCAGTCGGATTAGCACCATTGAAGCAAGGAAATTCAAGCTTCAGACCACGAAAATTGCTGGAAGAAGAGAACCCATTGGCTGCAAAAGATTCTTGTTGTCGGTTATTGTTCATGGTTGAATGCTGAAGATGGAGGATGAGAAATGTTTCATCCGGATCTTGGAGTTTTGTTTGGATGGCTAGGCCACTTAGTATATTCGTCTTATTCTTCTGAATCTAAATATGGATCACCTGTAGAAACATCATTAGGAGCGAATGGAGTAAGTACATCAATTATACCTTCTTCACCAGCTGGTTGTAGATCATGCAATGGATCCTCATTGCACTACACACTTCTTTCAATGAAGCATCTCTTGGATGCAATCTCCATCATCTTGTAAGCCTTTG
Organism: Larix kaempferi; assembly: GCA_027924585.1. Lineage (NCBI taxonomy): Eukaryota > Viridiplantae > Streptophyta > Pinopsida > Pinales > Pinaceae > Larix > Larix kaempferi. Next base: position 19,658,011 of record BSBM01001102.1, read on the forward strand.
CATCTTCTGCATATCCAAGAAGGATGCATTTGCTACTTTGAGGTTGAAGTGATTTCCTCTTGCTAGTGGGGATTATGGCCCATGCCTTAGATCCAAAAACCCTAAGATGAGAGACATCATGTTTGTGACCCTTCAATGCTTCGAATGGAGTGACCCCATCAACAGATTTGTGGAGTACCCTATTCTGAATGTATGTGGCATAGTTTATTGCTTTTTCCCAGATATTTGATGGGAGATCTCTCGCTTCAAGCAAGGAGGTAGCCATCTCTTTCAATGACCTATTCTTCCTCTCTGCTACACCATTTTGTTGTGGTGTGTATGGAACATAATGGTGCATCTAAATGCCTTCGGAAGCACATAACTGCTACAAATCCTTCTTGATTTACTCCCCTCCATTAACAAATCTGGTGCTTTGATCTTCCTTCCAACAATGTTGTCAAATAGGGATTTGAAAACTTTGAAGCAATCAAACACCTCATATTTTTGTTTGATAAAGTAGATCCAATAGAACCTAGAGTAGTCATCAATGAAATTCAAAAGATATCTAGATCCAGTCATTGAAGCAGTGGGCATCGGTCTTGAGACATCACTATTAATCAAATCTAGGATGTAGGAATCTCTCGTTGCCTTCCCAACATCATACTTTTTCTCTGGGTGCTTACCTATGAAGCAACCTTTGTAGATCCCTTGAGAAAATTTTATGTTCAGTAGACCTTCAACCATCTCTTCCTTGCACAACTGCTAGAGGTATTTGAAGTTTAGATGTCTGAATATTTCATGCCAGAGTCTACTCGACTCATTTGCATGAGTCAATAAAGCACTTTGATGGGAGTATGGAAAGAAGCATGAGAAATCATAACTATTGGAGGCATGATTTGCAAATCCTTTGGCTATCATCTTCCCATATGAGATCTCAACAACCTCAATTGAATCAGGTCCAAATACCACTTTCTTTGGTGGACTTGTGTGTGTCATCTGGTAAACAGACAAAAGATTAGCTGCTAGAAATTTCTATGCTCAAGCTGTATAGTACCCTTCCCTTCAAAAAATATTTGAGAGTCATATCCCATGTGTATGCTTGTTCCATTAGTGAGATCTAATGAAGAAAATGGCTCTCTCGAGGCAACCATGTCGTTGGAGGCTCCATAATCAATAAGAAAAGCTCGGGATTGTGAGAACCCAAACTTCAATGCATGGAAGCTCTAATGATCTTCTGACTTGCCACCTGGATCAGTCTTCCTTGTGCCTTCAGGGAGGGAAATGTTATGTTTTTCAAGGAGTTTTTTCATTATATCTATGGTATTCTTACAAGAACTCTCAAGATGATTACCCTTCTTGAAGTATGTACACTTGGATTTATCAAACTTCTTTTGTTTGTCCTTCTTGGAGATGGAGGCTCCTTCTGATGGACTTGACTTGAGAGTCTAATTGGGTTCATATTTCCTCTTCTCCTTTCCCTTGTGCTTCCCCTTTCCATTCGCACTTTTTTCTTCTCCATCCATAAGATCTTGATTTTTGGAGGCCTTCAAGGCACCCATCTGGATCAATTTATCTTGTTCTTGGATGAGAGTTTCAATGAAAACATCTAATGATGGAATCTTCCAACCAGGAATTGAGATTAATCGTGAATGGAAAGTAGAGAGAAAGATGGAGAACTCAGGACCTAGCTTGTGTTGGCAGGTGGTTTGGTGGAGTGCTATCGCAGCATCTCCGATGCTATGACAAGGCAAAAGATGGTGTGAATGGCCAGAAGGTGACGCAAACGGCGATGAGCGGAAGATTAGTTAGGTATTTTGGGTCAATTGTACCGCAGAATGCGGTTTTTGGGTCATTTGGACCACATATTATGTAATGTTGAGTCAGTTATACCACATAATGCGTGTTTTTGGTCAGTTTTGTACCAAGTTAGGTAGATATTGGGTCACTTGTCCAAATGTCGGTTAGGAAGTTGTTACTAAGTGGACAAGCATTGTAATGGCGGAAGCCTATGTATAGATAAGAGTCATAGATATTAGGGAGGTGGAATCTTGGTGAAGAAAAGCACATGTTTGGGTTGTTTCTACGCATCTGTGAGATATTGGCGAGACCTGATCTTTGAGGAGATATTGTATCTAAGGTTTTGCAGTGATAATATGATATGATGAAACTATTTTGGTGCAATTCCTGGGTTCATTTTGTTTGTTTATGGTAATGCAATGCCGCACTTCATGAATAATGCTATGTTTCCTTGATGCAATGTTGCTTTACTGTTACTACTGCTGTGATAATGAATGTTGTGATTGAATAATGCGTTATGAATACATGTCAAATGTTTGGGATCCTTGTTTAATGTTGCGATAGAGTCAGTTCATATAGTCGCAACCCTCCTCCTTCCTTGGCGGAAACATGGTTCCGTATACTCTTCCTGGACGCCTCGGGTGAGACCTCATCTTCTTCGCAAGTGTTGCTGGGTAGGATAAAACCTTCCCGGGCCGATGCCCAGGGAGACTGCGGCTTGTGTCAACAATGAAGTGGAACCCCTGTCAACTGGAGTCGCATTGGTCAACAATTGGTTCTATTGCTGAGACAGTGTGAAGAGTGAAAGGAGGACATGTTGTGGCACCCGACGAAGCCGGAGATACAAAGTTGGTTTGATCAGAAGTTGCAGGAGTTTGCTGAAGAAGAAAGCTGGAACACATGACTGACAGTAGATCACTAGGTGGGAAAATACATTCATGATGGTCCGCATGAATGGTTTTTCTATGAATTCCCAGTCATCATGTACGAATGATTTTCAAAGCTGACCTTCCAGAAGATGAATTTCCAGGGTGGTGAGCCGATGGCTTGGACCCCGGAATTGATTCAGGAGCTGCAAGAAGTCGATAATAAGGCATCGCAGGCTGTCGAAGTTTGGCTCGATAGCAGCTTGGAGGGATATATCACTAAATTTGTGGTTGACACACAGAAATCCTATAGTGAAGTTGAAAGATATTTCTTCCGTGGACCAAGGGGAAGGTTTCTGTTGTCACTCCAACTGTCTATTAATATGCTAATCTACGAAAAGGGTATATTGAAGATGCATCTTGATCAATAGACAACTTGGTGGGTGGAGGCCGTGGGTACCACGACTATTGGGGAATGGTACATAGAATGGTAAGGGTAGATGGGTGCAGACCATGAGGAGACTGTGAGCGAAGCCGAGGAAGAAAGTGGTCTTACAAGAGGAGGAGCAAGGTTTCAACAGGAGAAGAGGCAGAGGAAAGGAAAAGGTCCTGCTATGATCGAACCGCAAAGCCACGAAGGAAGACCACATGGGACGAAGTGACCTCACAATCCTGACAGGGACAGCCAGGCTACACCCAAGATAGAAGTAGCACCAAACCCCGGCACCAACGTACCCACACCTCCACTCATTGTCTCACAAACAATAAGAAATACCACTTCGACACTGCCAAGTTTGTCAATTCCACAGAAGTTAATTGGTAGTAGCACAACAAAAGGAGGAAGGAATCCCAAAATGGCGGGTGATGATGCTATGTTACCGTTGTTCCACGAAAGTGCGACCGACAACCCAGAACAGTATTGGTTTTTTTGTGAAGCAGTCTGGACCATGAAACATATCACTGATGCTGATGTTAAGAAAGGACAGTTTCCACGACTCTGCGAGGTCATGCATTAGATTGGTTCATGAAGTTTGTTCTAGTCCTTATGGGATCCCCAGAGAAGTCACTGGATGAGATTCGGGATGGGTTGATTGCTAAATTTAGATGGCCCAAGTTCGAAGCTCAATACATCACAGAATTGAAGGAAATTAAGCAGCATCCCAATGAAACGGTATGGGATTTCAACCAGCGATTCAAGGCATTGATGGAAAAGGTTAGTTTCTATATGAGCGTCGTCCAACATAAAGATTGGTTCATTGCAGCACTGCTAGCCCATATTCGGATTCCATTGATGCACCAAAACATCTCGACGCCCAGTGAAGCTCTAGAGATTGCAATGCGATTGGAGGTGTCTCCCATTGGAGATAATGCAGCCGGGATGTCGCAGATACAAACACAACTCGCTAAGTTGACTATACAGTTGCAAGATTTGAAGAAGAACAAGGAACAACACGATGAACTGTGGTGTACACGATGCCGGGGGCGGCATACGAAGGACAATTTCCTGAATTTCCACAATTATTTGGTGTCAGGTGCACCAAACCCATTGAATGGCGACAGCATGTCGTGGTGTCGCATTTTCCAAGTATGGGCATAGTCACGACAATTTCCCTTAAATGCAGAAAATGGTCACAACCCCAAGAAATATTTATTGCACATTTTTCAAGTCAGTGGGTCACAATGACAAAGATTGTCGTGCATATGGGTTGCTACAAGAAAGAATGTGTGATGCATTCTATGTCAAGGGCGATCAGCAGGCCGTGCAACAACCGCAGGTAGCCCAGCTACTATCTCAACCGCAGATGCAGTTTGTACCGTAGCAACAACCGCAGCAGTTCATGCCGCAATACGCTCCAATGCAAGTGGCTTCGCAACAGCCACAGTATGTCCAGCAATCGTAGTATGCACCATAGGGGCAAGGCATGCAACAGAATCCTATGCAACCGCAGTACCAACAGCAGGGAGGATTCCGAGGAGGATTTGGTTGCGGAGGAGGATGAGGTGGTCATGGACATGTTCAATGCTATCACTGTGCGGTGTGGGGGCATTATTAGTGAGACTGTCCACTATTACAGAATCAGTGTACGTTTTGTTTTGTTAATGATCATACAGTTGAGAATTGTCCACAGTTGATTGCACAATGGCAAGCTGGGAACGCTCCACAGATACAGAATCAGACCCAACCACAACAACCAGCCCAGAACCAAGTACAACAACCAGTCCAGAACCAGGTACAACAACTAGTACAGAACCAGCCCCCACGACCGAATCAGAATTCAAATCCAAATGTGAACCCACAGGGGAATCTGCAGTAGACTCAGATGCAGGGTGCAAATATTGCGACAATTTATGTAGAACCGCGACCACAAGATGCTTCGGTGGCTTTTGTAACTCGTGGAGGAAAAATGACTGGGGAAGATAGCTTGCGACCACTGATTCGGTTGGCAGGCTAGAAGACAGTACCATTTGACATAGATGTTGAATGGGAGGCATTCCTTCAGGTGTGTCGCAGCTTGGAGAAAGACCGCGGTAAGGCTATTGTTTGCGATATGTCCCTTTTCTTTGACACTACATCGGAGGGCAGTCCGTCAACACCATCGGGAACATTGCAAAGGTTTTTTGAGAGCTGTCTGTTATTGGCCTAGGATCCGGCTGCCATGGTTGAGATTGAGGGATGGTTGCAGCGATTCCCAAAAGGACAGCAGGAATCGACAGTAAACTCCCTACAATGATGAAATACTGGAAAGGAGATGAGAATGAACATCCAGATTGGTGACTATGATGTCGATTGATTTATTCTTGATCTTGGTTCGGATGTTAACATCTTAACCAAGCAGGCATGGCAGAAAATGGGGAGTCCCCCATTGAGCTAGTCTCTTGTGCAGCTCCAATTGGCTAACCATGCGAAAGTAACACCCATTGGGCGAGTTCCACAGCTAACGGTCGATATTGAGGGAATGAAGACTTATGCTGACTTCGATGTCATTGAAGTGGTTGAGGGAGGAAGCTCCTATCCTGTGCTATTGGGGATTGGATGGGCTAACGATAGTGGAGCTGTAATCAACTTCAAGAGGCGCATGATGACCTTTGAGAATCGCGATCTCAAAGTCATAGCCCCATTGGATCTGGCTGAAGGACGTCGATACATTGAGCCTGTAAAGGATGACGATCCCACTAGATGGGACCATGAATTCAATATTTCTAAAGACTATATTCATCCTACTACCAATGGTGAGCTGGGATGGTGCAGCGAGAGCTCTGCGTCTTCCGACTCTGATGATGCATTAGAACATTGGCAGAACCACTTGCATGAAGTGTCGCTCTGAAAATGTGGCTTAATTACGCAATATTTATGTCATGTTGTGATAGAAACAGTCACACTGCCAGTCTATGAGGGGTTTCCGCTTAACCAACTTTTTGACAGAATTCAAAGAACGAGTTTCAGAACCACAGCGATTGCTGGCATTGGAGGAAGCACTGAAGGCTACTCCAGCACGCTAGTGGGTGACCCACAAGAAATCTATTGATGATTGGTCACAGTGCCGAAGGTTGATGATGGTTTGGTTCGGCGATACTGAGGTTTATCACACTAGCAAGTATGATGGCCAGAATAATCCCAGTGATCATGTGATGGAATGCCAACAGTTATGGGTAGTGCGACCTAGAGATGAGTGGGTCCATGCTTTTATCCATACATTAGATGAGATGTCGCGCTCATGGTATACTGCAGCCGAGTTGTGCAGAGAAATTACAACATGGGGGGAGTTGATTGTTTGTTTCACTCATACGTTCACTTTTGCGGATGCCAACCCTGACATCAATAACGCCTTACAGCTCATTCGCGACGTGGTACTTCAGGTTGTTCCAGTGGCCTACTCTGTCGATCCGCACGCATACTATTAGATGTAGTCTCTCATGGAGTGCTTCAACATCACCGGTGGGCCAGAGGATGAGGACGATCCCCGGGATGTCAACATTCCTGAGTCTGAAGGAAGTCACGATGTGGTACCACCTGTTGCGCCAAGTAATCCGTTCAGTCAACCATTAAAGCTTCGTAAGCTCAATATTGGCACAGAGGCTGCTCCCAAGTTTGCAAATGTTGGGAACTATTGGGATGACAAGATGATGAGTAAAGTCACTGATTTACTCCATGAGTTTCAAGACTTGTTTCCTACGAAGTTTTCTGATATGAAGGGGATCCTAGGTGATTTAGGGGAGATGAGGATTCCTTTAAGACCAGATGTTAAGCCAGTCCGACAGCGAGCTTATTGGTTGAATCTGTGACATAAGGAAAAGGTTAAGGGAGAACTTGATCGCATGTTGGATGCTGGTATTATTGAACTAGTGAATGAGTCCGAATGAATCAGTCCTATGGTGGTGCAGGACAAGAAAACCGGTGAGGTGGCCATTTGTGTCGACTTGCGGAAGTTGAATGATGCCTGCTTGCATGACCCTTTTCCAACCCCGTTTACTAACGAAGTACTTGAAGGGGTGGGTGGCCAGGATATGTACTCATTCACCGATGGGTTCTTTGGCTACCATCAGATTCACATTTCCAAAGAAGATCGCTACAAGACAAATTTCGTTATTGAATGGGGTTGCTTTCAGTACACTGTAATGCCGTTTGGTTTGGAGAATGCACCTGCAATATTCTCCTGAGTCGTTGTTACTGCATTTAAAGACTTTATTCATAATTTATTGCAAGTATACATGGATGATTGGACAATTTATGGGTTGATCCGCGATCATCTGGCCAATCTGCGGTTAATGCTTGAGCGCTGCAAACAGCACCAGATATCGCTGAACTTGAAGAAATGTATTTTTTGTGCACCATTTGGGATATTGTTGGGTCATATCGTGTGTAAGCAAGGGTTGTTGGTCGATCTGGATAAGATTGCGCTCATTTTGAGTTTGCAACCACCGACCACTATTAAGTAGTTACGAGAGACTCTGGGGCATACGGGGTATTATTGCAAGTTCATTAAGGGATATGTAGTGATTACTACCCCTATGGAGAAATTGCTGAAGAAAGATGTGCTATTTCAATCGACTCCAGAATGTCAAGACAGTTTCGACACACTGAAGACAAAGATGGCTTCGGCACCCGTACTGGTATTTCCGGATTGGATTAAGGATTTACATGTACATGTTGATGCCTCAACAATCGCATTGGGAGTCGTATTGGCTCAGCTCGGCGAAGGAGATCTTGATCACCCCATTTCTTTCGCTAGTTTGAAGTTGTCGTCCGTCGAACGCAACTACACCACCACTGAGCAGGAGGGTCTAGCAATGGTCTATGCGCTACAGAAGTTCAGGCACTATTTGTTGGGTGGGAACTTTAAAATGTTCACTGACCATTCTGCGTTGAAATACCTAGTCAATAATCCTGTGTTGGGGGGGAAGATATGCTGCTGGCTTCTTCTTTTTCAGGAGTTTGATTTTGAAGTCATTGTGAATCCAGGTCGGTTGAATTCTGGTCCTAATCATCTATCGCGGATTGATACAGGGGAGGAACCAACCAATATTGAAGACGGGTTGTCGGATGCACAACTATTTAAGGTTAGCGTCGTTGATGATTATTTTGATGACATCATCCAATTTATGACAACAGGTACTGCACCAAACGAGTTCCCCACCAGTCAGAAGAAGCAATTGGTAGTCAAGGCCATAGACTTCTGGCTAATCGCAGGAGAGTTGTATAAAATGGGTGCTGATGAGATATTGTGCAGATGTGTATTGCCACATGAGCAAGCACCGATACTGGATGAAGCACATGGTGGAATAGCAGGACGACACTATGACGGTCGGGCGACGGCTAGGAAGGTGATGTGTGCACGAATGTGGTGTCCTACACTACATAATGATGCGACAGACTATGATGTTTATCAGCGAACTGGAAAACCGTCCAGACGCGATGAGATGCCGCTGATTCCTCAAATAACATTGCAACCATTCGACAGATGGGCCGTGGATTTTGTAGGACCGATCAATCCACCAAGGAAACGCATGGGTGCACTCTATATCATCACAGCGACAGAGTATTTGACCTGGTGGGTCGAGGCAACACCTGTAGTTGATTGTTCTGTGGCCATGGTTGCGCGATTTTTGTTTGATAACATTATCACTCGCTTCGGCTGCCCCAAGATATTGCTAAGTGATCAAGGTATCCACTTTCTTAATCGCACCATCAGCGCATTGACGGAGGAGATGTAGATACAGCATAAGAAGAGTACACCCTATCATCCACAAGCGAATGGGATGGTGGAGGCTTTTAACAAGGTATTGGAGCATGCGCTAACAAAGGTGTGCAATGCGAACCGCGACGACTGGGATCTCAAAATCCCAGCAGTGTTTTGCACCTATCGCACCACATGTAAACTTCTGATAGGACAGACACCATTTAAGTTGGTGTATGGACAAGAAGCGATTATGCTAATGGATTATATTGTTCCGAGTCTACGAATTGCGGCTGTCACGGGCATGGATGATAAAGCAACATTAAATGATCATCTGGAGCAATTGGTGCAGTTGGAAGAAGATCATTTCATCGCTGGGTTCCACCAGGGGGTCAAGAAGGATTGACAGAAGGCATGGCATGATCGCCACATCAAAAATAAACAGTTTCGGCAGGGCGACTTGGTGTTGTTGTACGACAACAAGTTTATGAAACAGCCAGGGAAGTTGTAGATGCATTGGCTTGGTCCCTATCACATCAATAGTATTACTTCTGGAGGAGCAGTTCAGTTGCAGCAGTTGGACGGGGCGATGCTCCCCAAGATGGTAAATGGTCATAGCTTGAAGCCCTATCGCGCGGGCTTGGAATACTGCGATGCCTGAGTCACATCGGGGAAAAAAAAAAGTGATGTGTTGCAGGATGATTGGTGGCAGGATGTCGCACCACCATGGATGGAATGCGGAAGTAGGGAGGCTTCTGCTGCAAGGTTGGAGTTGTTAGCAACACCTAGGAATGTTGCGCTTGGGTCACATCTAAAATCACGACGACAATGGGACTTTTTCCTATTTTGACGGATATGCTCGTTAATTGAGTCGATCGTGACAGATGACAGCCTGGTTGGGCCTAGGGATACACCAGGGCAGTATGGCCGATTGTACTTACCAGGATGGTCCGCATGGTTGGCATGAAGTATCCACCATGCCGGCATGGCCCAAGAAATGATTCACATGTTTCTACATGAAGGGAACCAGGAAAAGGTATGATTCATTTTCCAGTGCGAGTTGGTGGTGCAACAGCTTGCTGAGGCCGATGGATGATAGAGTGCGCTGTATAAATAGAGGACCTGCGGGGAGTAAGCACACATAGATTGTTTTAGTTAAGAAGGGTTATGCTACAAAAGGTTCTGGCATTTTGTTAAGTTAGGAATTCCAAGGAGGCTGTGGAAATGATCCATTTCATTTCATGTGGTAGCACACCAAGTGCGTTGAGGGCCTGAACGATGACTGTGCATGAGTGCTTGGAGCAGGCTGCACCTCGAACACCCCGGAGTTACAAGCATGAAGTTTCGTCCAATATGTCTAGGAAGTTGGTGATGGTTCAAAGTCTCATGGTCCCTGCGACCACACAAAAGGGGGGGGGTCGACGCCCCCGGGTCCCTATAACTTGTGCTTACTAGGGCGAAACAGATGTGACAGAGCCGTTGGCCTAGTTCGCACCTCGGTGCTATTCTTAAACTTCTCCTCAATCTGCATCAGATTCCTCGAGACTAGAGGACGAGTTTGAGACATACATGACAGCAAGTTGGGGGATGCCCACTTTCGGGTAAGACTTACATAACAGCGAGATGATGATCAGTGTAGCAGAAGGAGCAGGACAACACCACGTGATCCAGACAGTAAGAATAGTTGAATAGCCATATGAGGACTTCAAAGTAAAAACGATGATGTGTACTATGTCCAGTAGTTGACGTGGCTCGAGGGCGAGCCACAAGATTGTGTTCGGGGCATGTTGGCAGGCAGTTTGGTGGAGTGCTATCGCAACATCTCCGATGTTGCAACAAGGAAAAAGATGGTGTGAATGGCGAGAAGGTGATGCGAATGGCGATGAGCAGAAGATTAGTTAGGTATTTTGGGTCAATTGTACCGCGGAATGCGGGTTTTGGGTCATTTAGACCACATATTATGTAATGTTGAGTTAGTTATACCGCAGAATGCGGGTTTTGGGTCGGTTTTGTACCAAGTTAGTTAGATATTGGGTCACTTGTCCAAATGTCGGTTAGGAAGTTGTTAGTAAGTGGACAAGCATTGTAATGGCGGAAGCCTATATATAGATAAGAGTCGTAGGTATTAGGGAGGTGGAATCTTGGTGAAGAAAAGCACATGTTTGGGTTGTTTCTGCGCATCTATGAGATATTTCTGAGACCTGCCCTTTGAGGAGATCTTGTATCTAAGGTTTTGCAGTGATAATATGATATGATGAAATTGTTTTGGTGCAATTCCTGGGTTCTTTCTATTTGTTTATGGTAATGCAATGTTGCACTTCATGAATAATGCTATGTTTCCTTGATGCAATGTTGCTTTACTGTTACTACTGCTATGATAATGAATGCTGCGATTGAATAATGCGTTATGAATACATGCCAAATGTTTGGGATCATTGTTTAATGTTGCGATAGAGACAGTTCATATAGTCACAACCCTCCTCCTTCCTCGACGGAAACATGGTTCCGTCTTCTCTTCCTGGACGCCTCGGGTGAGACCTCATCTGCTTTGTAGGTGTTGCTGGGCAGGATAAAAACTTCCCGGGCCGGTGTCAAGGGAGACTACGGCATGTGTCAACAGTGAAGTGGAACCCCTGTCGAATGGAGTCACGTTGGTCAACAGCTTGTTGAGAATGGATAGCACCAACTACTCATCCTTCTTCTCAATGCCACACTGCTTGCATTGCAAAACCAAATATTTGAATTTTGAAAAGAATTGTTGGATGGTCTTGAAACTGCTCGGTTGAAGAGAAATCAACTCATTTTCCAGAATATTTCCTAGGAAAATTAATCTAGATGACTAATAAAATATATCCTAAGTATGGAATGGGTTTTTAAATGTTCCAACACCCCTCCTCAAGCATGAATGTATGTGAGTAAAATATCATAAATATAGGTCCCAAGAAATAAGGCTTATGGTCACCCCAATACAAACACTTATGCCCATGTAAACTGAGGAAATAGGGAAAACCTCATGGGAATAAAACCCTCCCTAAAAAATGGACATGAGCACACCAAAATTGATGCGGCTCCAAACTCAAGTAGGTGTGAACTTGATCATATGTATGGAGGTATATTCCTCTTTGGAAGAAGTGTATCATGCTCCAAAAACATGTGCTTGAATTCTTCAGCAGTGGATGCAAGCAAAACTGGAGGCTCTCTGAACTCGCTCTTGAAGAGAACAAATCCATGAATATGCAAACCATTCTGGAACTTGAAATTGGAACCAATTGAGCTAGGATCAGCTCCAATTATATCTGATTGCTATTGAAACTTGAACTTCTAATCTGTGGAAGTTAAATCAGCTCCAAGAATTGATATATGGTTCCTTGAGATCTCCTTTGAACCAGCAAAGGTGAGATTAGAACCAAAATCACCAAAATATGCCTGAGACTTGAACCCAAGCGAATGGTAGTGTCCTCCATCTTTAGTGAAACTTTGAGAACATGTTCCAATGATAATATAGAAGTACATAAGAAGTATATGATCAAGGAGGGCGAATGCATCACCTCCAAATTCTGATCTAACCTCCAAACCATTTAGAAGATCATAATTCTGCACACCAGCAGACTCATGTGAAAGAGAGGATTCAAGAACCTCTTTATATTCTAGAGCATAAAATGGCTTATATTTATTAGAATTTATAATAGAATACTTATGGGAGAAAAAGAGAGAGATATTTAATTATTCATCGTCGACAACTGTATGTATTGAAGAATTTTTTTTATTTTGATCTTCACTACCGGCAAAACAAACTCTCTGAAATATTATACTTGAAGACTAATTTAATCAAGAGATCCCAAGGCTCTGATACCATGTGAGAATTATATATAGTTTGAATACCATGAAATAATTCTAATACCCCATAATATTGAAGCAAACAAGTCCTCACAAGAATTTATTCAAAGATATGCAAGAATAAGAAGACGTATTGAAACAAAAACATAAGAGAAGGAACTCAATTGATGGAAATATCATCTCATGTATTATTCCTCAATACGAATACAATATATAATACATATCAAGAGACAAAATAGAATTCCATAAAGGAAAGTTGTAAAGAACAAAAAGTAAGTCTTACTAAAAGCATAAAACCCCCTAGGTGTCAAAAGCACTTTCCAAAACACTCTAAGGGCTCACGAATTGGCTGAATATGGTATGGAAGCTCATGAGTGATGTAAATGGAATGTAATGATGAATTTGGGAGAGAATAAAGTGGTGGAGGTCGAATTGGTCAAGTGGAGAGAGTTTCCAAGTCAACTAGCATTACCTTATCCACTAGAAAGTAGAAAAAATATGATAAAGTTGTCTAAATCAAGAAAGTGTCTTTCTAATTCAGGAATGGAATAAAATCAGATACGATCCAAGGAAATATTATCCAGAATCTTCCAAATTCGTTTTTTTGAATTAGGATGGCATATGGAGGCATAAAAGGAAAAAATAGGCCAACTACATTGTCTACACCTAGGAAAATTAATCTAGACAACTAATAAAATATATCCTAAGTATGGAATGGGTTTTTAAATGTTCCAACAGTTACAATGGAGATAATTCGAATCAAACAGGAGAATTCGAGTCTCAATTGGTATAGCATAGGAATTGTCACCACTGGAGTGCTCTAGAAGACTCAAACTCAACCAAACTGATCCTAAAATAAATTAACTAAAGACACAATCAGTTAACTTACCAAGGAGGGCGCATTAGTGATTTTTCCATGCGAAACAGACAGAAAAGGGAGCATGCGGACACAATCAGTGGCATTCAAAGCTCTAACTGTGATAATTATGATCTACATCAAGATCTAGGAGCCTTAGAGAACCTCACAAATTGAATTACTTGCAAAAACCAACAAAAATGCTTGAAAGAAGACAAATTTACACACACAATGTGAGCTGAAACTTGGTATTATCTGACTGTATAACATGTAAATATGTTTAGAATAGGTTTATATTACATTTGGAGAAATCCATGAGGCTTAGGAATCCCAAAATGAGTGTACATGTCTAATTGGCCAATTGGCCTCAATCCCCCCTAGGTGGGTCCAACTTGCTCCAAATCATACCAAATAGTCATGAATTGTGATGTGAACATGGCTGAGGCATGCTGGATCAATATTGGGTCATAGGAATGCATGGGTGAGCAAAATAAGGTGAGTGGGAGGTCCTAGGAGGCATTAAATGCTCCAAATCATGCCAAAATTGAGCCAAATCCACCCAAGTGCTCCTAGTCAACAACAATTCCCCATTTCAAGGAAGGGAAGCACTATAGCATTAAATGAGGGTGCACTTGTGGACAAATGTGGAGTTTGACTGATCTGGATTTCTCAAATAGGTGTGAACACTCCTCATAAGTGGTTATTTGCCCAATTAAAGCTACCTAAGTCCAAACCATAGTCTAATAATGCATAATAAGAAACAAAATTGACTAAGGCTATGAGTCAAGGTACTAAGTGGTGGATTACTATTCTAACACCCCTTCTTAACCAAAACTTAGTATATCTCATGAACTTAAAGTGGGCGGCCTTGGCAACAAAGGCTCAAGTCACCTCATACAAAACAGAAATTTTATTTGTCCATGTAAATTGAGGACAAGAAGGAAATCCTCATGGGATAAAACCTTCCCTCTAAAATGGACATGGGGATGAACCTGCAATAAAATTGCAGCAATCACCATCCATCACTCACTCCAAGAAAAGATATCAAGTTAGTGAAGGTATTCTCAGTGAAACCCTTGGTGAAAATATCAGCAGTTTGCTCGATGGATGGGCAATACTGCAAGAAAATCACTCTGTCATGCACTAAGCCCCGGATGTAGTGCATATGGATTTCAATATGCTTTCTTCTCTGACACTGAATTAGATCAGTATATATATTGATGGCACTTTGATTGTCCACCCAAATGTTGGTTGGAGAATCAACTGCAACACCAAATTCCCAAAGAATTCCATGCAACCAAACACACTGTGTCGCTGCATTCACTACTGCCCTGTACTCAGCCTCTACTGATGAAAGTGAAATAGTATGTTGTTTCTTAATTGACTAGCAAATAGGACCTTCAGCAAACATGAAAACAAAACCTGAAGTGGACTTTCTATCAATGGGATCTCCAGCCCAATCCGAATCAGAAAATCCAACTAGTTGCAGTGAAGAACTAGCTGCATAGTGTACCCCAAAATTCTTTGTTCCTTGGACATACTAGAGAATCTTTTTGGCTGCCTTCCAATGGAGCTCATGTGGTTGCTACATATATGTTTCTACAACACTTACAGCATAAGAAAAATTAGTTCTTGTATGTGTAAGGTACAACAAACTACCAACTAGCTTCCTGTAGAGTGTGCAATCCACCAAAGGAGAATCACCAAATTTACCTAGTTTTATGCCTGAAAGGAATGGGCACTTGGATGCCTTACAATAAGCCATTTTAAATTGCAATAACAGGGTTGAAGCATACTTTGGTTGACTCAGCATGATGCCTCTTTCAGATTGCTCAATTTCCAAACCCAAAAATTGCCTTAGCAATCCTAGATCGTGTGAAAATCCTCACAACAGATCTAAGAGCTAATGTATACCTCAGAAGAAAGATTAAGATTAAGCAGGAAAATAGAAGAAGAGTGGTCAATGCAGTGTAAAGGAGCAACAAAATAATGATAATGCTGGTAGGACTAGGATGGAGTATAGGAATATCCCAACACCCCCCCTTAATCCATCCTGGGCCCTGGTAATTGAGACCAAAGGTCACCCAATACAATGAATAATAAATAATAGTCCATAAACTGAGGAAATGGGGAAAAAATCATGGGAAAAATACCCCCCCCTCCAAATAGACTATAGGGCACACCAAAATAAATGCTTCAAACTCCAGCAGGTGTGATGCTTGGTCATATGTCTGGAGGTATCTTCTTCTTGGGAAGAAGTGGATCATGCTCAAAAAGCATGTGCATGTACTTGCTCTTCAGATCGAATGTTATGGGAACAGATCCACAGGTATGAGGATGATCCCAGAACCTATGACTCGAATCAGCTGAGGTAGGATGAAATCCATGAATGTGTAGATAGTCTTTTGTTTTCTCCTTTGAACCATCATAGGTGAGATTATGCCCAAAAGAACCATCACATGATAGTGATTGCTTGGAATCCAAATCAGATCCAAGACTTGAAAAATGGTTTCTTGAGATCTCCTTTGAACCATTAGAGGTGAAATCAAAACCATGAAATGCATGAGAAATTATCCCAAGCGAATGACAATGCCCTAAATCTTCAATAAACTTCTCAGAGCATGTACAAATGCTCTTACAGTAGTACATAAGAGGTGAGTGGTCAAGAAGAGCGAATGCATTACCTCCAATTGGTGATTTAACCTCCGAAACATTCATGAGATCATCATTATGCAAACCAATAGAATCTTGTGCAAGAGAGGATTTAAGAACCTCTGCAGTTTCTAGAGTGTGAGATGGCACATAATTCGAAATAGAAGATATTGAGAGCATGAGTGTAGAATCTAAAAGTTCTTCTTCTTTGTGGACAACTTCATTATGAGATATGTTTGATATTGATTCATGATCAGGGAGACCATCAAGGAGGGCGAATGCATCAATGGGATTTCTCTTGAAATGGTTTGGACCAATCCCTTCATTTTGTTTGCCAAATCTTTCATCCAGATGGGCCCATAGCTCTTTTGGAGATTCAACAAAAAGGAAGTGGGTTACCATGCAACGATACATAGCATACATCATTGCTGCATAGGCTCTGTCACCTGTGAAAATACTCACAGCAGATCTAAGAGCTAATGTATACCTCACAAGAAAGATTAATTTTAAGTAGGAAAATAGAAGAAGAGTGGTCAATGCAGTGTAAAGGAGCAACATAATTATGATATAGTACAACTCAGATAGAAGCAGAATAACATCACACACTAATTCATTAATCACAATATGGACAAATAAATAATACAATGGTGAGAGGATTCAAATTCCAAGGTGGCAATTCGAATTAGCCTTCATGGAGTGATCATCATATAAATGCAGTGTCATCAAAGCACAACTAGGAGTCCTGATCATCATCAGTGGAATCATCAATGCACAAGTAACTGTCACCCAGGTGTCAAATTGAGTCTAACTGAGTGTGGAAGGTGTAACTGGCACATGTAGGCACTAACTAAATGAAGGAGGCTCAGTGGAGGGTGCATAAGGAGCTAACTGGAGTCAGAACAGGAAGTCTAGTCTCACTGGGGGTCCAACAGAGTGATACAAGCAGTTAGGATTCAATCTAGCATTAAATCAAGGAAAGACAACTAGCTAACTGAAGTGAACTGAGTGGTAGGTGAAAAAGGGGGCCTTTCTCAGGTGGGATGCATGCAATTGCATGTAGGGTGAACTAAGCACTAGGAGAGATAAAACTGATCAGAAAGAATCTCTCAGGGCTAGCTAACTGAGGACCAGGTACTGGGACTGATGACTGGGATGCATGCAATTGCATGTATGCATGCAAAATCATGTCTGCATGCAAAATGCATGCATGAATGAAAATGAAAAAATGGATAATGCTGTTAGGACTAGGATGGAGTATAGGAATATTCCAACATCACCTTCATTTAACCAATCATTCTCTTCTTCAGAGGATTCGAACTCTCTTTCAAAACAATAATCAAAGAGACCATGTCTCTTCAAATGCGATATCGTCTTTGGTTTCCACTCATCATAGTTGAATGGAGAAAGAGGAGGAATTCCTTCCAGATTCATGGAAGCTATTTCAGAAGACCTGCAAAAAAAACAATAGAAAATATATGCAACTGCTACTGCTGC
The DNA here is from genome assembly GCA_027924585.1 of Larix kaempferi. NCBI lineage: Eukaryota > Viridiplantae > Streptophyta > Pinopsida > Pinales > Pinaceae > Larix > Larix kaempferi. The sequence goes on from BSBM01001102.1 coordinate 19,675,668, forward strand.
AAAAGTGCAGAAACTGTTGCAACTGCTGCACTCGAAATCTTGATAATAACCTTCAAAAAACTCTCAGGAATGGAGATAGACAATACTCTCAACATGCTTTGATACCATGTGAAAATCCTCACAGCAGATCTAAGAGCTAATGTATACCTCACAAGAAAGATTAAGATTAAGTAGGAACATAGAAGAAGAGTGGTGAATGCAGTGTAAAGGAGCAACAAAATTATGATATAGTAGAACTCATATAGAAGCATAATAACATCACACTAATTCATTAATCATAATATGAACAATAAATAATACAATGGTGGAGAGGATTCGAATTCCAAGGTGGCAATTCAAATTAGCCTGCATCGGCATGACTTATCTGCATTAGGAGTCATCATCATCATCAGTGGAGTTTCAATAATACAACACTAGGAGTCCTAATCATCATCAGTGGAGTCATTAATGCAAAAGTAATGGTTAACCAGGTGTCAAACTGAGTCTAACTGAGTGTGGTAGGTGTAACTGGCACATGGAAGCACTAATGTAGTGAAGGAGGCCCAGTGGAGGGTGCATGGGGAGCTTACTGGACTCAAAATAGGCAATCTAGTCTCATTGGAGGTCCAATGGAGTGTTTCAGTTAGTTAGCAAGTCAATCAATCCTCAAATCAAGGAGAGATCCACAAATAACTCAACTAACTGAAGTGTAACTGAGTGGTAGGTGAAGAAGGGTGCCTTTCTCATGTGGTAGGTGAAAGGAGGGCGCACTAAGCACTAGGAGGGATAGAAATGATTAGAAAGAAGCTCCTAGGGCTAGCAAAATGGGGCCTAGGTGCTGGGCTTGATGACTGGGATGCATGCAATTGCATGATTGAAATGAAAAATAATGATAATGCTGGTAGGACTAGGATGGAGTATAGGAATATCCCAATAGATCGGTCATGGAAAATTCACTGTGTAGAGATGCCTTAATTGTACCAATTTGTTTATTGCAGCTCCCTGTAATTAAAAGATCATCAACATACAGTACAATGACCTGCAAAATATCATCACATTGTTGCAAATACACATTTGGATCGGACTTGCATCAAATGAAACCAATTGAGATAAAAAAAATCCATTTTAGCATACCAAGCCATGGGGGCTTGCTTGAGTCCATAAAGTGATTTCTTCAACCCGCAAAGAAGTGAAGGATCCTTTTGGAAACCTTCAGGTTGCTGCATGTAGATATCTTCCTGTAGCTCACCATGTAAGAATTCAATGTTAACATCCATAAGGTGCACTTGCCAACCCATACTAGCTGCAATGGCTAGAGCTAGTCTAATCGAGTCCATCTTTGTAACCAGTGCAAAGGTCTCGATATATTCCACACCTTGGATTTGAGAGTAGCCCTTAGCCACTAACCTGGCCTTATACTTCAGATCAGAACCATCAGCAACATGTTTGGTTTGAGAAATCCACTTACATTGCACAAGCTTCCTCTTGGGAGGAAGGGGGACCAAATCCCATGTTTCATTCTCTTGGAGAGAATGGAATTCTTCTTCCATTGCTGATCTCCACCTTGGATTATGATAAGATTCTTGATATGATTTTGGATCAGATCCAATCATCATATAACAGTGATCAGCAGGAGCACTTTCACTTGCAAAGGAAGCATTGTTTGTTTGAGATCTAGTCTTCCTAGGCCCTTGAGGATTGCCTCCCAATTCACCTGTAGCTTTTATGATTTTTTCATCCCACTTGGGCCTTGATGGTGAATCATATACAGCAATGTCATCTTCAAGAATTTCATTATCTGAATTATCAGAAAATACAGAGCTTGAATCATTACTTACTTCATCAAGGTGTGGAGGAGAAGAGCATTCCCCCAGTGCAAGCTCAAAATCTGGTATTGGTTCCTCTTCGAATTGCACACTTCTCTCAATGAAAGTTTTGAGTGTGAAAGTTTCAAAGAGATTATAACTATTTGTATATTCACCATAGCCAACCATGATACATTCCCTGCTCCGTGGCTGCAAAGCCTTCCTCTTTTCTGATGGAATTCGAGCCCATGCTCTCGATCCAAAAATTCAAAAATTTGAGACATTTGGTTTTTGGCCAAACCATGCCTCGTACGGAGTTTTTCCTTTGACTGATTTGTGGAATGCCCTATTCTGAATATGTGTAGCACAATTGATAGCTTCAACTTATAGCTTGGGGCTTAGATCCCTTGCTTCAATCATGCATGTTTCCATCTCCTTGAGAGATCTATTTTTCCTCTCTGCCACACCATTTTGCTGTGGTGTGTAGGGGATTGAATGTTGCATTTGAATGCCACATTCCTCACAAATATGCTGCAAATTTTTGTTTACATATTCCTTCCCATTATCAGTCCTAAGTTTTTTTATCTTATTCTCACTCTGATTTTCCACTAAGGCCTTCCAAATCTTCAATTGCTTAAACACTTCAGATTTTAATTTTAGGAAGAATACCTAGCAAAATCGAGAGTAGTCATCAATAAAAGTGAGTACATACCTTGATCCACTATAGGATGGAGTGGGTAGAGGACTAATGAGGTTTGAATGTACCAATCCAAGTGGTTGGGTGGTTCTCCTTTCCATCCCCTTCTCATAGTTGCATTCTGGATGATTCCCAACTAGACATCCAATGCAAGCTCCATTCGAAGATTTGATTTCAAGAAGCCCTTCCACCATCTCATCTTTGTGCAATGCTTGGAGATACTTGTAGTTCATGTGGCCAAATATTTCATGCCATAGCTTGGAGGTCTCATTGGCATGAGAGAGGAGAGCTTGGTCACTAGAATTGGGAAGAAAATTCGAGAATTTGTACATCCTCTCTTGGTGATCTGCATACCCAACTGCCACAACTTGGTTTGATGAAATTTCTGAAATATCTACCAAGTTAGGAGTAAATGTTACTGTCTTGGCTTCTCCTGTTGTTACAACGTAATTTTCCACCTTGTGAGCATCAACAATCTTTGGCCTTCAGGATCCATTTCACTGACTCAGATTCACTTTGTGTCCTTCAGAAAACACTTTTTCCCTATTTTTCTTCCTGTACACTTGCTGTCCCATTGTAGCCAGCGTACACGTGAGCTGTTCCACTATACCCCGCTGGGTACCAAGTAAAATGGTAAAAATCATTAGAAAATTACTTTTTACTCCCAAAAAGCAGTCTTAGGGTGACCTTTGGCCCTCCATTTTCCCGAAACACCTCGATGTGTCCTTTCATTTATTTTTGGAAGGCTATATATTGAGCTCTTATGGCATATGGAAGGGAGGAGAAAGAGAGAGCAAGATAACTCTAGTGGATTTTTGTCGTGACTTGAGTCTACACTCATTGATCCTGGTTGTTGTGAATTCCTTATATTCACCTTCCAAACTCCTTTCATAGTTTGAGTTTTCCATTACATGGAGGATTGAAGTGGTGGAGGCACAAGTGGAGAGATTTAATTCTTGGTTCAGATTGGTTGCTGGCAAGAGGTCGTATATTATACTTCTTGTTATTTATTAATGGAAATACTCATTTTCTCGTCCAATTGATGTTGTGAAAATTATTAAATTACATTGGGTTATATTTGCTTATGATATTATGGATCATGTTATTGATGATGCTAATGTATTTCACATATTATATGCACTTGCTTGTACTTGTTGTTGAGACTAATCTGCAGGTTCAAGTGTAAAAGTTGAAATCTCAACGGGGATCTACATCAAACATCTGGTTGAAGGTTGGTATTTTATCCATTTTCTTAGCATTGTCATTTATATAGCATTGCATTGGAAATTGAGTCATTTTCTGGTAGTAAGCTGTCAGTTGTGGTCTACCCCAAGCCATAGGAAGTTTTCTCCGTAACAGAAATGGCGACTCCGTTGGGGAGAACATCCATTTTTGGGGATTTTTAGGCATTTGTCCTTATTTAGGGTTGTTGTGTGTTGAGATTCTGTGTCATTAATTGGTCGTTTGGATATACTATAGAAAACAAGCTTTTTCTGGGTGATTGGACTCTTGGTTTGCTCATTTGCTTTTCCCTGTACGCGTGTCAGCTTAGTTTTTCTCGCATCTACCCACCTCTGTCTGCATCATAGCTCGCGTCTACCCGCAGTTTTTCCTTCAAGAGTAGCGTACAACTCCGGGTTTGATTGATTCATGTCCTTGGATTGTTGCTGGGTTGGTTTTGAGTGTTCCTGAGTCTTAATTGGCATGATTCTTGACTGTTCCATGCCTTATTTGTGACTAGAAACTCTTCTTTCTCTTTGTTTTGAGCCTTGTTACTTAATCACCATTTTTTATTTTCTATCTCATTGCATTGGCTGAGTCTCATTGTTTGGGATTTGCTGGGTTGTCTTAGTGATCTGCTCTGCATTTCTTTAACCAGATAGGTAGATTTCGCTTGCATTTTTTCATTTCATCATATTGAAAAAATACAAAAACATAGTTTTGCATTTTCCTTTCCATTATCAGAGAAAATACAAAAAAAAATTATTTCTGTACTACATCTTGCATCTGAGTGCTTGTGCTTTCATCTAGTATATGCTTATGCATTGGAAAGTTAAAAGAATTGAATTTTATTTCGAACCGTTGGATTGATTATCATTTTAATGGCATTTTTTTTATTGGTAGATGAGTCTAGAGTTTGTCGATTGTGCATACTATTGAGTCCTACACATCATCAATTTCACGACCATATCCTTGACTAATTATAGCCATTTAAAATCAACGCTTAATCTTAAAATTGATTAGAACGATTCTTCTTTTATAGGGTGCACCAACTAGTATGGATTTAGAGTCTTGGAATAGATCATTGTGAGTTAACAATCCAAGTCTACTAGATGAAACATTATGTGTCTGACCAGGGAGTGGTGAATTCCATAATATACATCAGTGTTCTTGGGAAGCTCTACTCAGAACAGAGTTAAGCACGAGGTCACAGGAGGTTGGTTGCGGAGATAACCCTCCAATACTGGCCAAACGTGGGAGATATTTCCAAGATTTGTTCATGTACGGGGGCTCTTGAGGGATCTGTACCTCTTGAGTTTCGGGATTATCTACCTTGCCCATACGATGGATCCCACCTGCTATTGTCCACCTAAGCATTGGTTATATTGTGGTGACCTTAGTTTCCTTACCTAGGTATCGCATAGGGTGCTTGCAGTGGTTATATTGTACGTATCCTAAGTCAGATAGGGGTTGGACAGCACAGTTTCCTGTTGTATAGCGATTTGACCCTATGCACGTAGTGAAGTCTAGGAACCCTTATAACTAATTCTATTACCTGCGGTTATAGTTTGGGAGTCTCAAGCCTATCCTAGACGAGACATACCGGCTGTAGTGTCGGGAGGTCCCTTAATCCTGTTTGTGTGCATTTGGCTGTAGTTTCTTAGGTGTGTGCTCTTTGTTCTTTGATCGTTAGTTTGGTCATTAGGGGATGCTTTGATTTATTGACCTTTCAGAGGTATAGTGGCGCGAGGTCCTACTCTCTGTCGGTGTCGTCAGTTAGCTGGTTTACCGATTGCCAAAGTTACACGTCATGTTCAGAAGGGACACCGGAAGGCCCTCTCTGATTCTTCTGATCCTTTTGAAATGCTTCGCACTGACATTGCCGCTGGTTTTGGCATGGGAGAAATACCTATGACTCCATTGGGTAGAGTTGAAGACGCTTCTTCTCCTCCTACTCCTAGAGAGGAATGGGGGGGCGATCCACAACTCGAGACCCAACCTAGTTTGTTTGGGCCGGATCCACCCGAGGACGACCCGTTCGATCCATCGAATCCACATAATTTCCTGTACAGGATGCCACAGTCACATGTTAACACAGGTCCTACGACCAACACTATCCTGTTCTCTCATGGCATGCCTAATTACAATACAGTTGATCCATTCACTATGTTTGGTAGTCATGCTAGCACTAGTCATGGTGTTGGAAACACTGCACCCACCAGGGGCACTACCCTCGCTGGGAGCACTGCACCTTCTACTCACACATGTCAATATGGGATGGGACACATACCTCCAAACATTCCAAATATTGGAGGAACTCCGCCTCCTAGGACTACCCCTCCTAGTGGGAACACTGTTCACAATACGGCTCACATTCCACAGCATAATACACATGCCTCTACACGTCAACCCAGGACCATGTTCGCTAATGTTAACAATCCTCCTAATAACAAAAGTGGACACATACCGTATACTTTTACGACTACTCCTGCTACTAGTAATGCTAATGTAGGGGGTGGGAATATACCTTATACTTATGGTCACAACACCACTGCTCCTGCTACTAGTAATGCTAATGTAGGGGGTGGGAATATCCCTCATACTCATGGTCACTACAAGAATGCTCCTGCTACTAGTAACGCTTATGCAGGGGGTGGGAATATGCCTTATAATTATACAACCACTCCTGCTACAAATAGTACTTATGCAGGGCATGGGAACATACCTCACAACTATGGTCATTACAACACGGTTCCCACTATGAGTAATATGTATATGCCCCATAATTATGGTGGTAACCCTTACTACGATACAATCGGTGATGGCCATCACTACAAACCACCTCATTACGGTGCTCATAATACATATATACCTGCTTACCCTCACACGGGTCAGTTTGGAGGAGGTTATCAGCCTTATGGCTAGGGTCACGGTTATGGTCCATCTTATCCTTCATGTCCGTATAATCAACCTTTTATGGGAGCTTATAGTCAATCTTTTCAGCCAAAGCTTCCGTTCCTTGCTCGATTGAATATTTCATATCTTTCAAAGCTCACGAATGATCCAGTGTGTCACGATCCTAATTGGCCTCCAGTCCCTACCAAGCTCCCTTCAGACATTCCCAAGTTTGAGGGGAATGGTGGTGAGGATCCGGGTGATCACGTCATGACTTTTCACCTTTGGTGCTCATCAAACTCGTTAAATCACGATTCCATTCATTTGAGACTATTTCAACGCACCCTCACAGGGGAAGTTGTGAAGTGGTATGTTGAGTTTCTTGGGGGAACGTACAGGGGTTTCAATGAGATAGCCTTGGTTTTCCTGGATCATTTCTAGTTTCCGGTTCTCTACGATACTGGAACTAAACTTTTGTCTACCTTCCGCCAGAATAAGGCCACACACATATCCAACCACGTTTAAGAGTGTCGTCGATGGAAGAGGTTAGTGAAAGCCAACATTCCTCCAGAATTTCTGTTGGAATGGTTTCTCAAGTCTTTGCTTCCATACATTTCTAAGGATGTTCGATGTCCGGCATAATGATTGAGGAACAAGCTATACTAAAAGTCCAGCACTTAGATTTGCTTTATGCTCAATCTGGCATTCTATATGACATTATTCCTAACGCACCGCGATCACGACATGAACCCAAGCCAGTTCCTAGACCACATGCCGATGGCATTGTTGGATCCGCAAGTACTCGACCTGTAGATTTGGTTGCTAATCAAATGTAAAATTTGTCACTTAACCAATCTACTCTCGGACAGGTTCACACCTTGTCCACTTCCACCCCATCGTCCGATGTACACGCTATGCAATCGACGAACCCATCAGGTAACCAATAGCCTGGTGGTAAGAAGAAGGGGAGAAACAACCATAAGGGTGGAAATAATGGGAACAATGGTAGTAATCGTAATACTCATCGGAAAGAGAACGCCAACCCTCCTCGGGAAGGTGGAAATGCTGGTGGGGACCGCAAACTTAGGCATAAAGTGAAATTCCCTTGCAAGCTTTGTGGGGAAGATCATCTTACTCACTTATGTCCTCGGATTGATGAAGCGTCGAAGCACCTGGAACAGAGCCTAGCTGTGTTAAAAGATCCCCTTCCACGTCATTAGAATATGGCTTCGAATGCTCCCGTTACTAGTTATGGGACTCATGAAAATTCCACATCTAATTCCGATCCCAATGGCTTTGGATGTGTGAATATGGTTAAATCAGAGGTTAGTGTTACCACTCGCCAATGTGATTATGATTCACCACAGCCGAATATGGGGAATGATCCTCCTCCTCCTCCTAATACCTCTTTGCATATCGAGAAGTCCACTACTATGCCGTGGATACTGAAAGGTGTTCTCAAGCGCTCTACGCATAATCCCAATGTTCGAGCCACCCAGAACTACTCTATTGTAGAAGACTTGGGTCAAAATCCATGTGCCATGTTGGCTCTTGAGGTTTTACAGGCATGTCCTTCTCAAAGGCATGCCCTTTTGTGTGCTTTAGGAGTTTAGGATGGGGGAAGTCCTAAGGCTATCAAGTTTGACACTACTGACGTCCAACCTCGCTTACCTTACCGTGTGGCTTTTCAAGTCCATGTGGAGTGCCTACAGAATATCATCAAAAGAATGGTGGTTGACGAAGGTGCTTCTACGTCAGTGATGTCTTTACCTTGTTGGAAAGCTCTTGGCTCTCCTCCCTTATCCAAGTCTATGACCATGCTCACTGCATTTGATGGTGGGTCGTTTAAGCTGCATGGGATTCTCCCTTACCTTATCGCCCGCTTGGGTGGGAAACCCGTGCTTATTGAATTCAAGGTGGTTGTTGCACCCATCGACTATAACCTTCTCCTGGGTAGGAATTGGATGTAAGCTATGAAAGTGGTCGCGTCCATTATATTCAGAATTATTTGCTTTCCACACGAAGGCAATATTGTGACGGTTGACCAGCTAGATTTTGTTAGTCCCTATTCCACAGCATCCACAGGACCTGTGGTCCCCCAAGTCATAGATTCTCAACCACCAACTGGGAAATGGGTGTCGGATTGTACCCCTCATTGTTGGGATCTTTTGATTTCCCTTCACCCATTGCTTTTATTGGAACCATTTCCGATAATGCGTCTCCTCCGTTGAATAATGTATCATTCCGGACTTCTTATTTTGATGATCCATGGACCTTACCATCCACGAGTTCCACGTCTGGAGACATTGCGCATGTTGGAATGGCTATGCCACTGTTTGTTGTTGAGCTTGCATATCAAGATATTCAACAAGCCACTACAGAGCCAAATCTCTCCTCTTCACGGACAGAGGAGGAAGATCCTGTTATGCTGCCGGAATGGGTAGTCGACTCATCTTGTTCACACGATTGTCTTGACAGTACTTTACCTTCAAATGAAGCTATTGTTGAGGCCATGTGTGGTAGTGAAAGACCTTGGGAAGACATGCATCCTCACTCCCATTTTCTTCCCAATCTTGATCTTATCGAGCAAGAAGAGTTTAGGACGACTCTTGCCGAGATGGTTGGTCACCCTATGGTTCCTTGGGATTCGCATGGGATTTACAAAGAGCGGAACATGGCTAATATTTCCCCTACCATACCTATCAACATTTCACGTACCCCCGGAAAGGTTGAGAACATTTACATCAGTGTTGATTTCCCTCCTGAAGAGGTTCGCATCTACACCGAATTGTTTAAGGAACTCTGGGAAGCTTTCGCCTGGTCATATGAGGAGATGCCAAGAATAGAACCTAGCATTGTCAAACATGAGATTACAACATATCCTAATGCTAAGCCAGTTCGACAACGCATTCGTGTTGTGAACCCTCGAAAGGAAACCGCGATTAAGGAAGAGGTGGATAAACTACTTAAGGTTGGTTTTATCTACCCTGCTCCCTTTACCGAATGGGTGTCAAATCCCGTTCCTATGGATAAGAAGCAGGGAACTATCCGTGTATGCACTGATTTTAGAGACCTGAACCGTGCATGTCCGAAAGACAATTTCCCCACTCCATTCATAGATCATATCTTGGATGCTTGTGCAGGAAGCGAAGTTTTTTCGTTTATGGACGGATTTTCAGGATATAACCAGATACAGATAAAACCCGAAGACCAACATAAGACTGCTTTTATTTGTCCTTGGGGTATGTTTGCATATCGAAAGATGCCATTCGACCTTAAAAATGCCGGAGCCACTTTTCAGCGTGCTATGACCTATGCCTTTCATGACCTTAAACGCATAGTGGAGGCATACTTGGATGATCTTGCTGGCCATTCTCTCAAGAGAGTGGACCACCCCAAGCACCTCCGTTTAATTCTCGAAAGATGCATACGCTACAAGATTCGGTTAAATCCCAATAAGTGCATCTTTGTTTTGAAAACGGGTTGCCTTCTAGGTTTCATAGTTACAAAAGAGGGTATTAGAGTCGATCCTCTTAAAGTTAAGGAAATACTTTGGTTTCCTCCTTCGTGCAACTTGTTTCAACTTCAGAGCCTCCAAGGGAGAGCCACTTTTATACGTTGATTTGTAGTGAATTATGCTAATCTTACTAAAGTTTTCGCGCACCTGTTGAAGAAAGACACACCATTTATCTGGGATGAGCAAGCCCAGCAGTCTTTCGATGCTCTTAAGAAATCTTTTGTATTAGCCCCTCTGCTTAGTCCACCCGACTTCGCAAGAGATTTTATACTTTATGTGGCTGCATCTCAAGAGACGATTGGCATGGTCTTAGTTCAGGTTGATGATGTGCTAGTGGAGCATGTGATCTATTATGTTAGTCGAAATCTAGTAGACGTTGAACTGAGATACACCCACGTGGAAAAGTTGGCGTTTGCGAGTGTTCATGCAGTCCAACGGTTATGGCATTACATTATGCTTAGGAAAACCACAGTCATAGCGCATATCAATCCATTTCAGCTCTTGCTATCACGACATCTTATAGGGGGGAAGTACAATAAATGGATTGTGATCCTTCAGGAGTTTGATCTTGATTTTGCTTCGGCGAAGTCGGTGAAATCCTTGGTTTTTGTTGAGCTCATGTCGGACCTTCCGCGAATTGATGAGGATATTGTCCATGAAGATTCCTTTGTGGATGAGAACTTATTTCTTATCTCGTCTGAGCACCGTTGGTATGGGGATATTATTATATATCTTAAAACTTTGAAGTTTCTTTCGCACTATTCACGAGACAAACGACAACGTGTGAAACACCATGCTAAGGACTATACCATCGTCGATGACACTTTGTATCATCGAGGAAAGGATTCTATCCTCCGTCATTTTTTGACTCACAAAGAAACAGAGCATGTTCTTAATGATTGCCACGCTGGGGTGTGTGGTGGTCACTTATCCGGGCTTGCAGCAGCCCAACGCATTATGCGAGCTGGTTACTTTTGGCCTTCGATCTTGAAGTATTGTATAAATGTTGCAAAGAGATGTCACCCTTTCCAGGTGTTTTCTCGGAATGTACACTCGCATCCAGCACTCCTTCATCCAGTTGTCACCGTTGGTCCCCTCACCAAGTGGGGCATGGATTTCATGGATTACAAACCAACCTCGTATGGGGGGCATCACCATATCATAGTGGCCGTGGATTATATCTCCAAATGGGCTGAGGCCATGCCTACCGTAAAAGCCGATGGTGCTATAGCAGACCATTTCATATTCAATCAGATTATTACTCGATTGAGTATTCCAAGAGAGATTGTCACTGACCATGGAAGTCAGTTTCAGAACAAGATGATGGCGGATTTATCGCTCAAGCTTGGGTTTCATCAAGAACATTCATCTTCCTACTATCCCCAAGCGAACGGTTAGGTTGACGCAGTCAATAAGTCCTTAAAGACCATTCTCCAATGTACCATCCAATAGACCAAGAACAATTGGCATATTATGTTATATCCTACTTTGTGGGAATATCGAACCGCAGTTAAAACTGCCACCGGTTTCTCACCGTTTCAGCTAGTGCACAGTGTCGAGTCTATTTTACTGGTTGAATGCGAAATCCCTTCATTAAAACTATCCATAGAGCTCCTCCCTGATACGTCGGGTATTGAGAAACGTTTGATCCACCTTGAGCAGCTTGACGAGAAGTGTCGAGATGCCGTTGTGACTATAGATGCCAATAAACATCATGTCAAGGTTTAGTATGATAGGTCTGTTCGTCCCCAGTAGTATGCTGAAGGTGACTAGGTCCTCTTATATGACCAGGCTAAAGAACCCCTATGGACAGGCAAGGTTAACCCCATGTGGCATGGTCCTTACATAGTGAGGCGTGTCCTAGAAAAAGGAGCCTATGAATTGGAAGATTATGAAGGGAATGCCTTGAAGGAGCATAGAAATGGGCTCTACCTCAATTGGTATTATGCTTGAACTTCTAGTTCGAGCTAATACTTATGTATACTATTGTATAGTTGCTTTTGTACATAGTTTAGATTTCTTTTGGTTTTTCGGTTTGCTGATTCGCTTCCGTTTGGTCGATAGATGTTAGTAGAGTCTCCTGTGTTCTTAGGATTCATGGATGGTGCTAGCCGTCATATGCAGCATCTCACTTCTGCTGCTTGGGTTATTTATTCACCTGACCACCTAGTTGTGTCTTCGGGAGGTGCTTGTCTTGGTCCTACATCCAACAATGTGGCTGACTACAGTAACGTGCTTGAGCTACTGCGGGATGTTATTTTGCATGGTATCCAGTGTTTAGAAGTCTGATTGGATTCACAACTGGTTGTCTCTCAGTTGAATGGTCAGTACCGTGTGAGGGATCCTACTATACTACGAAGATTCTTAAGGTTAAGACTCTTGGAACGTCATTTTGTTTCCATTATAGACATTCATGTTCTGAGAAGTTTTAATCATGTATCTGATACATATGATAACTATGTCCTAGATTGGAATTTGTCACATTCATAATGAAGCACACAAATAAACATACATTCATACATTTGTACATACACATATAGTAGAACCGGAGAACAATAGTTTTTATAAATAACATGTCCAAAATGGTAGTGTCACAATACAATACTGGAGCCCATAGCTCTCAAAAATATGGGACCTTGAGATGTCTAATCCCCATGAGGAGGCCTAGCTTCCTCGGCAGGATGTGTCTGATAATAATAGTGTACTGCGTTGGCTATCCGCTGCAGTAGTCGCACCCAGGGACTCAGAACCCCCACAACATGGTGCTGCATATCCTCTAGCAGCCGTGCTACCTCGATCATTGGTACCCTGGTGGTCATGCGGGACAGGTTGACCTACACGGTCTCTAGTGTGCGCTCTGCTGCAGCGCCGACTACCTCTCCACCCATGCCCTATCGATGATGTCTCGGGAAACCCTCAGGTCTTCGCGGAACGATGTCTGTGAGCAAACAGTAGAATGCTAATATGTAATGCTACCCCCAAAAAGATTTTTTCATTTTCATATATAATCAAAAATCCCTAAAAAAAAATTAATACACAAAAACATACAAAGAGTAACATACCGATGTCTCCGAACGCTGCTCCTGGAGGAAGCAGCATGTCGCGATCACAACTGAAGTCTATCCCTCCATAGGGGTAGTCGTCAATGGCTATGACCTGCTGGTCCCACCAGTGAAAGAACTCCTCTGTGTATGGTGATTCCTGTCGGCCACCACCCTGTCATGTCAAGACATCTGCCCACCGGGTCAGGGCTGGGTCGCGGAGACTATGAGGAGGGGCTTCCACCCTTGGACTGAGCCCCAGAACCCTCTCAAAGAAGAAGCTGCATAGAATACTTCCGTATCCAAAATTTTTTGCCTCCCCACACTTGCACTCCGTTAACTGAGTCTTCAGAGACCCCAGTAACGTTGTACACTAGTCATATACCATGGGCCGCATGCACTATGAGGAGTAGAACATCGCCAGCCTTGAAGCTCGGTGTAGAGCTTCAGAACAAGTAATCCTAACAAGGGTAGCCACTATAATATTCATACTCAGATTGACTATGGCTCCAATGGGTACCTGAATCCCCACATTCCGAGTGTTGGGAAGACAGTACCACTCTATGTAGTTGGGAATGGTGATCCCACCACCCATAGTACGGGATCAAAAACTTGCCACTTCCCCTCGATGGGACAATCCAGTAATGAAATAAATGTCATCCACCTCCAAGGAGAGTATTTGACCATCCAGGTTGAAATTTTGTGCATCTACGTCCTAGTAGTCTATCAAGCGACAGAGCAATTGGTTTTGGGCCCTCAAACCCCCAATGTTCCAAAATTTGAAAATCCCACATGCTTGTAATTCTTGTTGTGCAGGAAAATCATTGTGGAAGACCTCATACACAAGGTCATGCTCCCTTTCCCTCCATTTTGGAACCATCTTGGAGGAAGAAACACAAAAGTTTAGTATTTTTCATTTAAAAAACAAACCTCACAGCCATACCCGCGGGCTATTTAGATCACAGAGGTGGGTACCATTCAACGCATGTGTTGACCGCAGGTACCATGTGCTGCCCGCGACCCATATATCTGTAGCCCGCGTACAGCGCCGTGACCAAATAGGACTTGGCCAATAAAATTTTTTGACCACTAAAAAATGAAATAAAAACTACTAAATGAAAGAGGAGGATGAGATGGCTAACCTGCTCCAGATAGATCGACGAATGGATTCCCGTAGCTCCCAGATCAATGACTGAAATCCAAGGTGAAAACTAACCAAAAACTCCAAATTGGGTAAAAAGTGAAAATCAATTGTAAATTGTAATTTTTTATTACTATTTATAGTTTTGGAAACCCACTTGTCTATAGTTTTTGCCGTTTTAAGCTGTTTTTGGCTAATGTAATGTGTTGGAGTAGCATTTTGAACATATTTCTTCGACAAGAGTTGATTTTTTTGACAATTTCGCACCTACGGCAGGTATATTTCACACCTGGCATATAGGTTAGATGTCATTTTCACATGCATTATGCATTTGACCTTTTTACCATTTTTCATAAACCCTAGGTATGACCCCTCTTCTTAACCGACACAGAGCCTTCGCACTGTTACAAAAATGTCGTTTTGTGGCAGTAGGGCCTTTTCGAACATGGGTGCCCTAGTTAGAGCCCCTTTCTTCCTTTTGGCACCCATGCTATTGTCTCTCTTTAGTATTGGGAGTCCTTCGTAGTTACGCCATGACTTTGCGATAAAGGCTCATACTATACTTTGTCTTATGTTGGCCATCTCCCATAAGGACTCCCCCCATTTTTACCAAGTTATGATTGCATTGCATCATCCTGCTTGCCGCTTGATCCTTGTACCGGCTCCCGCTTACTCAATTGTTAGCCTAGTGCCTGAGCACTTTCCTTGTTGAGCCTTGCAGAGCTTCCATTTTCCCTTCATAATTTGATGACCTTTTGACCCTGAGGGAACAGCCCCCGAGTGTCCACATCCTGCACATGCTTCCTTGCATTGATCATAGGTATATTCCACTGCTTGGGATTAGTCTGCTTGCTATTTGACACTCGTTCCCTCAATTGTTGTACTATAAGCAATTTTATTCTTTTTCAAGCTTTCCAAATATGAAAAAGACCAAAAAAATCAAATATTCCAAAAAGCCAGACGAGAGAATATTTACTTATTATTGTTGGCAGTTGTTGTGTCTCCTTTGAACAAAGCATTTATTCCACTCCATACAATATGAGTCGGGACTATAGTAGGACCTTAGGAACTATACTCGTTTCTCAGTTTTACTCGACCGATTGGTTAAGCTTCCAGTCACAATGGAACCCTTTATTGATGCCTCTTGCATCACACAGTGTTATGTCGAGTCTATGCTTCCTGAGTCTATTCATCTACTCATGCTCTTGTTCAAAGGAATTCCTGAAACCAGAGTTGGCCACTCCTCTGATCTCTTGACTATTGCATGTCGGCCATCCTTATTGAGTCCGTCCATTCCATCTGAGTTCTTCCAAATCTTTCAGTGTAACTGTTACCTCGTGTTGTTTGATGGGGGATGCCTTAATACCCTCCTTCTAGTGAGTTTCGTTCCGTCGACTTCAACTCATTTATTCTAGAATTTGAGACTTAGAGTTCGATTGAGTAACTTGACGCTTCCAGTCATTAGTGGTAGGTTCTCTCGCCATCGACAGTTTTGGGAATACATCAATGTCCCTTGATGGATGGATTCATCCGACTATTTGAATTCAACACATCTATTCACACTTTGATGATTGTACTATGTGCCTTGATGCCCATTTTCATTATTGGTGGGTTAGCTCGCGTCTGTTAATGGTATGCATAATTGACCGGTAATCAGACGATGTCACATCAAGTTCGACATCAACACCTTTATTCACTTGATGGGACTTGCACCATAGATGATTTTTGTAGAAGACCCCAGACGATAGTGGCATTCAGTATGCTACTTATGATCGTGAATTTACATCTGAGATATCATCTCTCATACATCCGCAGTTTGCACTAGTTGTTTCCTTTCAGCAGGAGACCGTCTCTTACTGTAGATGGTTATGGACATGATCACCTATGCCATATATTCATTATGTACTACCTATTCATGGCCATTGTATCAGATTGTTGTACTATACGGACCTGTATTCAGAGATATTATTGTATTATGACGAGTGAACTATTCCTTCCAGCTGTGTCTCCATCACTCCACTTCTGAGATTTATAATGTATTTCATCCATCGTAGCACCATTCTCTGACCTCACACATTAGGGGGCACTGTTACAACATAATTTTCCACCTTGTGAGCATCAGCATTCTTTGGCCTTCGGGATCCATTTCACTAACTCAAATTCAATTTATGTCCTTCAAAAAACATGTTTTCCCTATTTTTCTTCCTGTACGCTTGTTGTCCCATTGTAGCCAGCGTACATGCAAGCTATTCCATTATAGCCCGCGGGGTACCAAGTAAAATGGTAAAAATCATTAGAAAATTACTTTTTTACTCCCAAAAAGTGGTCTTAGGGTGACCTTTGGCCCTCCATTTGCCCCAAAACGCCTCGATGTGTCCTTTCACTTACCTTTGGAAGGCTATATATTGAGCTCTTATGGCATATGGAAGGGAGGAGAAAGAGAGAGAAAGATAAATCTAGTGGATTTTTGCCATGACTTGAGTCTACACTCATTGATCCTAGTTGTTGTGAATTCCTTAGATTCACCTTCCAAACTCCTTTCATAGTTTGAGTTTTCCATTACATGGAATATTGAAGTGGTGGAGGCACAAGTGGAGAGACCCAGTTCTTGGTTCAGATTAGTTGCCGACAAGAGGTCGTATATTCTACTTCTTGTTATTTATTAATGGAAATACTCATTTTCTCATCCAATTGATGTTGTGAAAATTATTAAATTACATTGGGTTATATTTGCTTATGATATCATGGATCATACTATTGACGATGCTAATGTCTTTCACATTTTATATGCACCTGCTTGTACTTATTGTTGAGACTAATCTGCAGGTTCAAGTGTAAAAGTTGAAATCTCAATGGGGATCTACATCGAACATCCGGTTGAAGGTTGGTCTTTTCTCCATTTTCTTAGCATTGTCATTTATATAACATTGCATTGGGAATTGAGTCATTTTCTGGTAGTCAGCTGTCTGTTGTGGTCTACCCCAAGCCATAAGAAGTTTTCTCCATAACACCTGTATGGGTCATTTGATATACTGATAGCAAATTTTCAGCCAACGAAGGTACATAGAGCACATCACTAAAATGGCCATGCTCCAAATCAATCCTACCAATCCCTTTAGTCTAGATTTCAGATTCATCTCCCATTCGAACTGCTGGGCCACTATTCGAATGCATAGAGGAGAAGAGCTCTCTAGATGAAACCGTGTGCCTAGAAGCTCCTGAATCAATAATCAAGGATGAGGAATTGGAAATACCTGCTACCAAGGCATGACATTTCTCCTTGTTGTCAGAATTGGAGGTTCCATCTTTCTTCCTTGCACCATCAAGGATAGGGACGTTGTTTTTGTCTAGTAGCTGAGCCATGGTGTCAATGGTTTTCTTCAAGTAGGAGCTCACTAGATGCCATCCCTTGTGGAAATAGGTGCATTTGGTCTTCACTTTTCCCTTATTGTCTTTCTCCTTGGAAGGATTCGAACCCCCATCAGCAGATTTGGGTTTTTCAAACTTCCTCTTCTCTGGCTTGTTCGAATTCTTTTCCTTCTGCTTTCCCTTGAGGCATTCGAAACACCCATGGCCAAAGCTTGATATTTAGATTTGATGGTTCCTATTTGAACGAGCTTGTCTTGCTCTTGAGTAAGACATTCCATGAAGTTTGCTAGTGTTTCCATTTGCCAATTTCGAAGTGTCATCTTTGTAGAATGGAAGGTGCTTACAAACACTGAAAACTTTGGCCCTAGCTTCGAAAGGATGGACAGTATCAATTGTTCTTCTTTCTTAACAATTCCACATTGCTGCAGCTGAAGCACTAGAGACTTGAAGTTAGTGAAGAACTCCTAGATAGTTTCAAAATGCACTGGACTCAAGCTAATGAGCTTGTTTTCAAGCTGATGGCCTCTCAATTCATCAGTTTTCCCAAAGAAAAATAAGGTGAGTAGGAGGTCCTAGGAGGCATTAAATGCTCCAAATCATGCCAAAATTGGGCCAAATCCACCCAAGCACTCCTAGTCAACAACAATTCCCAATTTCAAGGAAGGGGAGCACTCTAGCATTAAATGAGGGCTCACTTGTGGACAAATGTGGAGTTTGAATGAGTTGGATTGCTCAAATAGGTGTGAACACTCCCCATAAGTGGTTATTTTCCCTGTTAAAGCTACCTAAGTCCAAACCATAGTGTAATAATGAATAATAAGCAATAAAATTGACTAAGGCTATGAACCAAAGTACTAAGTGGTGGATTACTGTCCTAACACTAATGCCCCACAAAAGTCATCTAACTCAAGTGAACTGAACTGAAACACTAAGTAGGCTCCTAAAAGGTAGGGAACTTACTAAAGTGGTCCTAAAATGATGCATGCAGGCCTCAGAAGGTGGTAGATGGATCCTAGATGACATCTTCACACCATTAGGGGGAAAATGACATCATCAACTACTAGGAAAATGAAATAGTGCTAGGTAGGGAAAGGATGGAGTATTAAAATATCCTAACAAAGGGATTCTTTCTTGTTTCTTCATCTTGTAAAAGGTATGGTTCTTTCTTATGGGATTCTCTTTTGATGGTCATGCCTCTCATGGACTAGGGTCCATCTTGTTGTCTTGAATATGGTATGAATCTTGAGTATGTGTTAGATCCTTCTCTTTGGTGATCTTGCATAGATATGTTATGGTGATTATGGTGATGATCTTGGAACATATGATGGTGATTATCTTGGAATATCCTAGGGTTTGGAAATGACTACGATATAAGGGTTTGAATATACACATGAAATATATGGGTGATTGTTTATGGGCATTATTGAAAGATAGATTTCAGGCATGTACACATTGACACACAGACAAAGACAGGGATACAGTGACTGTGATAGTGACAAAGAAAAAAACATTGATACAGGTATAGGTTGATAGATATAGTGATACATGTACAGTTTGAAAGAGACAATGATACATGTATAGGTTGACAAAGACAATGATACATGTACAAGTTGATAGATACAATAATAGTGACAGGTTGATTCTCTTATTCATATCAGGTTGGTAGGATGGGGCAAAGACATGGGGTTGTATCCTCCTTCCAGTTGATGCTAGTAAATATAGTGAGTTGGAGCTCACCGACGATTGGATTCCTCACTACAGGTTGGAGCATGTGGTAAAACCAGGGAGTTGTAACCTCCTTTCAGTTGGAGCTGATAAACTAGGGAGTTGTATCGTCCTTCTAGTTGGAGATGGTAAATAAATTGAATGTAATCTTTATATTATATAAGAAAAGCATTATATGGTTTTCTACCATTTGGGTTTCCACATGAAACCTTCAACATAAAACCTCTTATGGAATTGTGTATGGTTTATGTGATGATAAATGTTATAGTTAATGGTTAATGTTTACATATGGTATTAAAGTTTGAAATGGTTACAAGTGCCCAATATTGATTTACCCTCCCCACTCTCAGTATTGGTGAATATTCCAACATAAACCTATTTAAAAATTAATAGGGAATATTTTTACTATATCTATATCTATATATATATATATATTCAAAACAAATTATTTTAAATCCAATGTATTAGAAACAAGGTTCTTGTACGAATGGAAATTTGTTGAAAATAAAATTATCCTCTTAAAAATGGAAACCAAGATAGAAGATTGATATTGAAACATGTGGCTTTGGCTTAGAATGTGTAGAGAGTAGAATGAAGGAAAATTTTAATGATCCATAATTTTCCAAAAGTGTAGAAACCTTGACGAATCTTACCAATTCTTAAATGTGAAACCATTAAATGTTTGATTTTTTTTTGTAAAAATATTTAAATTTCTAAGTATTTTATATAGTTTTGGGGCAATTTTGACATTTTTATAGTAAAAAACAATTGTCCCATTGAATTTGGGTGAATCATTTTTTAAAAAAGGCAAATTCGCAAATCTTTTTGGGAAAAGGTCGAAAAATAGCCCCTGGGCTAAATTTTATGCCTAAAATTTTCCCTGAGCAGCATGGATATGATACTAGATCATATCTACAAGGAGAAGACTCGATCTTCATAGTGAAGTGTAGATATGTCAATGAATCGACCAATGTTTCGAGTCTATTGTTAATGATGATGAAGATTGCAAGGAAGCTACAGTGTGAATGACCATATTGCTATGGATTTGTAAATTTCTTAATTTGTTATGGATATGTGGATTTGTTGATTCTGAATCCTTCAGAGTCTTGTATGTAGTGGTAAATATTTTTTACTTTCTTATATAAATAATTATTAATAACTATTTGTCTTCTCCCTCACACTGGTTGTATTATATATATATTTTAAATTGTAATCTTGGTTGTAAATAATATATTTAAAATGAAATGAATGTATTTTCTTATGTCTAATATTTAATATTCTATTAAAAATATTATATATGTTTAACTTTATCATATAAATGGATGTATGCAAGCTAATGAGGGTCTCTTTTGACATGTTAGATGGAAAAGTCAGATATCCATCAACTTGCATGGATTTTTTGAGACACATACACAATGAATCTTGTGATGAGTAAAAAGGATGAAACGTAGGAAATTGAATGATGTTTCTGAATATATAAAAAAAAATTATATTGAAAATGTTTAACTATCCGAAGTTTGATCATTTGTAACATGCACTTTTTTTTATTTTTTGGACAAATCATAAGGTATATTGTTTTGTGGGTGCATCCTTTGAGTACCTAAATGATGGAATTAACTTATGAAAACTAGTATACATATAGATAACAAGTAGTACTAGTGCACCACTATTCCCCCCCCCCTCCCCCCGCAAAAAAATAAAATAAAATTAATTATCTAATTGATCGAACCTCGAAAACAATATGCAAATTGTGGGTGCAACCTTTGAAGGTCTTAATGAAACTATTTGGAAACAGTTTTTTTATAGCATGTATAGGTTGATGTCCTTTAGCGAACCCTACAATATTTTTTGTAAATGGTTGAGAAACGAAAGAGTTATGGATGAAACACTAACAATGTGTTTTTTTAGTTAAGGAGTCATGACACAAGAAAAATAAGAAATATATATATATATTCTTTTTAAAGATTACATATTTGGAATCTGCAGAAAAAAATGCTATACACGTCTAAAATTTCATAAAAAAAGATGGTGTGTAGCATACTATAACCAGCGGCTAAACACAGGAACACTTAAAAAATTGGATATAATGCTCAATTAGGCATGGTATATCATATTCCAAGGCATAGACATGGTAAATACGAAGCAAAGTTCAAAGCATACACATAGGCATAAGAATGCCACACTAGTTTGTGTGGAGGTTCGTGCATAGTGCTAAGTAACGCGCTCGCGTTTTGTTTCAATTTAAATTTTAAATCCCGCCAAAATACAATGCACATGTGTTTTATATTTACGTAATGTGTGCGCATTTTGACATAACACGTGCACATTTTTCAACAATAGATTTTTTTGCCGAAAGGGGGTTATAATTTTATTTTGCGCCGATTATAACATTAAGAATAATTCTTGGTGGTAAGAGGTTGGAGGTAGAAAAAATGGTTTGGGA